>OX418220.1:31870391-32470391 GCA_948455865.1 Conomelus anceps
TACTGGGAGAATAGCAACACCAAGAAATTGACTGGAGTACAAGTAAAGCTGCCCACCAATCCAGAACATCGAAATAAAATAATATCCTATGTCATTTATGCATTTAGCTTCAATTTACTACCCATTAGATCGAGGTAGCAGTGGTACTGTGCATACGTTGTCAGAACAGGCTCTGCGAATTTTGAAGCATAGAATATTAATTCAAACGGATAAGTAGTATTTTTGTTTATTATTATTAGTATTTATAATATCTTAATAATTTACATCATTAACTTGTCTAATATAAGTTAAAGTATTTAAATAAAAAGTCAAATTCTATTTTCGAGGTTAGGTGTACCGATATTGATAAATTTTCTTGTAATAAAATAGTCTCAAGTTGACAATTGTAATAAATTAAGCAATATTTCATTAAACATTTAACTAAAATCAATTGAAAACAATTTTTAGATAGGAAAATGAGTCCAAACAAGGCATCTAAATCTAATTGTTTAACTAAAACTCAGGTAGCTACGCGATCTCAGCAATTATTAACAAAAAAATCTCCAACAGCTCTTAAAGCTACTGTAGATGTAGAAGAAAAGGTTGCTAAACTATTGAGTGATCACACCAAATTGAAAACAAAATTAGAAACATCGCTAAAAAATTCTGAGGAAGAACGAATAGGGTTAGTAGATCACATAAAATCTCTGGAAGTTATTGTAAAATTGCAGCAGGAAGACCATAAAACTGAAATACTAAATCTCACGAGTCAATGTAGGTCTATGTCAGAGGAAATCGAAATATTAAAATCAAAAATAAACTTGGCTAATGTAAGATCTGAACCTCTGATCAATACAAAAAAAAGTAGAACCTAAATCAAATGGGGAAAAAATTAATAGAAATGGTCAAACAAAAACGTATAGTCAGGTTTTACAAACAGCAACCAAAACTAAAGTAAGGGAAAATAACGATAGGAAAGGTAGAGTACTGCTCTTGACATCCAGTCATGGACGAGACTGTAGTGACCTACTAAATAAAAGATTAAAAAATAAGTATGAAGTTCAGAGCTTTTTCAAACCAAGTGCCCCTATAAACGCTATCGTAGAGTCAGCACAGGAACAAACTAAAGATTTTGGAAAAAACGATTTTCTAATAGTACTGGGATGGCTCAAACAATATAAATGAACCTAATCTAAAACATCTTCCTGAAATAAATGAAAAAATTAAAGAGATTGTGCCACTCAGCCAAAAAACTAATGTAATAATAAGTACAATTCCGTATAGGTTTGATAGGCCAGAGCTAAATGAAGCCATTAAGTCAACAAATAAATCAATTCATAATACAATCAACAGCCTAAAAAATTAGAATTCTAAGCAGTTGGGGATTTGTTTTCTAAATGAAAGGCTGAAAAAACATAACTTCACTAATCATGGTCTACATCTAAATCAATCTGGCAAAGTAATATTTTGTAATAGGCTGGCAGAGCTGATTGAAAGTCGTTTGCAATCTACTGTCAATAATTCTACTAAACAATCATCTAACGAACCTTTTTTAGTAAAGTGGCTCAAAACCGGGAAGGGAAACTAGTTTCAGATGATAAATTCATATCTTCAATTGTATTAAAGGACGTTAATCGATTAGGAAATCAGGATAGCATTAGTGGAAGGAACTCTTGTAACAATCTGATGGGCTCCCAAGGTTCTAAGATATTAAGTAGATGTACTTCAATATGCAAAAGCAACGATAATGTAATAAGGGATGATAGGGAAGTACCGGTACTCACTGTGTTCCATCAGAATATTCAATACATTCGTAACAAAATAGATAGAATCGAAGTATTTTTTAAAGAAGAGGCTCCTGATATAGCTATTTTCACAGAGCATGGTTTAAAAGAAGATGAATTGTCACAACTTAATATTCCAAACTATTCATTGAAAACGTCGTATTGCAGGACATCTCATCGAAGTGGGGGAGTAGCTATCTTCACTAAAAATGCTAAGAATATGCAAACATTTAATTTAGAATATGTAGAGAAATTTGCTGTGGAAATGGATTTAGAAGTTACTGGTTTGAGAGTAAAAATCGACAATAATTTCGAAGTAGCGGTGTTAGGTATTTACAGGTCACCAAATGGGGAATGGAACAATTTTTGTGAACTATTCAATAGGCTTTTAGAGATTACTACTACTCGTTTTACAAACGTTATTGTAGCGGGAGATTTCAATACAGACTTTGCAACACAGAATAAAATGACAGAAGATTTAAAGGATATTATATGCATGAATAACTTGGAAATAAAAGTTCATGAATATACCAGAGTCACAAGAACATCACAAACAATAATTGATAACATCCTTACTAATATAGATTACTCTAAAACAAGATTAGGCGGCTCGGAACTATCTGATCATGACTATCAAATCTTAGAGGTGGGGTTGCAAGGTCATAAATCAATTAAAAAGAGTAGAGTAATGAAAGAAATTCAACAATGTGAACAGGGGAATATCGATTGTTTGAAGCAGAATCTGCTACAAGAAAACTGGAGTAGGGTTTACAATAGCAATAGTTTAAATGACAAATATGATAGTTTCATTAATATTTTAAGGTTTCATATTACTATGAGTTGTCCAGTTAAAAAAGTCCCTGTAAAGAACAAATTAGACAAGATTGAAGAGTGGATAACTGATGATATCCTTGCAGAAAGAAATAGGGTTAAAGATGCATATGATGAATTCAAACTATCTAGAAATATGTTAAGTGAAGATAATTACAAAGCTCTAAAGAAAAATTATACAAGAGAAGTGAAAAGAGCGAAATGTAAGAAAACAGCTGAAATTTTTGAATAATAGTGTGTACTTTAACACAGCAGTGTGGGATGTAATAAACAAAAATAGGCAAGTAGCTCATGTAGATGCTTATACTAGTGTCCCCAGAATAATTAACGAAAATAACAAATATATTGATGATAGTGTAGACATTTGTAATTTCTTTAACAGATATTATCAACTGGTTGCTAAGGATCTTCAAAAATCTCTTAATACAGGTATTAGTGATGCAAACATGAGGAATACTGAGGGGATTCAGAACAAATTAAAATTCCACCCAGTATACCAAGACGAGTTGTCAAATATCATTGATAGTTTAAATAATAAAAAAACTGTAGGAATGGATGGGGTATCCAGTAAAATTCTGAAAGAATGTAAAGATCAATTGTTAGACCCCTTGATTCATCTGATCAATCATTCATTAGAACAAGGTGTTTTTCCAGATAACTTAAAAGAGGGGAAGATCTTGCCAATCTTCAAAAATGGTGATAGAGAAAAGGTAGAAAACTATAGGCCCATTAGTATTTTAAATGTAATAAGTAAAATTTTTGAAAGAGTAGTTCTAAATAGGTTACTTCTGCACCTTCAAGAAGCTAACTTTATCTGTGATGAACAGCATGGCTTCCAGAAAGGGAGATCAACAAAAACAGCCATAATTTCTCTAGTTGAAAAACTAATAGATATAATAGATTCAGGTGATAAAGCTACAGCAATCTTCTTAGATCTGTCAAAGGCATTTGATTGTGTTAATCATAGAACTTTATTGGAAATACTGCAAAATGTAGGTGTAAATGGGGTTGAACTGAAATGGTTTGAATCATATCTTATTGGGAGAAAACAATGTGTAGAACTAACTACAGTAGTTGGTAATAGTATAGTAAAGAATAAATCTAATAAATTAGAGGTGCAAGCTGGAGTGCCTCAGGGGTCAATACTAGGTCCATTGCTTTTTTTGTTATATGTCA
This sequence comes from Conomelus anceps, assembly GCA_948455865.1. Classification (NCBI taxonomy): domain Eukaryota; kingdom Metazoa; phylum Arthropoda; class Insecta; order Hemiptera; family Delphacidae; genus Conomelus; species Conomelus anceps. Next base: position 31,874,162 of record OX418220.1, read on the forward strand.
ACCGTTTACCTAAAGAATTAATTAGTGGTAGAGCCCTCTTATTTGCTGATGATACATCACTCATTTTCAGCAATTCCATTCTAGATAATTTAGAAATAAGTGCCCATATAGGTGTGCAGTCCATTGTCCAATTTTTAAATCAGTTGAAATTAACTATAAATAGTCAAAAATGCCAATACCTTCAATTCAAAAACAAACATAATTTAAATGAAGATAGGGCTATAAACGTGTTTGTAAACGATAATAAATTAGACCAGGAAGAAAAAATTGCATTTCTAGGAGTTATGTTGGATAGACGATTGACCTGGACTCCATACATTGAGAAAATATGTAGTAAAATTTCATCTGGGGTATTTGTCCTGCGACAGCTCGCTAGATTGAATGACAAAAAGTTACTTTTTACAGCTTACCATGGGCTCTTACTGTCACATATTAGGTATGCTATCTTAGTATGGGGTAATTCATCAAAACAAAATCTTGATAGGGTGTTTAAGATCCAAAAGAAAGCGGTTAGGTGTATAGAAAGAGTAAATAGATTAGATTCATGTAGGCCGTTGTTCAAGAGACTTGGTCTCCTAACTGTACCCTGCTTATATGTGTATGAAGCTACTTTATATGTAAAAACGAATGATATTAACCAAAATCTTGATGTACATGATTATAATACAAGAAGCCGAGGAGATTATCACTTGGTGAGTCACAATAGTAGCTTATTCAAACAAAAACCTAGTTATATTGGTAGGAAATTCTACAACAAGCTACCGCAGTTTTTGAAGAGTCTTGAAAATATAGAAATATTTAAAAAACAATTGAAGAAATATTTAGTTGATAAAGCTTTTTATAGTGTACTAGAGTTCCTTTCACATCAAAATTAAGCCTCACCTCAACTTATTGAAGTAATTATGTTATCTAGTTTATAATATTGTTGATCTGACTTGTCTTATACTCCTTAACTGGAGTCTCCAAGACGTAATCTACAAAAAAAAAAAAAAAAAAAAAAAAAAAAAAAAAAAAAAAAAAATTAATTATGTAGAAATTTGCGAGGATACAGACAACAGGGGATAATATAAGTTTCAAACAAAAGTGTTATATTAAGAGTGGTGAGACATATTTCTCCAAGTCAACCACCACTTTCTCTCCTATCGCCAAAGAGGTCAACCTAGATGAGCTAGGTCTTGTTAAAACCAGTAATCTTATACCTCAAGTTTTAAGAAAAAGAACAAACATAACCTCCAAGCTTGCTCCCTATCCTGTTAAAGAAATAGATCCCTTGTCTCCAATCACAGTGCTATCTGCTAGGAAGCGTAAGCTAGAGCTGAACAAAATTAATCTTAAACGTAGGAAAGTTGAGTTTTTAAAAGCTACAGAGTCCATAAAGAAACAGCATAAACAGCTAGTACAATATGAGAATGAAATCAAAGATTTGAGAGAGCAGCTTGAACCATATTTTTATTCACATTGGAAGAATTTTGAACCAAGTGGGGTGTATCATGTGACTGCATTTACTGTGAATAATAAGGAAAAGTTTACATACATATGTTGGGGTTCTAGGGGAAAAAGATAGCTTGAAACAGGTTTACTTTGTAAAAGGGTACCATAAAAAGGTTTTTCTCAATGCATACAAAGAAATAGAAGATCTTAAGAAAGTAGGCTATTTTGTGATCCCCTACAATGATGAAAAAGATATGATTTGCTTGCCAAGAGGAGAAACCATTTGTCTAATTACCATTAATGGTATGACAAGCTACAATGGTTACACATTTCCAAAAATACAAACAATTGAATTTTCATCCGATGTGTGGAAAAACTTGGAAGACACTTCCTTTACACAGTCAGAAGTGGACCAATTCAACAGCATTACAATGCTGGAAATTAAAGGGGAAAGTAAAAGTAGGACAGTGCAAACGATTGGAAGAGTTAGCAGAAGGTACAGAGTTGGTCATTGTTGCAATTAGACAAGTATAGGCTAGAAATAAGAATCGGTATATTCTACAGTTTGAGAACCTAGAAGCATTGTATATCTCGAATTATTGGGTGGAGGAAGAATTTGAGAACTCTAATATAGATTTAAATTATAAAATTAGAATTAGGTTGAATGTTCTTAAGCATACCCCCAGTAGAAATAAGGAAAGAGTTGTTTTTTTTTGTATTTAATATATTGCATTGTAACTGGAAAAATGTATTATTATATGTTGTATCAATAAATGGAGAAATTATTATGAATCTGTCTTTTGTGTTTTCCACAAATCCCTACAATCCTATCCTTATAAATTAGATTAACCTAAGACATATTTCTCTAAGTCACCTGTTGGGTGTTGACTGTTGGCTTATACTATATATGAATTAGTCACTCCAATTGTGCACCAAGTAAGCCATAAGGGACAAAAGTGGTACACCAAGATATCCAAAAGTGGTACTAAGTGGGAGTTGAGTGTGCACTACTACACTGAGTGAACACTGAGTGAACAGTGAGTGAACAGTGAGTGAACACTGAGTGAACAGTGAGTGAACACTAGGTGAACAGTGAGTGAACACTAGGTGAATACTGAGTGAACAGTGAGTGAAAAGGGAGTGAACACTAGGTGAACAGTGAGTGAACAGTGAGTGAACAGTGAGTGAACACTAGGTGAATACTGAGTGAACAGTGAGTGAAAAGGGAGTGAACACTGAGTGAACAGTGAGTGAACACTAGGTGAACAGTGAGTGAACACTAGGTGAACAGTGAGTGAACAGTGAGTGAACAGTGAGTGAACAGTGAGTGAACACTGAGTGAACAGTGAGTGAACACTAGGTGAACAGTGAGTGAACAGTGAGTGAACACTAGGTGAACAGTGAGTGAACACTAGGTGAATACTGAGTGAACAGTGAGTGAAAAGGGAGTGAAAGGGGGTCATGTTAGGTTAGGTTAGGTTGGGTTAGGTTAGTTGGATTTAAAAGTGGCGCGCCACTAAATCCAACTCACTGTTCACTCAGTGTTCACTCCCTTTTCACTCACTGTTCACTCAGTATTCACCTAGTGTTCACTCACAGTTCACTCACTGTTCACTCAGTATTCACCTAGTGTTCACTCACTGTTCACCTAGTGTTCACTCACTGTTCACTCACTGTTCACCTAGTGTTCACTCACTGTTCACTCAGTGTTCACTCAGTGTTCACTCAGTGTTCACTCACTGTTCACTCACTGTTCACTCACTGTTCACCTAGTGTTCACTCACTGTTCACTCACTGTTCACCTAGTGTTCACTCAGTGTTCACTCCCTTTTCACTCACTGTTCACTCAGTATTCACCTAGTGTTCACTCACTGTTCACTCACTGTTCACCTAGTGTTCACTCCCTTTTCACTCACTGTTCACTCAGTATTCACCTAGTGTTCACTCACTGTTCACCTAGTGTTCACTCACTGTTCACTCAGTGTTCACTCACTGTTCACTCACTGTTCACTCAGTGTTCACTCAGTGTAGTAGTGCACACTCAACTCCCACTTAGTACCACTTTTGGATATCTTGGTGTACCACTTTTGTCCCTTATGGCTTACTTGGTGCACAATTGGAGTGACTAATTCATATATAGTATAAGCCAACAGTCAACACCCAACAGGTGACTTAGAGAAATATGTCTTAGGTTAATCTAATTTATAAGGATAGGATTGTAGGGATTTGTGGAAAACACAAAAGACAGATTCATAATAATTTCTCCATTTATTGATACAACATATAATAATACATTTTTCCAGTTACAATGCAATATATTAAATACAAAAAAAAACAACTCTTTCCTTATTTCTACTGGGGGTATGCTTAAGAACATTCAACCTAATTCTAATTTTATAATTTAAATCTATATTAGAGTTTTCAAATTCTTCCTCCACCCAATAATTCGAGATATACAATGCTTCTAGGTTCTCAAACTGTAGAATATACCGATTCTTATTTCTAGCCTATACTTGTCTAATTGCAACAATGACCAACTCTGTACCTTCTGCTAACTCTTCCAATCGTTTGCACTGTCCTACTTTTACTTTCCCCTTTAATTTCCAGCATTGTAATGCTGTTGAATTGGTCCACTTCTGACTGTGTAAAGGAAGTGTCTTCCAAGTTTTTCCACACATCGGATGAAAATTCAATTGTTTGTATTTTTGGAAATGTGTAACCATTGTAGCTTGTCATACCATTAATGGTAATTAGACAAATGGTTTCTCCTCTTGGCAAGCAAATCATATCTTTTTCATCATTGTAGGGGATCACAAAATAGCCTACTTTCTTAAGATCTTCTATTTCTTTGTATGCATTGAGAAAAACCTTTTTATGGTACCCTTTTACAAAGTAAACCTGTTTCAAGCTATCTTTTTCCCCTAGAACCCCAACATATGTATGTAAACTTTTCCTTATTATTCACAGTAAATGCAGTCACATGATACACCCCACTTGGTTCAAAATTCTTCCAATGTGAATAAAAATATGGTTCAAGCTGCTCTCTCAAATCTTTGATTTCATTCTCATATTGTACTAGCTGTTTATGCTGTTTCTTTATGGACTCTGTAGCTTTTAAAAACTCAACTTTCCTACGTTTAAGATTAATTTTGTTCAGCTCTAGCTTACGCTTCCTAGCAGATAGCACTGTGATTGGAGACAAGGGATCTATTTCTTTAACAGGATAGGGAGCAAGCTTGGAGGTTATGTTTGTTCTTTTTCTTAAAACTTGAGGTATAAGATTACTGGTTTTAACAAGACCTAGCTCATCTAGGTTGACCTCTTTGGCGATAGGAGAGAAAGTGGTGGTTGACTTGGAGAAATATGTCTCACCACTCTTAATATAACACTTTTGTTTGAAACTTATATTATCCCCTGTTGTCTGTATCCTCGCAAATTTCTACATAATTAATTTTTTTTTTTTTTTTTTTTTTTTTTTTTTTTTTTTTTTTTTTGTAGATTACGTCTTGGAGACTCCAGTTAAGGAGTATAAGACAAGTCAGATCAACAATATTATAAACTAGATAACATAATTACTTCAATAAGTTGAGGTGAGGCTTAATTTTGATGTGAAAGGAACTCTAGTACACTATAAAAAGCTTTATCAACTAAATATTTCTTCAATTGTTTTTTAAATATTTCTATATTTTCAAGACTCTTCAAAAACTGCGGTAGCTTGTTGTAGAATTTCCTACCAATATAACTAGGTTTTTGTTTGAATAAGCTACTATTGTGACTCACCAAGTGATAATCTCCTCGGCTTCTTGTATTATAATCATGTACATCAAGATTTTGGTTAATATCATTCGTTTTTACATATAAAGTAGCTTCATACACATATAAGCAGGGTACAGTTAGGAGACCAAGTCTCTTGAACAACGGCCTACATGAATCTAATCTATTTACTCTTTCTATACACCTAACCGCTTTCTTTTGGATCTTAAACACCCTATCAAGATTTTGTTTTGATGAATTACCCCATACTAAGATAGCATACCTAATATGTGACAGTAAGAGCCCATGGTAAGCTGTAAAAAGTAACTTTTTGTCATTCAATCTAGCGAGCTGTCGCAGGACAAATACCCCAGATGAAATTTTACTACATATTTTCTCAATGTATGGAGTCCAGGTCAATCGTCTATCCAACATAACTCCTAGAAATGCAATTTTTTCTTCCTGGTCTAATTTATTATCGTTTACAAACACGTTTATAGCCCTATCTTCATTTAAATTATGTTTGTTTTTGAATTGAAGGTATTGGCATTTTTGACTATTTATAGTTAATTTCAACTGATTTAAAAATTGGACAATGGACTGCACACCTATATGGGCACTTATTTCTAAATTATCTAGAATGGAATTGCTGAAAATGAGTGATGTATCATCAGCAAATAAGAGGGCTCTACCACTAATTAATTCTTTAGGTAAACGGTTGACATATAACAAAAAAAGCAATGGACCTAGTATTGACCCCTGAGGCACTCCAGCTTGCACCTCTAATTTATTAGATTTATTCTTTACTATACTATTACCAACTACTGTAGTTAGTTCTACACATTGTTTTCTCCCAATAAGATATGATTCAAACCATTTCAGTTCAACCCCATTTACACCTACATTTTGCAGTATTTCCAATAAAGTTCTATGATTAACACAATCAAATGCCTTTGACAGATCTAAGAAGATTGCTGTAGCTTTATCACCTGAATCTATTATATCTATTAGTTTTTCAACTAGAGAAATTATGGCTGTTTTTGTTGATCTCCCTTTCTGGAAGCCATGCTGTTCATCACAGATAAAGTTAGCTTCTTGAAGGTGCAGAAGTAACCTATTTAGAACTACTCTTTCAAAAATTTTACTTATTACATTTAAAATACTAATGGGCCTATAGTTTTCTACCTTTTCTCTATCACCATTTTTGAAGATTGGCAAGATCTTCCCCTCTTTTAAGTTATCTGGAAAAACACCTTGTTCTAATGAATGATTGATCAGATGAATCAAGGGGTCTAACAATTGATCTTTACATTCTTTCAGAATTTTACTGGATACCCCATCCATTCCTACAGTTTTTTTATTATTTAAACTATCAATGATATTTGACAACTCGTCTTGGTATACTGGGTGGAATTTTAATTTGTTCTGAATCCCCTCAGTATTCCTCATGTTTGCATCACTAATACCTGTATTAAGAGATTTTTGAAGATCCTTAGCAACCAGTTGATAATATCTGTTAAAGAAATTACAAATGTCTACACTATCATCAATATATTTGTTATTTTCGTTAATTATTCTGGGGACACTAGTATAAGCATCTACATGAGCTACTTGCCTATTTTTGTTTATTACATCCCACACTGCTGTGTTAAAGTACACACTATTATTCAAAAATTTCAGCTGTTTTCTTACATTTCGCTCTTTTCACTTCTCTTGTATAATTTTTCTTTAGAGCTTTGTAATTATCTTCACTTAACATATTTCTAGATAGTTTGAATTCATCATATGCATCTTTAACCCTATTTCTTTCTGCAAGGATATCATCAGTTATCCACTCTTCAATCTTGTCTAATTTGTTCTTTACAGGGACTTTTTTAACTGGACAACTCATAGTAATATGAAACCTTAAAATATTAATGAAACTATCATATTTGTCATTTAAACTATTGCTATTGTAAACCCTACTCCAGTTTTCTTGTAGCAGATTCTGCTTCAAACAATCGATATTCCCCTGTTCACATTGTTGAATTTCTTTCATTACTCTACTCTTTTTAATTGATTTATGACCTTGCAACCCCACCTCTAAGATTTGATAGTCATGATCAGATAGTTCCGAGCCGCCTAATCTTGTTTTAGAGTAATCTATATTAGTAAGGATGTTATCAATTATTGTTTGTGATGTTCTTGTGACTCTGGTATATTCATGAACTTTTATTTCCAAGTTATTCATGCATATAATATCCTTTAAATCTTCTGTCATTTTATTCTGTGTTGCAAAGTCTGTATTGAAATCTCCCGCTACAATAACGTTTGTAAAACGAGTAGTAGTAATCTCTAAAAGCCTATTGAATAGTTCACAAAAATTGTTCCATTCCCCATTTGGTGACCTGTAAATACCTAACACCGCTACTTCGAAATTATTGTCGATTTTTACTCTCAAACCAGTAACTTCTAAATCCATTTCCACAGCAAATTTCTCTACATATTCTAAATTAAATGTTTGCATATTCTTAGCATTTTTAGTGAAGATAGCTACTCCCCCACTTCGATGAGATGTCCTGCAATACGACGTTTTCAATGAATAGTTTGGAATATTAAGTTGTGACAATTCATCTTCTTTTAAACCATGCTCTGTGAAAATAGCTATATCAGGAGCCTCTTCTTTAAAAAATACTTCGATTCTATCTATTTTGTTACGAATGTATTGAATATTCTGATGGAACACAGTGAGTACCGGTACTTCCCTATCATCCCTTATTACATTATCGTTGCTTTTGCATATTGAAGTACATCTACTTAATATCTTAGAACCTTGGGAGCCCATCAGATTGTTACAAGAGTTCCTTCCACTAATGCTATCCTGATTTCCTAATCGATTAACGTCCTTTAATACAATTGAAGATATGAATTTATCATCTGAAACTAGTTTCCCTTCCCGGTTTTGAGCCACTTTACTAAAAAAGGTTCGTTAGATGATTGTTTAGTAGAATTATTGACAGTAGATTGCAAACGACTTTCAATCAGCTCTGCCAGCCTATTACAAAATATTACTTTGCCAGATTGATTTAGATGTAGACCATGATTAGTGAAGTTATGTTTTTTCAGCCTTTCATTTAGAAAACAAATCCCCAACTGCTTAGAATTCTAATTTTTTAGGCTGTTGATTGTATTATGAATTGATTTATTTGTTGACTTAATGGCTTCATTTAGCTCTGGCCTATCAAACCTATACGGAATTGTACTTATTATTACATTAGTTTTTTGGCTGAGTGGCACAATCTCTTTAATTTTTTCATTTATTTCAGGAAGATGTTTTAGATTAGGTTCATTTATATTGTTTGAGCCATCCCAGTACTATTAGAAAATCGTTTTTTCCAAAATCTTTAGTTTGTTCCTGTGCTGACTCTACGATAGCGTTTATAGGGGCACTTGGTTTGAAAAAGCTCTGAACTTCATACTTATTTTTTAATCTTTTATTTAGTAGGTCACTACAGTCTCGTCCATGACTGGATGTCAAGAGCAGTACTCTACCTTTCCTATCGTTATTTTCCCTTACTTTAGTTTTGGTTGCTGTTTGTAAAACCTGACTATACGTTTTTGTTTGACCATTTCTATTAATTTTTTCCCCATTTGATTTAGGTTCTACTTTTTTTTGTATTGATCAGAGGTTCAGATCTTACATTAGCCAAGTTTATTTTTGATTTTAATATTTCGATTTCCTCTGACATAGACCTACATTGACTCGTGAGATTTAGTATTTCAGTTTTATGGTCTTCCTGCTGCAATTTTACAATAACTTCCAGAGATTTTATGTGATCTACTAACCCTATTCGTTCTTCCTCAGAATTTTTTAGCGATGTTTCTAATTTTGTTTTCAATTTGGTGTGATCACTCAATAGTTTAGCAACCTTTTCTTCTACATCTACAGTAGCTTTAAGAGCTGTTGGAGATTTTTTTGTTAATAATTGCTGAGATCGCGTAGCTACCTGAGTTTTAGTTAAACAATTAGATTTAGATGCCTTGTTTGGACTCATTTTCCTATCTAAAAATTGTTTTCAATTGATTTTAGTTAAATGTTTAATGAAATATTGCTTAATTTATTACAATTGTCAACTTGAGACTATTTTATTACAAGAAAATTTATCAATATCGGTACACCTAACCTCGAAAATAGAATTTGACTTTTTATTTAAATACTTTAACTTATATTAGACAAGTTAATGATGTAAATTATTAAGATATTATAAATACTAATAATAATAAACAAAAATACTACTTATCCGTTTGAATTAATATTCTATGCTTCAAAATTCGCAGAGCCTGTTCTGACAACGTATGCACAGTACCACTGCTACCTCGATCTAATGGGTAGTAAATTGAAGCTAAATGCATAAATGACATAGGATATTATTTTATTTCGATGTTCTGGATTGGTGGGCAGCTTTACTTGTACTCCAGTCAATTTCTTGGTGTTGCTATTCTCCCAGTAAACATATTGTAAAAGATTGTTATAAACCAAGCAACAGCTATTCTTTAAACTATCTGTCAGTTTGGACCACATCTTAGACAAGGATACAGAATATATTGGGGCATTTTCAAAATAATTTTTACTGTCATTTAAGAGTGGCAAGCTATCTCAAATAGGATCGAATTTCTTAGAGTTGGAGCTATTTCTTATGCTATAGTTATAAATTGTTGCTTCCAAACGTGTAATGCCATGCATTCTAGCTAAATCAGAAGTAAAGGTTTCCTGTAATCTTGTATCTGGACAGGTAATAAAGTCTACAATATGGTTACCCAGCTGCTTATTTACACCAGGGCTTGTCATTTGGCAAATTAACTTATTATACATTTTCACTCTTACATTATTATTAACCCAAGTTAAGCAATCAATCCCAACAGTTTTATCATTATCTACAATCACATTATAGGGTAAACATTCTGCACAATTGGATTATGCAAGCATTACAAAAAGATATACATTTCTGTCAAAGTTTGCTTTTCTCAATAAAAAAATAAAAAATGAAAAAAATATGATTATTGTATCATCATTTACCCCACCACTCCCCTCCTAGAGTATAAGGTATAGCTGAGTAGGAGAAAACACTAGGGGAGCATTAGAGGGAACACTAGGGGTGCACTAGGGGTACACTAGGGGAGCACTAGGGAAGCACTAGGGGCACACTAGGGGAGCACTAGGGAAGCACTAGGGAAACACTAGGGCAATAAGTGGGGCACTAGGGAAACACTAGGGGCGCACTAGGGGCACACTAGGGAAGCACTAGGGGTACACTAGGGAAGCACTAGGGGTACACTAGGGAAACACTAGGGGTACTAGGAGGGAGCTCCAGGGACACTAGGGGAGAACTAGGGTAGAGTGCACATGCATATGGGTGAGAGTTTCTTGGGGGTGTCATGTTAGGGGTACCTAAGTGGATCCCAAACCTCTGAGTAATGCTCATGAGTTATGGTCACCCATCCATGAGTAGACACAACTGCAATGAGAAGGCTGGTGGGCAGGGCCAGTAGTTACATAATACAGTAGATTGTTGCATAATGTGGTGCAATTACACAGACATGTTTTTTCCTGCATAGATATGACTCATAGCATTGGAATGCAGCAGTGACGTCATACAAACTAGTTGAAGTATGAGTGATGGAAGTAGAAGTGGGACTCACTCTCTCTCTCTCTCTCTCTCTCTCTCTCTCTCTCTCATGTTGTGCCAGGATTGGTAACCATTTCAAGACAACTTCCGGGGTCAGATCTGTCATACAGGTTCTCACGCTGTCCCAGCTCCCCCATCCGGTTCAAGAAAATTAATTAATTGGACAGGATGGACAATAGATAATTGATTCACACAGGATGGACATTAGATAAGTGGTTCACACACTGTGCCAGGATTGGTACCAATTCTGGGACAACTTCCGGTTCCCACGCTGTGCCAGCTCCCCAGGTTCCAACGCTGTGCCAGCTCCCCCCATCCGGTTCCTAGAGGTCAAGTTCAAGGTCATTTCCGGGGTCAAAGGTCAAGGTTGTGCCAGAATACCCCTTTTTATACTACTCACAACAATATCACCAGGTATGGAGGATGGACGTATCACTCGGTGCAGCTATATGTCTCCTTGGACCACACCGGACACCGAGTAGATACCCCCAAATCTCCACCCTGATAACACGTCTAATTCTGGAAGACAACCACAATTTCCCCCTGCTGATGGCCTGAACAGTATAAAAATAATATGTACTAGACGGAAATTCCGTCTAGATACAATATAATGGCTCAAACTGCCAGAACTCACCAAGCATGAGGGTGAAATGATATGAAAACTTTTTTTTTTTAACAAAAATTTGACGTGTATTGAAAAAATGATCAGGTAACAATTTGAAAATTCAATAATAAATAATAATATAGCGTACGGTAACAAATTTGATGTGGTTGAAAAGAATAAATTAATCGGATAGTTCTTTTAATAGGATATGTGATAATTCTTGATTTTTCTGTGCACGTGGGCGGGATTCGGCTTGGTGGAAGGCAAGACTGAGAATCTGTACAACTTGACACAGCATATATATTTAAAATTTCCCTTTTTTATAATCGTGCACCACTATAGGGGCCCCTTAAAATAAAAAACTCACTTGAATTTCGCAATGTAGGTGGCCTCCGTCTGACCGCAAGTGTAGTGGATGGCTGCTTCTCGCGATTATTCGGGAATGGGTTTTCTAAGATTTCTGAATATACTGGTCTCACTTTAAATTCTGGTCTTGCTTATTGATAATTTATCCGGAAATTTGACACACAACAAAAATTACGTTCAACACAAAAATGACAAATAGTGGACAAACTAGTCCTTTCGGAGTCTGGAGAGCAAGTCGTTGTAGTTGTAACAGTAGTACTCTTTTTTTTTGAAGAGGTGGTTACTGTCACCCCCACTCTTTTGCCAAATCAAAGGATATGACGCCAAATTGGGCGATGCTCAACCCATGTGGTTAGAATTAGATTAAGAAAAAATTAAATAAAATGGTACTATTGTTTATATGGGTTGCAATAAATGACGGAAATAATTTTAAAAAAGAACCAGATACGCCAAAAACTAATTTAAAGATAGAAAATTAACATTTAAGTTTACATAAATTTCGATGTTAATCATCAACTACTTAACAAGTCGATAATTATAAGTCCACGTGGCTTTGGACTGTGACTTTTTACGAAAACATCAAATTCGAGCCAATAATAAATAAAAAATACATTTTAACTCACTTTAAATTCATAAAAAATAGTATTGAGCAAGTAGATTCCACTGTACAACGAATAATTATAATACTATAGGCTAGTGGTGGTGGATCTAACCTGAAAAAGGTTATCCTGCAAGCAACAACAGATTATTCGTATAATTTGGCGAGAATGAAGAGATTCAGGTATGTGTAACATTTTTGACATAATAATTTATCATATTCCTGCTTTTAAATAACATTTGAAGTCGCTAAATATGATTTATTGCCATTTAACGCATGTAACTTCGATAATATCGAAGCTATCGCTATTATCGCCGGTATGACTGTTTAACATCGATGGTCCTGCCAAAACAGCTGGTTTTGTTAATGAATTGGTAACGGTAGTGGCGCCGGTTTTAAAAATAATCCTCTCAATCTTATAATACGGTAACTCCTTCAATTTTGATGTAATCAAATTTTTGGTGGTTGCCAGCCATCCAAAAGTATCGTCACAATAGCCAAGAGAGCAGTTGCACAGGCAGAAGTAGCTTCAGAGGAAGAGTTCAACCAAAAGCAGTATATGGAGTGCAGTATATGGGCTTCTCTTAAAAATGATGCGATTAAGTGAATTATGTCTTTATCTGACTAGATATCCATCTGAAAATGAGTATAATCATAGTATGTAACCTCTCCCATGTTCACATAATCGTAAACGTCGAAGTTATTCAATTGACAACAAGTTATTGACAGAAGCCCATATAGTGCACCACAGCCGATACTTCATACCATCAATTGGAATTGTATATCAAATTGTCTGTGTGAAACAGCATTTTATCACATTAATTGATGTCTGGAATAGTATCGTGAACAAAATATAGAATATTATTGTTAAATTCACAATATTATAAACAGAAAAATGAAACATCCAACAAAATTTCAAGAGAGAATAAATAAATATTTACTCACATAGGCTGAAACGTGATTTGTTCATTTTCAACAGCTATGTGGATTGGTTGTACGACCCATCTCTACCAATGTAGTGTTCTCTTTGCTGTCGGTTAAGGGTTGATTACATTGGGATAGTTACTCGCTAAGCGAGTAGCAAGTAGGACGTTACTGACCGACCGTGCTACAGCAGCTCAGCAAACCAAACCGAATTATATAAAAAAAATTAACTTCCAGAATTACCCTCATACTATGGAATTTCAAAGACAATAAATAATATTACTACACAAAATTAAAATGTGAAGTTTACCAACAATTATTCAATAAAATTTCATCAAAACAATATACAATATATCTCATCTGAAGTGTTATGCTGGCAGCCTGTGTGATTAAGGCCCGTATTTATGAACATGACTTATCAAAGATCGACTTAAGTCAGATTGGATAAGTCAGACTTAGGGGCAATAAGGCTTACTTACACTAACAGGTTCAAGCCAGTGAGCAGCTGTAACCCTAAAAGCCAATGCTCCCACAACAAAGATCTGACTCCTGATAAATAATTTACATTAAACAACTCTAATTTACACTAATATAAGATTTTGCACTATGTAAATGTTGCAGGGACAACTGGGTTGGCTTATAACCTCACTTTTCAGCTAGTAAACTCACCTAGTATAAGTAAAGCTTAGACTAAAGTTCGTATTCATGGATCTTACTTAAACATGTTCTTAACTTAAAGTCAAGATGTACTTATAATTGGAGTCTCAAATCCATTCTTAGTCAAGCTAGGTACAGAGCTGACTTGAAGCCGTTCTTAGATTGTTGTGTTGCATCATATTTTGATTTAATTTTTTAGTATAGCATTGGCTCATAAATAAAATAAAATCATCATATTCAATTTTTGTGCCATTGCAATGTAATTCACTGTATATTTGACTTATTGTAATTATTTCTACTTATTTTAAGTTCTAACCTATACATTTTTTGGCTCTAGGATAGAATTCTCTTTCTATGAAAAAGAATGGATGAAGTTCTTTGATCTGCTGGCAGGTAGCATTCACTACACTGCCTTGAATCATATCATTTTTCAAATTTGGAAAAAAAAATTATAACTTAAAATATTTTAGTGTGGTTATAATTACTTAACAGTAACTGTAAATTTACATTTAGTGCAGTATCTTTATCTTTTCATGTATGTTATTTTATGTTTATTAGTGCCTGATGATACAACACAATTTTATGTTAGCTTGTGACCACATTCAATGTAATAGAGCCTTTCCAACTCAGTCTTAGATAGGCCGTGCTTAGATCAACATAAGTCACATTCATAAATACAGACCTAAATGTTGGTTTTGGCCACAATAATATTGTATTTTGGTGTTGGCTTCTCTGCCAGAGAGTACCAAATTTGACCAAATCCAAAGTTGAGTGCCTGTCTACTTTGGATTTGGTCAAATTTGGTACTCTCTGGCAGAGTAGCCAACACCAAAATACAATATTATTGTGGCCAAAACCGACATTTAATCACACAGGCTGCCAGCATAACACTTCAGATGAGATATATTGTATATTGTTTTGATGAAATTTTATTGAGTAATTGTTGATAAACTTAACATTTCAATTTTGTGTTGCAATATTATTTATTTTCTTTGAAATTCCATAGTAGGCCTATGAGGGTAATTCTGGAAGTTAATTTTTTTATATAATTCGGCTTGGTATGCTTAGTTACTGTAGCATGGTCGGTCAGTAACGTCCTACTCGCTACTCGCTTAGTGAGTAACTATCCCAATGTAATCGACCCTATAGGTTGGGTTTGGCTTTGGTTGGTTAAGGGTCGATTACATTGGGATAGCTACTAGCTAAGCGAGTAGCGAATAGAAACGTTACAGACCGACTGTTCTACAGCAGCTTTTCTAGGAATTTCTTCTCAACTTTCTTTGTAGTGGTGAACAAAATGATTGTGATATTTGTTATCATCATCAAAAATACTTTAACATGAGACCATAAAAAGTTGAAAAATTTGTAGGCTTTTATTCGGTACCTCTGCCCCTAAGCATTCCTAAAACTGTTTTTATTAACACATCATTATTTTTGTGTGTTGTACTAGTCCTTGAAGTGTAAATTTGTCATTGCAACACAACGTATCACATTATCAGCTGTTTTGTATCATTCGGATGATACAGAACAGGTGTGTTGATAAGCAAGACAGTAGGGTATCGATACTTCCATTTGGTATCAAAAACTCATGCGATTATTTCACTGGATGGGATATCGAACTGCAACCAAATCACTCTATGTTTTTTTTTACCAAAGATGGTTCTAGGACTCTAGAAAGTTGAGTTTTTTGTGGTTCACAGACACCGCCTATCAATTAGCTGTTGACGCTGAGATAAATATTGCCCAATCTGGTTTTTGCACCTGGAAGATCAGAATTATTGATTGCTGGGGGAATGCAGGGTTTTGTATCAATACTTCTGTAAGGATTGGTTTCATTGGGCGAGATAGTAGCTAAGCGAGTAGCAAATAGAAACATTAAAGATCGTCCATGCTACAGCAGCTTGGCATGCCAAGCCGAATTATAGAAAAATTAAACTTCCAGAATTACCCCCATAGGTACTATGGAATCAAAGATAATAATATGGCAACAAAAATGTAAAATATGAAGTTTACCAACAATTATTCAATAAAATTTCATCAAAACAGTTCACAAAAAATACAATATGTTGCATCTGAAGTGTTATGGCAGCCTGTGTGATTAAATGTCGGCTTTGTCCACAATAATATTGTATTTTGGTGTTGGCTACTCTGCCAGCTAGTAGCAAATTAAAAGTTGAGAGCCTGTATGGCTTAGTAGTGAGAGGATGTTAGCGGTGATTTTCTCAAACTCTTCAATGACATCAGCCCTTTAAATCTAATTTTACATTATCAAGATTTTCAATGGAAAACTCCACTAAAAAAAAAAATTATTTTAAAATATTTTCTGTGTCATGGGCCATATGAGCCTTAGGCTGGGGCTCCACTTGCTGTTATTTATTGCACTGCAAATTGTGGTTGATAAGTCAGATAAATGAGAAGGCAGTGAACAAATGGAGATGGCTCCACTAGCGACTGTCTGCAGCATGCAACATTTTACAGCATGCTGCAGAATGAAGCATTGCATGGAAATGGAACCTGTCCCATTTTCATGCTACACTTTGCCACCATTAGATGGCTCTACTAGCTGTAGACTGTAGTAGTCTGCAGCTGACCACTACTAGCTGTAGACTGTAGTAGTCTGCAGCTGACCAGCATCCAAAGCGCATTGATGCTATTCTGTTCAAAGTTGTATTATTAATTGTTTCAAGTAAAATGAATTCTATTGAGAACAATGGAGTTTGAACTTGATTATGAGTTTATTATATTAGAAGTAGAGAAAAATGTATAATAAAAATGATGAGAATTATAAAAACAGAAATGCTAGATTTGTAACAAGTAATCAAAGGAATTTTGAGACATGCAATAAAATTCAAAAAACTTGTCTAAATACTTTAATTTGCAATGCAACAATCCTTCAGACTTCCTGTTGCTTATTATTGGGTGAATCCACCATTTTCTCTTGTGTAACTGGCATTGTCTATAAACTAAAAGTACACTGAGTACAACACTACAAATATCAACTTGCGGCATGATCGGTCCCAGGTCACTTCTACCACTACAATGAACTGCTAGTGAAGCCACAATGAGCAAGACGACGCTGCAGATTGCAGTTTGTTTTCTGTTGCCTGTGAAGCCACCCAACTGTCACGTGCAGTGCCTGCAAATTGCAGGGCGATAAACTACAGCCAGTGGAGCCCCAGCCTTAGCTGTCATGGGACAGATTGATCACACTGGCTGGCCAGATTTGGCATATGGGCCATAGTTTGGAGACCCCTGGTCTTAATGATCAATTACACACCTTTTTAGTTGAAAAATGATGTCATCTGTACTCTTGTTTTTCTGCAAGCTGAACTGCTCTGATGATGAAAAGGTTATATTTTTCAGGTAACTCACTGGACGTTTTCTTACTAATTTTTCTAGTATTTTGGATGTATTGCTTACTAGGGCTATATGCTGGTACATATTTAGATCTTGTTTATCACCTCCTTTATAGGCAGGTCTTATACAAATCTCTTTCATTAAGTTTGGAAAGATGCCATTTGCCAGACTTGTTGAATATATCTGTAAGTGGCTCTTCTATTAAGTGTTTTATTGTTTTTAATGTTTTGTTGTCAATACCATCAAGTCCTGATGAACTATCACTATGAAGAAAATTGATAGCTTCCAGCACTTATTGTTTAATAACTGTCCAAAAATACATTGATAATAGCGATCTTGCAGTTGGTGTGTGATCATTTACAATTGTAAATTTACAATTACAAACATTTGTACTTCCAATAAATAAATAAATATTGTTAGGTGTTTTTCAAAGGCTATTGGTGTTTTAAGATGCTAATTTTTTTCCAATGTTTGCAAAATACTCATTTGTTTTTTAAGGGTTAATTCAGTATTCTCTTCCATTGTTGCAATGTTATTATAATCAGACCACAGACAAAAGAACCTTTGCACATTGTATCACTGTAGTTACCACTCCCCCACAGCTCCCACTCTTGTGCGAGTGAGAGCGACAGCTTTATTGCCCTCTCACTCACTTGCTCGACCGATGACATCATACTGGAGTGTTCTTTTCAATACATACATTATTAGTATCAATGTTCACTGTAGGACAGCCAAGCGTTGACTGACCCCCTCCACTACTCTAGTGAGCGAGTGAGATAAACTGCATAATGTGCTCTCTCTCTGCGAAGTAGAGTTCACATTTTAAAGGTTCTTTTGTCTGTGGTTGGATTATATCAACTTTTATTTTTTGTTAATTTTTCTCATTTTCTCTTGACAGGCTGTTGCCTCACTTATCAGCTGCCAAGTTCTTCTCATATTGTTATCCTTGTCTTTTATAATATTCTTTTTTGTGTTTGCAATGATGAAGACAAGTATATTACAGTATTGCTTGTAGTTTTGAGTGAGTACAGTTTTCTTTGTGTGCATTTTTCTTTTTCTGTTCAGCTGATCCCTCTTCCTTATGGCAGTGACTAGGACTCTTTTTATCCATAGTTTAATGGTTTCAAGTCGCTTTTGTTATTAGTAGTAGTCTGTATATGTATTTCTGTAGGATTGAGATGAACTTCTCATAGGATGCTCATTGTAGACCTCATTCCATCTTCTGTCAAAAGCTGTTACTTCTACCCATTCAAACCTAAAGGTTTTTTTAGAGAACTGCAGCTGTTGCCTTCATTGATGTTTGAATCTTCTTTCAAACCTAAGATTATACTGTAATGATCTGTAGCACTTGATTTGCAATTTATAGGTAGGCTAATACATGCTTATGAAAATTTATCATAATATGATTGATGCAAGATGAAGTCCCTGCAGTCCTTGTAACTTGTCTAATACAATGTTTTAGACCATATTCACTTGTGATGTTTGAATATTCTTGCAGTTGTTGATGTGGATCATGATGGAGTGTGTTTATATTCATATCTCCAACACATATGATTTCACTTTGTTGTAGGCTATCCAATTTTTGTCTCATGTCGCTTTAAGATCTGATATATTGTGGTAAGAAGGAAATCTGTAGATTAGTCTAGTATAATATTATAAAGATCGGTATTTGTTTCCAATCAGAGATGTAAAACGTTTGCTTGTCTGACTTGTAATCCCAAACATGACAAATCAAAACAGTTCTTGATGTAAATAACATAATTCTGGAGGGTAGGGCTCTGTAAAAAGATTTATAGTGTATTTATAGTGAGCAAAAAATATGCAAGAATATTATTACTGTACTTCGGGCACAATGTATTGGTTTCAGCTTCGAAGTTTTCTCCAACACAACACCTTAGAACATCTCACCATGGAAGCTGGAAGCTCCTCCATGTGGTGCGCCTGGCTATCCAATTCAGGATGGAGACCTGAATTTGGAGAACTAAATCCGATATGCCCTGTTCCAAAGCCCTTCTTCTTCCTCCTCTCTTCTCTTCTTCTTTCCTTATCTGATGCTTTGGAACTTCTGTTACAGGGTTCTGGTATGCCAGCTAGTGGTGCTCTGCTTGCTGTCTTGGTTGAGTGGTGGGGTTGTGGTGGTGCTGGGTGGGGTGCTGGAACTCTGTAAATCTAGAATGACACTTTTTCCATTGACTTTGCTGTGTGTCATTCTCACTTTTTTTCTGTCTGTCTGGCCTCTCTTGGCCAATCTCTTCTTTCTTCTTCCTGGCATCTGGTGGCAGCTGGCCTTAAATTTCAAGCCAATTATTTTCTCCTATCATGAACAGTATGACCAATAGAGCGATTACCAGGGCTAGGGCATCCCCCAGAAGCAATGAGACAGTGAATTCCAGGACTAGGGCATCCCCCTTAAGCGATGATCAGGATAGTGGAAATAATACTAGGGCATTCCCAAGAAGTGACAAAAATGTCAAAAGAGCTCTGCATGCCACAAGAATGAGAATTTCAACATAGAATGTGGGCTCATTGACTGGATGCAGCACCGAATTGGGCAAAGTACTAGAATGTAGACGTATAAATATTTGTTGTATTCAGGAGATGAAATAGAAGAGGTCTAAATCAAGAAACATTGGCTGTGGCTACAAACTGGTCTATCATGGTTCTAGAGCACAAAATGGGGTTGGAATTGTTGTGGATAGAGATCTGCAGGAGAGGATAGTGGAGGTGAATAGTTGAGTTAGTGAAAGACTTATGTCTATTAAATTCGCCTTAGATAATCAACCCTGCATGAATGTTATAAGTGCTTATGCACCACAGGCAGGATGTACAAGCATTGAAAAGGATACATTCTGGGAAGAACTGAATGATCTCTTGTTTACAATTCCTCCCACTGAGATGAGGTATGTCTGTGGGGACCTGAATGGGCATGTTGGACAGACTACAACAGTCTATAACAGATTTCATGGCAACTATGGATATGGTTCAATCAACATGGAGGGCAAAAAAATACTTGAGTTTGCATCGGCACATGATCTGGCTTTGATAAATACTTTCTTTTCCAAAAGGCAAGAACACCTGATAACATACAGAAGTGGAAATGCAGAATCACAGATCGACTTCATACTGTCTAATAGGGAGAGGCTTCAAACATTTAGAGACTGTAAGGTCATACCAGGAGAACCTCTCACTGCCCAGCATCGAATCCTGGTTGCAGAATTTGACATGCCACATCCAATCAAAATCAAGAAGGAGAGAATTCCAAAGATACGATGGCAAAAACTTGACAAAGATGAAGGTAGAGAATTTTCTCTGATGCTGGGACAATACCTTCACTCTGAGGCTCCTGAGTCTCAAAATGAACCAGTTAGTGTCATCTGGAGCAAACTTCAGGAATTCTGTCTGGTCACAGCCAGAACTTGTCTTGGAGTTTCCAAGGGAGCAGTTCAGGGTGGCAAAAATACAAGATGGTGGAAACCAGAAATTGAGGCCATTCTGAAGGAGAAAAAGCTTCTTTTCAAACAGTGGCAGGGCAGCAAGACACAGGAAGACAGAGAAAAGTACAAACTCGAGTATAAAATAGTGTAACGTGCTTCCTGAGGGACACCTGGGAAACAATATGAATTAAAATTATCTCCCCTTCGAGGCCTTGCGTCTATGGTAGACTTACCGATCGCAAGTCTCGGGTTCGGCTGCTCAGTGTGTGCCCTGCAGTCACACGCTACTGCGGAGGTGCGACGAAAATCCTGTAGGAGAAAGGCTGTTCAATGGCCTGAGGATTTCGCGGCAATCCTCCACAACAATATCACCAGGTATGGAGGATGGACGTATCACTCGGTGCAGCTATATGTCTCCTTGGACCACACCGGACACCGAGTAGATACCCCCAAATCTCCACCCTGATAACACGTCTAATTCTGGAAGACAACCACAATTTCCCCCTGCTGATGGCCTGAACAGTATAAAAATAATATGTACTAGACGGAAATTCCGTCTAGATACAATATAATGGCTCAAACTGCCAGAACTCACCAAGCATGAGGGTGAAATGATATGAAAACTTTTTTTTTTAACAAAAATTTGACGTGTATTGAAAAAATGATCAGGTAACAATTTGAAAATTCAATAATAAATAATAATATAGCGTACGGTAACAAATTTGATGTGGTTGAAAAGAATAAATTAATCGGATAGTTCTTTTAATAGGATATGTGATAATTCTTGATTTTTCTGTGCACGTGGGCGGGATTCGGCTTGGTGGAAGGCAAGACTGAGAATCTGTACAACTTGACACAGCATATATATTTAAAATTTCCCTTTTTTATAATCGTGCACCACTATAGGGGCCCCTTAAAATAAAAAACTCACTTGAATTTCGCAATGTAGGTGGCCTCCGTCTGACCGCAAGTGTAGTGGATGGCTGCTTCTCGCGATTATTCGGGAATGGGTTTTCTAAGATTTCTGAATATACTGGTCTCACTTTAAATTCTGGTCTTGCTTATTGATAATTTATCCGGAAATTTGACACACAACAAAAATTACGTTCAACACAAAAATGACAAATAGTGGACAAACTAGTCCTTTCGGAGTCTGGAGAGCAAGTCGTTGTAGTTGTAACAGTAGTACTCTTTTTTTTTGAAGAGGTGGTTACTGTCACCCCCACTCTTTTGCCAAATCAAAGGATATGACGCCAAATTGGGCGATGCTCAACCCATGTGGTTAGAATTAGATTAAGAAAAAATTAAATAAAACGGTACTATTGTTTATATGGGTTGCAATAAATGACGGAAATAATTTTAAAAAAGAACCAGATACGCCAAAAACTAATTTAAAGATAGAAAATTAACATTTAAGTTTACATAAATTTCGATGTTAATCATCAACTACTTAACAAGTCGATAATTATAAGTCCACGTGGCTTTGGACTGTGACTTTTTACGAAAACATCAAATTCGAGCCAATAATAAATAAAAAATACATTTTAACTCACTTTAAATTCATAAAAAATAGTATTGAGCAAGTAGATTCCACTGTACAACGAATAATTATAATACTATAGGCTAGTGGTGGTGGATCTAACCTGAAAAAGGTTATCCTGCAAGCAACAACAGATTATTCGTATAATTTGGCGAGAATGAAGAGATTCAGGTATGTGTAACATTTTTGACATAATAATTTATCATATTCCTGCTTTTAAATAACATTTGAAGTCGCTAAATATGATTTATTGCCATTTAACGCATGTAACTTCGATAATATCGAAGCTATCGCTATTATCGCCGGTATGACTGTTTAACATCGATGGTCCTGCCAAAACAGCTGGTTTTGTTAATGAATTGGTAACGGTAGTGGCGCCGGTTTTAAAAATAATCCTCTCAATCTTATAATACGGTAACTCCTTCAATTTTGATGTAATCAAATTTTTGGTGGTTGCCAGCCATCCAAAAGTATCGTCACACAAAGCCCCCTTCTATTTCGAGGTTCGCATTTATTGAGACTCCGGTTTCAATGAAGAGAACTTCGGAATAGAACACTTACTTTAATCTGTGGGTGAGATATGGCTCTAAAGCTTTTCAAGCGGTACTAAAACTATTATTTACAAGTTGCACACTCAAGTAACATTTAACAAAGAATTAAGGGTCGCCTCTATGGGATCGATCCTTATAAAAACAATAAACAAAATAACAGTAAGTCCCTCATATATGAGGTGGCTTACTCCTCTCCTTTTCTTCTCCAACTCCTTGCTCTCTCTCCTACTACTCCACTCCGCTGCCCGTATATCTATGATACGGCAACACAGACCTTTTGGCATTTGCCAATAAGATAAAATGCGACATATCGTCATAATTAATACAATAATAATTAATTGGGGTTCACCCATTACAAAAATGCGATTTACGCAGGTGCGCTGACAGCCGAGCTACGCTCCGAACTGACGGTGACAAAGATGGTAACGATAATTAACATTGAAAACATGCACTTGAGTGGCTAAAGATCTTAAACATAAATATCACAGTAGTCGTACGCTTAACATTAATATCACAGATGTTCTTCTCAGTCTCAAATGCGTTATTGTTCTTAATTCTCTTTCTCTTTCTTCTATATTTGTTGGGTTCCGTTCTTTCCTTCCTTCTTATCTTCGGCGGTTGTTCTTATTTTTTTTTTTTTCGTAACGTGGTTGTAAACTACCTGGTTTCTTTTCTCGTTGTCTGCTTGCTTGTCCTTTCCTATTGCTCTTTTGTTCTTGATTATTCGCTCTATGTTTCTGGTTTTTATAATGGCTCTGGTTCTTAATCGTATTACTGTGATTATTATTGATATAATAAAATTTCTTCATATAATTTCCACTATAGTTCAGCTAATATAATTTCCTTCAGACTTATTTTCATCATATAATAATATTTTCTTACAATTAATTCATATAGTAATATTTTCAAGTAACATAGTTTCTTCTTATAATTTTGTTCTTTGGCTTATTTTAACTCTCATGATATTCTTACACACTATAAATTTTTCTTAACATTATATCATGAATAAATTTACATATAATTTTTTTTTTTTTTTTTTTTTAATAATTTTTTTCCTACACCAATAATGTGATATAATAATAATTTAAAGCGTAATTATTATTATTTTTTTTTTTAAATAATATAATACTAATTGAATATAATGAACGATAATAGCTTTAGTAAATTCTAAGATTTTTTACAATAAATAATTTTTCACGTTATATTAAATTTTGTTTCAACTTAACATTTTATTTTGACATTTGCGGCTGTCTTCTCTTTCATTTCATTTTTAATTAAATTTTCTCAGTTTGCAAAGGCAGATAAATTTTTATCAGCTTGGCTGCAATAATAATAGTATCTCCTCTAGTGAGATTAAAAATAGTCTGGATTTATCCAGCTATCGGCTTAATGGCTTCTATTACTTCATAATTACAACAATATAAACAAGGATACAACTATAATAACAGAGAGACGTTGTGTGTCTGGCCGTTGAACTCTAGATAGGCTGGTTGTAGAGACACGCTGGAGTCTGATAATTTCTTCAATAATTGATCCCAACTATCGTTTGCAAACTATTACAGTTTACTTTTGTTCGCTATGGTGAATGGTCGGTTTGCGTATCCCGTTCACCTATCCGCATGTTTCTTTAAATTTCGGGTTCGGGAGTGACGATTAATTAATCAGAACAGTGGATTTATTCTTAGAATTATTCTTTCATACGATTTTATGTCTCTACTATTTTTCCGGATTCCATCTTTTGAAAAATAATAATATTTTTGTTGATTGCCCCCTGTTATCTCTTCTATGCAGGAGTAGCATTCTTATCATTATTTTGAAATACGCCTTTCTCAATATTTCGGCAGTGGTGACTAGGTCTTATTCATTATTAATTTTAATTAGTAGCCCCCACTCATCTCCTTGAGTTTAGCCAGATGTTATTTTGTTATCTGGTGATGTCCGTTCCGAGGCTTATAAAGTTTAAAACGGACGTGAGTCCTGTGCCCTCTCGCTCTTCCGCGTGCTCTCCGTTTTTTCTCCTCCATCAATAATTTTTTTTTTATTTTTTCTTGGAAGGTGGTGAGATGTTTCTGAGTAGGGTAGTTGTTGTTGTCATCCCCTCCTAACTCATTCGCGGTGGTGGTCATGTCCGATGGTTGTTCGCTCCGAGGCTGATATTTTTTAAGTCGGACATGACTTCTGTGGAGTGTCATGTTGCCGCGCATTCTCCGCTGTTCCTCCTCCTCCGCGAGGTTGTCCATGTCTGGGTGATGTTTTTTACCTTGCTGGAATTTCTTCCAGCGGACATGGCGCGGGTGAAGCTTTGTGCCTCCGCACACTTTTTGTCTGGTCTCAGCTATGCGTCGCGATTTTCTGGTTGTGTGTACTCCTACTGTCCATGATTTGCAAACAGTGGAGGGAACCCGTCAGGATGCACGACTGGTGTTAGCGCCTTGTTTTGTTGATGAGGGTGTCTGCCGATTGTTAACTGCGTTGGTAGCGTTGGCCGTGGTCTGTCCGCTCCCCTTATGATGTTTTTCGGCGGAGGCGGGTGGTGATTGTGTGGTGTTGCGGTCATCTGTCGCACCCCGTGCAGGTTGACTCACTCTGTCCCTTCCATCATAATATGGTTTTTGCGCTATTTGTCTGTTGTCTCTATATCTATTATTGTAATTATTATGTTGATATTTTTGTTGATTGTATTCCTGATGTTCTCTTCTATTACTGTTATTGTTGTTGTTGTATATTTGTCGTTCGCCTGTGTTTTGTTGCCTGTTATCTGTTACTACAGCTGCTCGGTTGTCCGTGTCGTTTTCTGGTGATGGATTATAGGCCTGGTAATTATTGTGACCTCCACCAAATTCACTCCTACCTACAGACTGTACTCGGTGTAAGTGATTTTCTAAGTCACGAAAATTTGTAATTGGACTAGCCGCTAGTGCCATCTGAATATTATACGGCAATTTCTTTATAGCTATGCTAGTCAAGCTATTTTCGGGAATAGGCTCATCCAGCTGAGTATTCTGGTAACGTAGGTGTGTTATAAATGCTGTATACGACCCATGTTCGTTCCTATTATAACGGCAACACACTATCTCGGATAATAGACATTGTTGTTTATCAACCGACCAATACTGCTCTAGAAAAGCTGGTATGAATTCTTCAATTGATTTGAACTCATTGGCTCTACTATGTAAGAATAATAGCGGCTCACCGACGAGGAGTGTGGTGAGTTTGAATCTCCACACTGGCCATGGTGTAGGCGTTAATTCCTGAATTACTTTTAACTGTTCTACAAATGGTTTAGGCTGCATAAATCTGTCGGTATTGTCAAATTTTCCCAGATTGGAAAACAGTTGAGAAGTGTTAATTATATCAGCCCCTTGTACACAGTCGCTAGAAGTTCTAGTGTAGCTGAGCCTGTTTTTTAACATTGAAATTTCGCTATTAGTTTTATCCAGCTTGCTGTTTACTTCGGTGTGGATGTTGCTAATATTTTTCTCTAGCCTCACAATACCTTGTTCGTGTGAGCTAGTATTTTTCTCTAAATCAGTACATCTACTCTCCAGCTGCGTATGCTGCTCTGCTATGCTATCAATTTGAACTTGTACAGTAATTTGTGTTTCAGTTAATTTATCTATTTCTTCGTTAGTGTTCTTCGTTAATTGTTCTATGCTTTGTTGACTTTTGTGGATTGCCTGTTCTAATACTTTGTGTGTGACTTCACACCTTGCCTGTTGTTCTTCGTTGGATTGCCGGTGTAGTTCTATTAATTTGTTTTCTGTCATCTGGGCTCTCTTCTCCGCCTCTTCCTTGAATTCGGCATTCATTTCTCCCAGCTTTCTATCCATGTCATCGTGAATCTCCGCACGCAAACGGTCATTTGCACTTTTAATAGCTTCCGGTATTACGTCTATCCTGCTATTTAGTTTTGAGGTGGTCTCATCCAGCTGTTGGGCGACAGCGCTAATTTTTTCAGTCAATGCTTCTTGATTGACTTTCGATTCTACTTTCAATTCCTCGAATTTAGCATTCATTTCTTTTTTGTTTTCAGCAAATTTGGAGTTCATATTTTTACTACTTTCGTCCAACTTGGCGTTTATGTTCTCGTCATTTTTGTCTAACTTGGAGCTTAGAGCGAGAAGAAGTCCAACTAATGATGTAGTGCTATCTCCCATATTAGCTGGTAGTATTGCTTCGAGTGATTCATCACGCGGCGTAATTCTAGCAGGCGTTGGTTGTGGGGGAGATGCCGATGGAGGCGTCTGCATTTCCATCTCGATTCTTTCTGTCATCCGCGTAGACGATCGCTGGTCCAAATTTTCCGGATTGAATTGCACAGAACTGATGCTGCCAATTTCGCGCTCCCGGGGTACACCTTCTCCGCTAGACTCTAGACAGATGACAGACGGCTCGTTGCTGGTTGACTCTTTCGGTGTATCGGCCATGGTAGTACCGGTTGATGATAGTGTTTGACGATTCCAAAATTTCAACGCAATGCTAGAGATAGATTTCGCGAGTGCGCGTATGTGCCGCAGTGATGACAGCGTTGAGTGCAGTGATATGACTAGAAGTTCCTGTAGACTGGTGTGATGCGAAGTTCGATGATGGATAGCCGACACACACAACGTTTACAAAAGTGCTAAAGTGTTCAAACAAGTGAAATCAAAGTAAAAATGCCTAACAAATTCAACACAACAAAATTAAAAATTCAATATAACAATCACAGCCGATAGTTTTTCTAACTTTTAAATAAATCTTGCTAATATCACAGACCGCAAATTTAATTGACATTTTAAATTCAATTGATAATATTAAATATATAATAAATCTATAACAACTATATTCGACTCTAATATCGCACACAAACATAAATAAAAATAACTACACAACAATTGGGTATCTGGTTCTTGGGATGAGATAAAATTTCTAGCCTCACCCAGACCTCGTGCACTTGGGACTTTAAACTAAATAAAACCCTAATGCTTGGCGAGCTCTGGTGCTTGCTAATTCCCTTATATTAATTATTCTAGAATTATAGATAATTCCCAGCTTGTTGGAAGTTCGTAGGCTGTATTGTCTCGTAATTAGCCTGAAACATGTAATTTTTTGTTAATTTCCGGAAATTCTCTGGAAGTTCTTGTTTCCTTTCAGCATGTAGAATTTTGAAGTGTCTGCAAATTCTCGTCTTCGTCACCAAATAAGCCGCACAGTCGTTGGGCGCCAAGTTTTATGTAACTTGCTTCCTGAGGGACACCTGGGAAACAATATGAATTAAAATTATCTCCCCTTCGAGGCCTTGCGTCTATGGTAGACTTACCGATCGCAAGTCTCGGGTTCGGCTGCTCAGTGTGTGCCCTGCAGTCACACGCTACTGCGGAGGTGCGACGAAAATCCTGTAGGAGAAAGGCTGTTCAATGGCCTGAGGATTTCGCGGCAATCCTCCACAACAGTAGTATAAAAAGGGGTATTCTGGCACAACCTTGACCTTTGACCCCGGAAATGACCTTGAACTTGACCTCTAGGAACCGGATGGGGGGAGCTGGCACAGCGTGGGAACCTGGGGAGCTGGCACAGCGTGGGAACCGGAAGTTGTCCCAGAATTGGTACCAATCCTGGCACAGTGTGTGAACCACTTATCTAATGTCCATCCTGTGTGAATCAATTATCTATTGTCCATCCTGTCCAATTAATTAATTTTCTTGAACCGGATGGGGGAGCTGGGACAGCGTGAGAACCTGTATGACAGATCTGACCCCGGAAGTTGTCTTGAAATGGTTACCAATCCTGGCACAACGTGTGAACCACTTATCTGTCAGGTTATAATTGCCATCCTGTGTGAATCAATTATCTATTGTCCATCCTGTCCAATTAATTAATTTTCTTGAACCGGATGGGGGAGCTGGGACAGCGTGGGAACCTGTAGATCTGGGACAACACCCCCCCCCCCCCTCCCACCCTGACCTTACCACCCCCCCCCCCCTCCTACCATCACCCCCCCCCCCTAAAAAGTGCCCCCCCCCAACCCAAAAAACGTTCCCCCTCACCCTAAAACATCCCCCCCCCTAAAAAAAAAAAATCCCCCACCAAAAAAAAAAAAAAAAAATAAAAAAAAAAAAAATAAAAAAAAATAAAATAAAAAAAAAAAAAGAAATTAAAAAAAAAAAATTAAAAAAAAAAAAAATTAAAAAAAAAAATTAAAAAAAAAAAAAAATTAAAAAAAAAAATTAAAAAAAAAAAAAAATTAAAAAAAAAATAAAAAATAAAAAAAAAAAAATTAAAAAAAAAAACATCTCAGGACTTAGAAAGATTTTGTAACATCTCAGGACTTGGAAAAATTTTGTAACATCTCATATAGGTAAGAAATCACCTTGCTATGCTTTCATATAGGTAAGAAATCACCTTGCTGTGCTTTCAACGAAGACAGTTTCAACGAAAAAGCGAGGGTAGAGAGAGAGAGAGAGAGAGAGAGAGAGAGAGAGAGAGAGAGAGAGAGAGAGAGAGAGTGAGTCCCACTTCTACTTCCATCACTCATACTTCAACTAGTTTGTATGACGTCACTGCTGCATTCCAATGCTATGAGTCATATCTATGCAGGAAAAAACATGTCTGTGTAATTGCACCACATTATGCAACAATCTACTGTATTATGTAACTACTGGCCCTGCCCACCAGCCTTCTCATTGCAGTTGTGTCTACTCATGGATGGGTGACCATAACTCATGAGCATTACTCAGAGGTTTGGGATCCACTTAGGTACCCCTAACATGACACCCCCAAGAAACTCTCACCCATATGCATGTGCACTCTACCCTAGTTCTCCCCTAGTGTCCCTGGAGCTCCCTCCTAGTACCCCTAGTGTTTCCCTAGTGTACCCCTAGTGCTTCCCTAGTGTGCCCCTAGTGCGCCCCTAGTGTTTCCCTAGTGCCCCACTTATTGCCCTAGTGTTTCCCTAGTGCTTCCCTAGTGCTCCCCTAGTGTGCCCCTAGTGCTTCCCTAGTGCTCCCCTAGTGTACCCCTAGTGCACCCCTAGTGTTCCCTCTAATGCTCCCCTAGTGTTTTCTCCTACTCAGCTATACCTTATACTCTAGGAGGGGAGTGGTGGGGTAAATGATGATACAATAATCATATTTTTTTATTTTTTATTTTTTTATTGAGAAAAGCAAACTTTGACAGAAATGTATATCTTTTTGTAATGCTTGCATAATCCAATTGTGCAGAATGTTTACCCTATAATGTGATTGTAGATAATGATAAAACTGTTGGGATTGATTGCTTAACTTGGGTTAATAATAATGTAAGAGTGAAAATGTATAATAAGTTAATTTGCCAAATGACAAGCCCTGGTGTAAATAAGCAGCTGGGTAACCATATTGTAGACTTTATTACCTGTCCAGATACAAGATTACAGGAAACCTTTACTTCTGATTTAGCTAGAATGCATGGCATTACACGTTTGGAAGCAACAATTTATAACTATAGCATAAGAAATAGCTCCAACTCTAAGAAATTCGATCCTATTTGAGATAGCTTGCCACTCTTAAATGACAGTAAAAATTATTTTGAAAATGCCCCAATATATTCTGTATCCTTGTCTAAGATGTGGTCCAAACTGACAGATAGTTTAAAGAATAGCTGTTGCTTGGTTTATAACAATCTTTTACAATATGTTTACTGGGAGAATAGCAACACCAAGAAATTGACTGGAGTACAAGTAAAGCTGCCCACCAATCCAGAACATCGAAATAAAATAATATCCTATGTCATTTATGCATTTAGCTTCAATTTACTACCCATTAGATCGAGGTAGCAGTGGTACTGTGCATACGTTGTCAGAACAGGCTCTGCGAATTTTGAAGCATAGAATATTAATTCAAACGGATAAGTAGTATTTTTGTTTATTATTATTAGTATTTATAATATCTTAATAATTTACATCATTAACTTGTCTAATATAAGTTAAAGTATTTAAATAAAAAGTCAAATTCTATTTTCGAGGTTAGGTGTACCGATATTGATAAATTTTCTTGTAATAAAATAGTCTCAAGTTGACAATTGTAATAAATTAAGCAATATTTCATTAAACATTTAACTAAAATCAATTGAAAACAATTTTTAGATAGGAAAATGAGTCCAAACAAGGCATCTAAATCTAATTGTTTAACTAAAACTCAGGTAGCTACGCGATCTCAGCAATTATTAACAAAAAAATCTCCAACAGCTCTTAAAGCTACTGTAGATGTAGAAGAAAAGGTTGCTAAACTATTGAGTGATCACACCAAATTGAAAACAAAATTAGAAACATCGCTAAAAAATTCTGAGGAAGAACGAATAGGGTTAGTAGATCACATAAAATCTCTGGAAGTTATTGTAAAATTGCAGCAGGAAGACCATAAAACTGAAATACTAAATCTCACAAGTCAATGTAGGTCTATGTCAGAGGAAATCGAAATATTAAAATCAAAAATAAACTTGGCTAATGTAAGATCTGAACCTCTGATCAATACAAAAAAAAGTAGAACCTAAATCAAATGGGGAAAAAATTAATAGAAATGGTCAAACAAAAACGTATAGTCAGGTTTTACAAACAGCAACCAAAACTAAAGTAAGGGAAAATAACGATAGGAAAGGTAGAGTACTGCTCTTGACATCCAGTCATGGACGAGACTGTAGTGACCTACTAAATAAAAGATTAAAAAATAAGTATGAAGTTCAGAGCTTTTTCAAACCAAGTGCCCCTATAAACGCTATCGTAGAGTCAGCACAGGAACAAACTAAAGATTTTGGAAAAAACGATTTTCTAATAGTACTGGGATGGCTCAAACAATATAAATGAACCTAATCTAAAACATCTTCCTGAAATAAATGAAAAAATTAAAGAGATTGTGCCACTCAGCCAAAAAACTAATGTAATAATAAGTACAATTCCGTATAGGTTTGATAGGCCAGAGCTAAATGAAGCCATTAAGTCAACAAATAAATCAATTCATAATACAATCAACAGCCTAAAAAATTAGAATTCTAAGCAGTTGGGGATTTGTTTTCTAAATGAAAGGCTGAAAAAACATAACTTCACTAATCATGGTCTACATCTAAATCAATCTGGCAAAGTAATATTTTGTAATAGGCTGGCAGAGCTGATTGAAAGTCGTTTGCAATCTACTGTCAATAATTCTACTAAACAATCATCTAACGAACCTTTTTTAGTAAAGTGGCTCAAAACCGGGAAGGGAAACTAGTTTCAGATGATAAATTCATATCTTCAATTGTATTAAAGGACGTTAATCGATTAGGAAATCAGGATAGCATTAGTGGAAGGAACTCTTGTAACAATCTGATGGGCTCCCAAGGTTCTAAGATATTAAGTAGATGTACTTCAATATGCAAAAGCAACGATAATGTAATAAGGGATGATAGGGAAGTACCGGTACTCACTGTGTTCCATCAGAATATTCAATACATTCGTAACAAAATAGATAGAATCGAAGTATTTTTTAAAGAAGAGGCTCCTGATATAGCTATTTTCACAGAGCATGGTTTAAAAGAAGATGAATTGTCACAACTTAATATTCCAAACTATTCATTGAAAACGTCGTATTGCAGGACATCTCATCGAAGTGGGGGAGTAGCTATCTTCACTAAAAATGCTAAGAATATGCAAACATTTAATTTAGAATATGTAGAGAAATTTGCTGTGGAAATGGATTTAGAAGTTACTGGTTTGAGAGTAAAAATCGACAATAATTTCGAAGTAGCGGTGTTAGGTATTTACAGGTCACCAAATGGGGAATGGAACAATTTTTGTGAACTATTCAATAGGCTTTTAGAGATTACTACTACTCGTTTTACAAACGTTATTGTAGCGGGAGATTTCAATACAGACTTTGCAACACAGAATAAAATGACAGAAGATTTAAAGGATATTATATGCATGAATAACTTGGAAATAAAAGTTCATGAATATACCAGAGTCACAAGAACATCACAAACAATAATTGATAACATCCTTACTAATATAGATTACTCTAAAACAAGATTAGGCGGCTCGGAACTATCTGATCATGACTATCAAATCTTAGAGGTGGGGTTGCAAGGTCATAAATCAATTAAAAAGAGTAGAGTAATGAAAGAAATTCAACAATGTGAACAGGGGAATATCGATTGTTTGAAGCAGAATCTGCTACAAGAAAACTGGAGTAGGGTTTACAATAGCAATAGTTTAAATGACAAATATGATAGTTTCATTAATATTTTAAGGTTTCATATTACTATGAGTTGTCCAGTTAAAAAAGTCCCTGTAAAGAACAAATTAGACAAGATTGAAGAGTGGATAACTGATGATATCCTTGCAGAAAGAAATAGGGTTAAAGATGCATATGATGAATTCAAACTATCTAGAAATATGTTAAGTGAAGATAATTACAAAGCTCTAAAGAAAAATTATACAAGAGAAGTGAAAAGAGCGAAATGTAAGAAAACAGCTGAAATTTTTGAATAATAGTGTGTACTTTAACACAGCAGTGTGGGATGTAATAAACAAAAATAGGCAAGTAGCTCATGTAGATGCTTATACTAGTGTCCCCAGAATAATTAACGAAAATAACAAATATATTGATGATAGTGTAGACATTTGTAATTTCTTTAACAGATATTATCAACTGGTTGCTAAGGATCTTCAAAAATCTCTTAATACAGGTATTAGTGATGCAAACATGAGGAATACTGAGGGGATTCAGAACAAATTAAAATTCCACCCAGTATACCAAGACGAGTTGTCAAATATCATTGATAGTTTAAATAATAAAAAAACTGTAGGAATGGATGGGGTATCCAGTAAAATTCTGAAAGAATGTAAAGATCAATTGTTAGACCCCTTGATTCATCTGATCAATCATTCATTAGAACAAGGTGTTTTTCCAGATAACTTAAAAGAGGGGAAGATCTTGCCAATCTTCAAAAATGGTGATAGAGAAAAGGTAGAAAACTATAGGCCCATTAGTATTTTAAATGTAATAAGTAAAATTTTTGAAAGAGTAGTTCTAAATAGGTTACTTCTGCACCTTCAAGAAGCTAACTTTATCTGTGATGAACAGCATGGCTTCCAGAAAGGGAGATCAACAAAAACAGCCATAATTTCTCTAGTTGAAAAACTAATAGATATAATAGATTCAGGTGATAAAGCTACAGCAATCTTCTTAGATCTGTCAAAGGCATTTGATTGTGTTAATCATAGAACTTTATTGGAAATACTGCAAAATGTAGGTGTAAATGGGGTTGAACTGAAATGGTTTGAATCATATCTTATTGGGAGAAAACAATGTGTAGAACTAACTACAGTAGTTGGTAATAGTATAGTAAAGAATAAATCTAATAAATTAGAGGTGCAAGCTGGAGTGCCTCAGGGGTCAATACTAGGTCCATTGCTTTTTTTGTTATATGTCAACCGTTTACCTAAAGAATTAATTAGTGGTAGAGCCCTCTTATTTGCTGATGATACATCACTCATTTTCAGCAATTCCATTCTAGATAATTTAGAAATAAGTGCCCATATAGGTGTGCAGTCCATTGTCCAATTTTTAAATCAGTTGAAATTAACTATAAATAGTCAAAAATGCCAATACCTTCAATTCAAAAACAAACATAATTTAAATGAAGATAGGGCTATAAACGTGTTTGTAAACGATAATAAATTAGACCAGGAAGAAAAAATTGCATTTCTAGGAGTTATGTTGGATAGACGATTGACCTGGACTCCATACATTGAGAAAATATGTAGTAAAATTTCATCTGGGGTATTTGTCCTGCGACAGCTCGCTAGATTGAATGACAAAAAGTTACTTTTTACAGCTTACCATGGGCTCTTACTGTCACATATTAGGTATGCTATCTTAGTATGGGGTAATTCATCAAAACAAAATCTTGATAGGGTGTTTAAGATCCAAAAGAAAGCGGTTAGGTGTATAGAAAGAGTAAATAGATTAGATTCATGTAGGCCGTTGTTCAAGAGACTTGGTCTCCTAACTGTACCCTGCTTATATGTGTATGAAGCTACTTTATATGTAAAAACGAATGATATTAACCAAAATCTTGATGTACATGATTATAATACAAGAAGCCGAGGAGATTATCACTTGGTGAGTCACAATAGTAGCTTATTCAAACAAAAACCTAGTTATATTGGTAGGAAATTCTACAACAAGCTACCGCAGTTTTTGAAGAGTCTTGAAAATATAGAAATATTTAAAAAACAATTGAAGAAATATTTAGTTGATAAAGCTTTTTATAGTGTACTAGAGTTCCTTTCACATCAAAATTAAGCCTCACCTCAACTTATTGAAGTAATTATGTTATCTAGTTTATAATATTGTTGATCTGACTTGTCTTATACTCCTTAACTGGAGTCTCCAAGACGTAATCTACAAAAAAAAAAAAAAAAAAAAAAAAAATAATTATGTAGAAATTTGCGAGGATACAGACAACAGGGGATAATATAAGTTTCAAACAAAAGTGTTATATTAAGAGTGGTGAGACATATTTCTCCAAGTCAACCACCACTTTCTCTCCTATCGCCAAAGAGGTCAACCTAGATGAGCTAGGTCTTGTTAAAACCAGTAATCTTATACCTCAAGTTTTAAGAAAAAGAACAAACATAACCTCCAAGCTTGCTCCCTATCCTGTTAAAGAAATAGATCCCTTGTCTCCAATCACAGTGCTATCTGCTAGGAAGCGTAAGCTAGAGCTGAACAAAATTAATCTTAAACGTAGGAAAGTTGAGTTTTTAAAAGCTACAGAGTCCATAAAGAAACAGCATAAACAGCTAGTACAATATGAGAATGAAATCAAAGATTTGAGAGAGCAGCTTGAACCATATTTTTATTCACATTGGAAGAATTTTGAACCAAGTGGGGTGTATCATGTGACTGCATTTACTGTGAATAATAAGGAAAAGTTTACATACATATGTTGGGGTTCTAGGGGAAAAAGATAGCTTGAAACAGGTTTACTTTGTAAAAGGGTACCATAAAAAGGTTTTTCTCAATGCATACAAAGAAATAGAAGATCTTAAGAAAGTAGGCTATTTTGTGATCCCCTACAATGATGAAAAAGATATGATTTGCTTGCCAAGAGGAGAAACCATTTGTCTAATTACCATTAATGGTATGACAAGCTACAATGGTTACACATTTCCAAAAATACAAACAATTGAATTTTCATCCGATGTGTGGAAAAACTTGGAAGACACTTCCTTTACACAGTCAGAAGTGGACCAATTCAACAGCATTACAATGCTGGAAATTAAAGGGGAAAGTAAAAGTAGGACAGTGCAAACGATTGGAAGAGTTAGCAGAAGGTACAGAGTTGGTCATTGTTGCAATTAGACAAGTATAGGCTAGAAATAAGAATCGGTATATTCTACAGTTTGAGAACCTAGAAGCATTGTATATCTCGAATTATTGGGTGGAGGAAGAATTTGAGAACTCTAATATAGATTTAAATTATAAAATTAGAATTAGGTTGAATGTTCTTAAGCATACCCCCAGTAGAAATAAGGAAAGAGTTGTTTTTTTTTGTATTTAATATATTGCATTGTAACTGGAAAAATGTATTATTATATGTTGTATCAATAAATGGAGAAATTATTATGAATCTGTCTTTTGTGTTTTCCACAAATCCCTACAATCCTATCCTTATAAATTAGATTAACCTAAGACATATTTCTCTAAGTCACCTGTTGGGTGTTGACTGTTGGCTTATACTATATATGAATTAGTCACTCCAATTGTGCACCAAGTAAGCCATAAGGGACAAAAGTGGTACACCAAGATATCCAAAAGTGGTACTAAGTGGGAGTTGAGTGTGCACTACTACACTGAGTGAACACTGAGTGAACAGTGAGTGAACAGTGAGTGAACACTGAGTGAACAGTGAGTGAACACTAGGTGAACAGTGAGTGAACACTAGGTGAATACTGAGTGAACAGTGAGTGAAAAGGGAGTGAACACTAGGTGAACAGTGAGTGAACAGTGAGTGAACAGTGAGTGAACACTAGGTGAATACTGAGTGAACAGTGAGTGAAAAGGGAGTGAACACTGAGTGAACAGTGAGTGAACACTAGGTGAACAGTGAGTGAACAGTGAGTGAACACTAGGTGAACAGTGAGTGAACAGTGAGTGAACAGTGAGTGAACAGTGAGTGAACACTGAGTGAACACTGAGTGAACACTGAGTGAACAGTGAGTGAACACTAGGTGAACAGTGAGTGAACAGTGAGTGAACACTAGGTGAACAGTGAGTGAACACTAGGTGAATACTGAGTGAACAGTGAGTGAACTGTGAGTGAACACTAGGTGAATACTGAGTGAACAGTGAGTGAAAAGGGAGTGAACACTGAGTGAACAGTGAGTTGGATTTAGTGGCGCGCCACTTTTAAATCCAACTAACCTAACCCAACCTAACCTAACCTAACATGACCCCCTTTCACTCCCTTTTCACTCACTGTTCACTCAGTATTCACCTAGTGTTCACTCACTGTTCACCTAGTGTTCACTCACTGTTCACTCACTGTTCACCTAGTGTTCACTCACTGTTCACTCAGTGTTCACTCACTGTTCACTCACTGTTCACTCACTGTTCACTCACTGTTCACCTAGTGTTCACTCACTGTTCACCTAGTGTTCACTCACTGTTCACTCAGTGTTCACTCCCTTTTCACTCACTGTTCACTCAGTATTCACCTAGTGTTCACTCACTGTTCACTCACTGTTCACTCACTGTTCACCTAGTGTTCACTCCCTTTTCACTCACTGTTCACTCAGTATTCACCTAGTGTTCACTCACTGTTCACCTAGTGTTCACTCACTGTTCACTCAGTGTTCACTCACTGTTCACTCACTGTTCACTCAGTGTTCACTCAGTGTAGTAGTGCACACTCAACTCCCACTTAGTACCACTTTTGGATATCTTGGTGTACCACTTTTGTCCCTTATGGCTTACTTGGTGCACAATTGGAGTGACTAATTCATATATAGTATAAGCCAACAGTCAACACCCAACAGGTGACTTAGAGAAATATGTCTTAGGTTAATCTAATTTATAAGGATAGGATTGTAGGGATTTGTGGAAAACACAAAAGACAGATTCATAATAATTTCTCCATTTATTGATACAACATATAATAATACATTTTTCCAGTTACAATGCAATATATTAAATACAAAAAAAAACAACTCTTTCCTTATTTCTACTGGGGGTATGCTTAAGAACATTCAACCTAATTCTAATTTTATAATTTAAATCTATATTAGAGTTCTCAAATTCTTCCTCCACCCAATAATTCGAGATATACAATGCTTCTAGGTTCTCAAACTGTAGAATATACCGATTCTTATTTCTAGCCTATACTTGTCTAATTGCAACAATGACCAACTCTGTACCTTCTGCTAACTCTTCCAATCGTTTGCACTGTCCTACTTTTACTTTCCCCTTTAATTTCCAGCATTGTAATGCTGTTGAATTGGTCCACTTCTGACTGTGTAAAGGAAGTGTCTTCCAAGTTTTTCCACACATCGGATGAAAATTCAATTGTTTGTATTTTTGGAAATGTGTAACCATTGTAGCTTGTCATACCATTAATGGTAATTAGACAAATGGTTTCTCCTCTTGGCAAGCAAATCATATCTTTTTCATCATTGTAGGGGATCACAAAATAGCCTACTTTCTTAAGATCTTCTATTTCTTTGTATGCATTGAGAAAAACCTTTTTATGGTACCCTTTTACAAAGTAAACCTGTTTCAAGCTATCTTTTTCCCCTAGAACCCCAACATATGTATGTAAACTTTTCCTTATTATTCACAGTAAATGCAGTCACATGATACACCCCACTTGGTTCAAAATTCTTCCAATGTGAATAAAAATATGGTTCAAGCTGCTCTCTCAAATCTTTGATTTCATTCTCATATTGTACTAGCTGTTTATGCTGTTTCTTTATGGACTCTGTAGCTTTTAAAAACTCAACTTTCCTACGTTTAAGATTAATTTTGTTCAGCTCTAGCTTACGCTTCCTAGCAGATAGCACTGTGATTGGAGACAAGGGATCTATTTCTTTAACAGGATAGGGAGCAAGCTTGGAGGTTATGTTTGTTCTTTTTCTTAAAACTTGAGGTATAAGATTACTGGTTTTAACAAGACCTAGCTCATCTAGGTTGACCTCTTTGGCGATAGGAGAGAAAGTGGTGGTTGACTTGGAGAAATATGTCTCACCACTCTTAATATAACACTTTTGTTTGAAACTTATATTATCCCCTGTTGTCTGTATCCTCGCAAATTTCTACATAATTAATTTTTTTTTTTTTTTTTTTTTTTTGTAGATTACGTCTTGGAGACTCCAGTTAAGGAGTATAAGACAAGTCAGATCAACAATATTATAAACTAGATAACATAATTACTTCAATAAGTTGAGGTGAGGCTTAATTTTGATGTGAAAGGAACTCTAGTACACTATAAAAAGCTTTATCAACTAAATATTTCTTCAATTGTTTTTTAAATATTTCTATATTTTCAAGACTCTTCAAAAACTGCGGTAGCTTGTTGTAGAATTTCCTACCAATATAACTAGGTTTTTGTTTGAATAAGCTACTATTGTGACTCACCAAGTGATAATCTCCTCGGCTTCTTGTATTATAATCATGTACATCAAGATTTTGGTTAATATCATTCGTTTTTACATATAAAGTAGCTTCATACACATATAAGCAGGGTACAGTTAGGAGACCAAGTCTCTTGAACAACGGCCTACATGAATCTAATCTATTTACTCTTTCTATACACCTAACCGCTTTCTTTTGGATCTTAAACACCCTATCAAGATTTTGTTTTGATGAATTACCCCATACTAAGATAGCATACCTAATATGTGACAGTAAGAGCCCATGGTAAGCTGTAAAAAGTAACTTTTTGTCATTCAATCTAGCGAGCTGTCGCAGGAAAAATACCCCAGATGAAATTTTACTACATATTTTCTCAATGTATGGAGTCCAGGTCAATCGTCTATCCAACATAACTCCTAGAAATGCAATTTTTTCTTCCTGGTCTAATTTATTATCGTTTACAAACACGTTTATAGCCCTATCTTCATTTAAATTATGTTTGTTTTTGAATTGAAGGTATTGGCATTTTTGACTATTTATAGTTAATTTCAACTGATTTAAAAATTGGACAATGGACTGCACACCTATATGGGCACTTATTTCTAAATTATCTAGAATGGAATTGCTGAAAATGAGTGATGTATCATCAGCAAATAAGAGGGCTCTACCACTAATTAATTCTTTAGGTAAACGGTTGACATATAACAAAAAAAGCAATGGACCTAGTATTGACCCCTGAGGCACTCCAGCTTGCACCTCTAATTTATTAGATTTATTCTTTACTATACTATTACCAACTACTGTAGTTAGTTCTACACATTGTTTTCTCCCAATAAGATATGATTCAAACCATTTCAGTTCAACCCCATTTACACCTACATTTTGCAGTATTTCCAATAAAGTTCTATGATTAACACAATCAAATGCCTTTGACAGATCTAAGAAGATTGCTGTAGCTTTATCACCTGAATCTATTATATCTATTAGTTTTTCAACTAGAGAAATTATGGCTGTTTTTGTTGATCTCCCTTTCTGGAAGCCATGCTGTTCATCACAGATAAAGTTAGCTTCTTGAAGGTGCAGAAGTAACCTATTTAGAACTACTCTTTCAAAAATTTTACTTATTACATTTAAAATACTAATGGGCCTATAGTTTTCTACCTTTTCTCTATCACCATTTTTGAAGATTGGCAAGATCTTCCCCTCTTTTAAGTTATCTGGAAAAACACCTTGTTCTAATGAATGATTGATCAGATGAATCAAGGGGTCTAACAATTGATCTTTACATTCTTTCAGAATTTTACTGGATACCCCATCCATTCCTACAGTTTTTTTATTATTTAAACTATCAATGATATTTGACAACTCGTCTTGGTATACTGGGTGGAATTTTAATTTGTTCTGAATCCCCTCAGTATTCCTCATGTTTGCATCACTAATACCTGTATTAAGAGATTTTTGAAGATCCTTAGCAACCAGTTGATAATATCTGTTAAAGAAATTACAAATGTCTACACTATCATCAATATATTTGTTATTTTCGTTAATTATTCTGGGGACACTAGTATAAGCATCTACATGAGCTACTTGCCTATTTTTGTTTATTACATCCCACACTGCTGTGTTAAAGTACACACTATTATTCAAAAATTTCAGCTGTTTTCTTACATTTCGCTCTTTTCACTTCTCTTGTATAATTTTTCTTTAGAGCTTTGTAATTATCTTCACTTAACATATTTCTAGATAGTTTGAATTCATCATATGCATCTTTAACCCTATTTCTTTCTGCAAGGATATCATCAGTTATCCACTCTTCAATCTTGTCTAATTTGTTCTTTACAGGGACTTTTTTAACTGGACAACTCATAGTAATATGAAACCTTAAAATATTAATGAAACTATCATATTTGTCATTTAAACTATTGCTATTGTAAACCCTACTCCAGTTTTCTTGTAGCAGATTCTGCTTCAAACAATCGATATTCCCCTGTTCACATTGTTGAATTTCTTTCATTACTCTACTCTTTTTAATTGATTTATGACCTTGCAACCCCACCTCTAAGATTTGATAGTCATGATCAGATAGTTCCGAGCCGCCTAATCTTGTTTTAGAGTAATCTATATTAGTAAGGATGTTATCAATTATTGTTTGTGATGTTCTTGTGACTCTGGTATATTCATGAACTTTTATTTCCAAGTTATTCATGCATATAATATCCTTTAAATCTTCTGTCATTTTATTCTGTGTTGCAAAGTCTGTATTGAAATCTCCCGCTACAATAACGTTTGTAAAACGAGTAGTAGTAATCTCTAAAAGCCTATTGAATAGTTCACAAAAATTGTTCCATTCCCCATTTGGTGACCTGTAAATACCTAACACCGCTACTTCGAAATTATTGTCGATTTTTACTCTCAAACCAGTAACTTCTAAATCCATTTCCACAGCAAATTTCTCTACATATTCTAAATTAAATGTTTGCATATTCTTAGCATTTTTAGTGAAGATAGC
Organism: Conomelus anceps; assembly: GCA_948455865.1. Classification (NCBI taxonomy): domain Eukaryota; kingdom Metazoa; phylum Arthropoda; class Insecta; order Hemiptera; family Delphacidae; genus Conomelus; species Conomelus anceps. Next base: position 31,916,177 of record OX418220.1, read on the forward strand.
TACTCCCCCACTTCGATGAGATGTCCTGCAATACGACGTTTTCAATGAATAGTTTGGAATATTAAGTTGTGACAATTCATCTTCTTTTAAACCATGCTCTGTGAAAATAGCTATATCAGGAGCCTCTTCTTTAAAAAATACTTCGATTCTATCTATTTTGTTACGAATGTATTGAATATTCTGATGGAACACAGTGAGTACCGGTACTTCCCTATCATCCCTTATTACATTATCGTTGCTTTTGCATATTGAAGTACATCTACTTAATATCTTAGAACCTTGGGAGCCCATCAGATTGTTACAAGAGTTCCTTCCACTAATGCTATCCTGATTTCCTAATCGATTAACGTCCTTTAATACAATTGAAGATATGAATTTATCATCTGAAACTAGTTTCCCTTCCCGGTTTTGAGCCACTTTACTAAAAAAGGTTCGTTAGATGATTGTTTAGTAGAATTATTGACAGTAGATTGCAAACGACTTTCAATCAGCTCTGCCAGCCTATTACAAAATATTACTTTGCCAGATTGATTTAGATGTAGACCATGATTAGTGAAGTTATGTTTTTTCAGCCTTTCATTTAGAAAACAAATCCCCAACTGCTTAGAATTCTAATTTTTTAGGCTGTTGATTGTATTATGAATTGATTTATTTGTTGACTTAATGGCTTCATTTAGCTCTGGCCTATCAAACCTATACGGAATTGTACTTATTATTACATTAGTTTTTTGGCTGAGTGGCACAATCTCTTTAATTTTTTCATTTATTTCAGGAAGATGTTTTAGATTAGGTTCATTTATATTGTTTGAGCCATCCCAGTACTATTAGAAAATCGTTTTTTCCAAAATCTTTAGTTTGTTCCTGTGCTGACTCTACGATAGCGTTTATAGGGGCACTTGGTTTGAAAAAGCTCTGAACTTCATACTTATTTTTTAATCTTTTATTTAGTAGGTCACTACAGTCTCGTCCATGACTGGATGTCAAGAGCAGTACTCTACCTTTCCTATCGTTATTTTCCCTTACTTTAGTTTTGGTTGCTGTTTGTAAAACCTGACTATACGTTTTTGTTTGACCATTTCTATTAATTTTTTCCCCATTTGATTTAGGTTCTACTTTTTTTTGTATTGATCAGAGGTTCAGATCTTACATTAGCCAAGTTTATTTTTGATTTTAATATTTCGATTTCCTCTGACATAGACCTACATTGACTTGTGAGATTTAGTATTTCAGTTTTATGGTCTTCCTGCTGCAATTTTACAATAACTTCCAGAGATTTTATGTGATCTACTAACCCTATTCGTTCTTCCTCAGAATTTTTTAGCGATGTTTCTAATTTTGTTTTCAATTTGGTGTGATCACTCAATAGTTTAGCAACCTTTTCTTCTACATCTACAGTAGCTTTAAGAGCTGTTGGAGATTTTTTTGTTAATAATTGCTGAGATCGCGTAGCTACCTGAGTTTTAGTTAAACAATTAGATTTAGATGCCTTGTTTGGACTCATTTTCCTATCTAAAAATTGTTTTCAATTGATTTTAGTTAAATGTTTAATGAAATATTGCTTAATTTATTACAATTGTCAACTTGAGACTATTTTATTACAAGAAAATTTATCAATATCGGTACACCTAACCTCGAAAATAGAATTTGACTTTTTATTTAAATACTTTAACTTATATTAGACAAGTTAATGATGTAAATTATTAAGATATTATAAATACTAATAATAATAAACAAAAATACTACTTATCCGTTTGAATTAATATTCTATGCTTCAAAATTCGCAGAGCCTGTTCTGACAACGTATGCACAGTACCACTGCTACCTCGATCTAATGGGTAGTAAATTGAAGCTAAATGCATAAATGACATAGGATATTATTTTATTTCGATGTTCTGGATTGGTGGGCAGCTTTACTTGTACTCCAGTCAATTTCTTGGTGTTGCTATTCTCCCAGTAAACATATTGTAAAAGATTGTTATAAACCAAGCAACAGCTATTCTTTAAACTATCTGTCAGTTTGGACCACATCTTAGACAAGGATACAGAATATATTGGGGCATTTTCAAAATAATTTTTACTGTCATTTAAGAGTGGCAAGCTATCTCAAATAGGATCGAATTTCTTAGAGTTGGAGCTATTTCTTATGCTATAGTTATAAATTGTTGCTTCCAAACGTGTAATGCCATGCATTCTAGCTAAATCAGAAGTAAAGGTTTCCTGTAATCTTGTATCTGGACAGGTAATAAAGTCTACAATATGGTTACCCAGCTGCTTATTTACACCAGGGCTTGTCATTTGGCAAATTAACTTATTATACATTTTCACTCTTACATTATTATTAACCCAAGTTAAGCAATCAATCCCAACAGTTTTATCATTATCTACAATCACATTATAGGGTAAACATTCTGCACAATTGGATTATGCAAGCATTACAAAAAGATATACATTTCTGTCAAAGTTTGCTTTTCTCAATAAAAAAATAAAAAAAATATGATTATTGTATCATCATTTACCCCACCACTCCCCTCCTAGAGTATAAGGTATAGCTGAGTAGGAGAAAACACTAGGGGAGCATTAGAGGGAACACTAGGGGTGCACTAGGGGTACACTAGGGGAGCACTAGGGAAGCACTAGGGGCACACTAGGGGAGCACTAGGGAAGCACTAGGGAAACACTAGGGCAATAAGTGGGGCACTAGGGAAACACTAGGGGCGCACTAGGGGCACACTAGGGAAGCACTAGGGGTACACTAGGGAAGCACTAGGGGTACACTAGGGAAACACTAGGGGTACTAGGAGGGAGCTCCAGGGACACTAGGGGAGAACTAGGGTAGAGTGCACATGCATATGGGTGAGAGTTTCTTGGGGGTGTCATGTTAGGGGTACCTAAGTGGATCCCAAACCTCTGAGTAATGCTCATGAGTTATGGTCACCCATCCATGAGTAGACACAACTGCAATGAGAAGGCTGGTGGGCAGGGCCAGTAGTTACATAATACAGTAGATTGTTGCATAATGTGGTGCAATTACACAGACATGTTTTTTCCTGCATAGATATGACTCATAGCATTGGAATGCAGCAGTGACGTCATACAAACTAGTTGAAGTATGAGTGATGGAAGTAGAAGTGGGACTCACTCTCTCTCTCTCTCTCTCTCTCTCTCTCTCTCTCTCTCTCTCTCTCACGTTGTGCCAGGATTGGTAACCATTTCAAGACAACTTCCGGGGTCAGATCTGTCATACAGGTTCTCACGCTGTCCCAGCTCCCCCATCCGGTTCAAGAAAATTAATTAATTGGACAGGATGGACAATAGATAATTGATTCACACAGGATGGACATTAGATAAGTGGTTCACACACTGTGCCAGGATTGGTACCAATTCTGGGACAACTTCCGGTTCCCACGCTGTGCCAGCTCCCCAGGTTCCAACGCTGTGCCAGCTCCCCCCATCCGGTTCCTAGAGGTCAAGTTCAAGGTCATTTCCGGGGTCAAAGGTCAAGGTTGTGCCAGAATACCCCTTTTTATACTACTCACAACAATATCACCAGGTATGGAGGATGGACGTATCACTCGGTGCAGCTATATGTCTCCTTGGACCACACCGGACACCGAGTAGATACCCCCAAATCTCCACCCTGATAACACGTCTAATTCTGGAAGACAACCACAATTTCCCCCTGCTCATGGCCTGAACAGTATAAAAATAATATGTACTAGACGGAAATTCCGTCTAGATACAATATAATGGCTCAAACTGCCAGAACTCACCAAGCATGAGGGTGAAATGATATGAAAACTTTTTTTTTTAACAAAAATTTGACGTGTATTGAAAAAATGATCAGGTAACAATTTGAAAATTCAATAATAAATAATAATATAGCGTACGGTAACAAATTTGATGTGGTTGAAAAGAATAAATTAATCGGATAGTTCTTTTAATAGGATATGTGATAATTCTTGATTTTTCTGTGCACGTGGGCGGGATTCGGCTTGGTGGAAGGCAAGACTGAGAATCTGTACAACTTGACACAGCATATATATTTAAAATTTCCCTTTTTTATAATCGTGCACCACTATAGGGGCCCCTTAAAATAAAAAACTCACTTGAATTTCGCAATGTAGGTGGCCTCCGTCTGACCGCAAGTGTAGTGGATGGCTGCTTCTCGCGATTATTCGGGAATGGGTTTTCTAAGATTTCTGAATATACTGGTCTCACTTTAAATTCTGGTCTTGCTTATTGATAATTTATCCGGAAATTTGACACACAACAAAAATTACGTTCAACACAAAAATGACAAATAGTGGACAAACTAGTCCTTTCGGAGTCTGGAGAGCAAGTCGTTGTAGTTGTAACAGTAGTACTCTTTTTTTTTGAAGAGGTGGTTACTGTCACCCCCACTCTTTTGCCAAATCAAAGGATATGACGCCAAATTGGGCGATGCTCAACCCATGTGGTTAGAATTAGATTAAGAAAAAATTAAATAAAACGGTACTATTGTTTATATGGGTTGCAATAAATGACGGAAATAATTTTAAAAAAGAACCAGATACGCCAAAAACTAATTTAAAGATAGAAAATTAACATTTAAGTTTACATAAATTTCGATGTTAATCATCAACTACTTAACAAGTCGATAATTATAAGTCCACGTGGCTTTGGACTGTGACTTTTTACGAAAACATCAAATTCGAGCCAATAATAAATAAAAAATACATTTTAACTCACTTTAAATTCATAAAAAATAGTATTGAGCAAGTAGATTCCACTGTACAACGAATAATTATAATACTATAGGCTAGTGGTGGTGGATCTAACCTGAAAAAGGTTATCCTGCAAGCAACAACAGATTATTCGTATAATTTGGCGAGAATGAAGAGATTCAGGTATGTGTAACATTTTTGACATAATAATTTATCATATTCCTGCTTTTAAATAACATTTGAAGTCGCTAAATATGATTTATTGCCATTTAACGCATGTAACTTCGATAATATCGAAGCTATCGCTATTATCGCCGGTATGACTGTTTAACATCGATGGTCCTGCCAAAACAGCTGGTTTTGTTAATGAATTGGTAACGGTAGTGGCGCCGGTTTTAAAAATAATCCTCTCAATCTTATAATACGGTAACTCCTTCAATTTTGATGTAATCAAATTTTTGGTGGTTGCCAGCCATCCAAAAGTATCGTCACAATAGCCAAGAGAGCAGTTGCACAGGCAGAAGTAGCTTCAGAGGAAGAGTTCAACCAAAAGCAGTATATGGAGTGCAGTATATGGGCTTCTCTTAAAAATGATGCGATTAAGTGAATTATGTCTTTATCTGACTAGATATCCATCTGAAAATGAGTATAATCATAGTATGTAACCTCTCCCATGTTCACATAATCGTAAACGTCGAAGTTATTCAATTGACAACAAGTTATTGACAGAAGCCCATATAGTGCACCACAGCCGATACTTCATACCATCAATTGGAATTGTATATCAAATTGTCTGTGTGAAACAGCATTTTATCACATTAATTGATGTCTGGAATAGTATCGTGAACAAAATATAGAATATTATTGTTAAATTCACAATATTATAAACAGAAAAATGAAACATCCAACAAAATTTCAAGAGAGAATAAATAAATATTTACTCACATAGGCTGAAACGTGATTTGTTCATTTTCAACAGCTATGTGGATTGGTTGTACGACCCATCTCTACCAATGTAGTGTTCTCTTTGCTGTCGGTTAAGGGTTGATTACATTGGGATAGTTACTCGCTAAGCGAGTAGCAAGTAGGACGTTACTGACCGACCGTGCTACAGCAGCTCAGCAAACCAAACCGAATTATATAAAAAAAATTAACTTCCAGAATTACCCTCATACTATGGAATTTCAAAGACAATAAATAATATTACTACACAAAATTAAAATGTGAAGTTTACCAACAATTATTCAATAAAATTTCATCAAAACAATATACAATATATCTCATCTGAAGTGTTATGCTGGCAGCCTGTGTGATTAAGGCCCGTATTTATGAACATGACTTATCAAAGATCGACTTAAGTCAGATTGGATAAGTCAGACTTAGGGGCAATAAGGCTTACTTACACTAACAGGTTCAAGCCAGTGAGCAGCTGTAACCCTAAAAGCCAATGCTCCCACAACAAAGATCTGACTCCTGATAAATAATTTACATTAAACAACTCTAATTTACACTAATATAAGATTTTGCACTATGTAAATGTTGCAGGGACAACTGGGTTGGCTTATAACCTCACTTTTCAGCTAGTAAACTCACCTAGTATAAGTAAAGCTTAGACTAAAGTTCGTATTCATGGATCTTACTTAAACATGTTCTTAACTTAAAGTCAAGATGTACTTATAATTGGAGTCTCAAATCCATTCTTAGTCAAGCTAGGTACAGAGCTGACTTGAAGCCGTTCTTAGATTGTTGTGTTGCATCATATTTTGATTTAATTTTTTAGTATAGCATTGGCTCATAAATAAAATAAAATCATCATATTCAATTTTTGTGCCATTGCAATGTAATTCACTGTATATTTGACTTATTGTAATTATTTCTACTTATTTTAAGTTCTAACCTATACATTTTTTGGCTCTAGGATAGAATTCTCTTTCTATGAAAAAGAATGGATGAAGTTCTTTGATCTGCTGGCAGGTAGCATTCACTACACTGCCTTGAATCATATCATTTTTCAAATTTGGAAAAAAAAATTATAACTTAAAATATTTTAGTGTGGTTATAATTACTTAACAGTAACTGTAAATTTACATTTAGTGCAGTATCTTTATCTTTTCATGTATGTTATTTTATGTTTATTAGTGCCTGATGATACAACACAATTTTATGTTAGCTTGTGACCACATTCAATGTAATAGAGCCTTTCCAACTCAGTCTTAGATAGGCCGTGCTTAGATCAACATAAGTCACATTCATAAATACAGACCTAAATGTTGGTTTTGGCCACAATAATATTGTATTTTGGTGTTGGCTTCTCTGCCAGAGAGTACCAAATTTGACCAAATCCAAAGTTGAGTGCCTGTCTACTTTGGATTTGGTCAAATTTGGTACTCTCTGGCAGAGTAGCCAACACCAAAATACAATATTATTGTGGCCAAAACCGACATTTAATCACACAGGCTGCCAGCATAACACTTCAGATGAGATATATTGTATATTGTTTTGATGAAATTTTATTGAGTAATTGTTGATAAACTTAACATTTCAATTTTGTGTTGCAATATTATTTATTTTCTTTGAAATTCCATAGTAGGCCTATGAGGGTAATTCTGGAAGTTAATTTTTTTATATAATTCGGCTTGGTATGCTTAGTTACTGTAGCATGGTCGGTCAGTAACGTCCTACTCGCTACTCGCTTAGTGAGTAACTATCCCAATGTAATCGACCCTATAGGTTGGGTTTGGCTTTGGTTGGTTAAGGGTCGATTACATTGGGATAGCTACTAGCTAAGCGAGTAGCGAATAGAAACGTTACAGACCGACTGTTCTACAGCAGCTTTTCTAGGAATTTCTTCTCAACTTTCTTTGTAGTGGTGAACAAAATGATTGTGATATTTGTTATCATCATCAAAAATACTTTAACATGAGACCATAAAAAGTTGAAAAATTTGTAGGCTTTTATTCGGTACCTCTGCCCCTAAGCATTCCTAAAACTGTTTTTATTAACACATCATTATTTTTGTGTGTTGTACTAGTCCTTGAAGTGTAAATTTGTCATTGCAACACAACGTATCACATTATCAGCTGTTTTGTATCATTCGGATGATACAGAACAGGTGTGTTGATAAGCAAGACAGTAGGGTATCGATACTTCCATTTGGTATCAAAAACTCATGCGATTATTTCACTGGATGGGATATCGAACTGCAACCAAATCACTCTATGTTTTTTTTTACCAAAGATGGTTCTAGGACTCTAGAAAGTTGAGTTTTTTGTGGTTCACAGACACCGCCTATCAATTAGCTGTTGACGCTGAGATAAATATTGCCCAATCTGGTTTTTGCACCTGGAAGATCAGAATTATTGATTGCTGGGGGAATGCAGGGTTTTGTATCAATACTTCTGTAAGGATTGGTTTCATTGGGCGAGATAGTAGCTAAGCGAGTAGCAAATAGAAACATTAAAGATCGTCCATGCTACAGCAGCTTGGCATGCCAAGCCGAATTATAGAAAAATTAAACTTCCAGAATTACCCCCATAGGTACTATGGAATCAAAGATAATAATATGGCAACAAAAATGTAAAATATGAAGTTTACCAACAATTATTCAATAAAATTTCATCAAAACAGTTCACAAAAAATACAATATGTTGCATCTGAAGTGTTATGGCAGCCTGTGTGATTAAATGTCGGCTTTGTCCACAATAATATTGTATTTTGGTGTTGGCTACTCTGCCAGCTAGTAGCAAATTAAAAGTTGAGAGCCTGTATGGCTTAGTAGTGAGAGGATGTTAGCGGTGATTTTCTCAAACTCTTCAATGACATCAGCCCTTTAAATCTAATTTTACATTATCAAGATTTTCAATGGAAAACTCCACTAAAAAAAAAAATTATTTTAAAATATTTTCTGTGTCATGGGCCATATGAGCCTTAGGCTGGGGCTCCACTTGCTGTTATTTATTGCACTGCAAATTGTGGTTGATAAGTCAGATAAATGAGAAGGCAGTGAACAAATGGAGATGGCTCCACTAGCGACTGTCTGCAGCATGCAACATTTTACAGCATGCTGCAGAATGAAGCATTGCATGGAAATGGAACCTGTCCCATTTTCATGCTACACTTTGCCACCATTAGATGGCTCTACTAGCTGTAGACTGTAGTAGTCTGCAGCTGACCACTACTAGCTGTAGACTGTAGTAGTCTGCAGCTGACCAGCATCCAAAGCGCATTGATGCTATTCTGTTCAAAGTTGTATTATTAATTGTTTCAAGTAAAATGAATTCTATTGAGAACAATGGAGTTTGAACTTGATTATGAGTTTATTATATTAGAAGTAGAGAAAAATGTACAATAAAAATGATGAGAATTATAAAAACAGAAATGCTAGATTTGTAACAAGTAATCAAAGGAATTTTGAGACATGCAATAAAATTCAAAAAACTTGTCTAAATACTTTAATTTGCAATGCAACAATCCTTCAGACTTCCTGTTGCTTATTATTGGGTGAATCCACCATTTTCTCTTGTGTAACTGGCATTGTCTATAAACTAAAAGTACACTGAGTACAACACTACAAATATCAACTTGCGGCATGATCGGTCCCAGGTCACTTCTACCACTACAATGAACTGCTAGTGAAGCCACAATGAGCAAGACGACGCTGCAGATTGCAGTTTGTTTTCTGTTGCCTGTGAAGCCACCCAACTGTCACGTGCAGTGCCTGCAAATTGCAGGGCGATAAACTACAGCCAGTGGAGCCCCAGCCTTAGCTGTCATGGGACAGATTGATCACACTGGCTGGCCAGATTTGGCATATGGGCCATAGTTTGGAGACCCCTGGTCTTAATGATCAATTACACACCTTTTTAGTTGAAAAATGATGTCATCTGTACTCTTGTTTTTCTGCAAGCTGAACTGCTCTGATGATGAAAAGGTTATATTTTTCAGGTAACTCACTGGACGTTTTCTTACTAATTTTTCTAGTATTTTGGATGTATTGCTTACTAGGGCTATATGCTGGTACATATTTAGATCTTGTTTATCACCTCCTTTATAGGCAGGTCTTATACAAATCTCTTTCATTAAGTTTGGAAAGATGCCATTTGCCAGACTTGTTGAATATATCTGTAAGTGGCTCTTCTATTAAGTGTTTTATTGTTTTTAATGTTTTGTTGTCAATACCATCAAGTCCTGATGAACTATCACTATGAAGAAAATTGATAGCTTCCAGCACTTATTGTTTAATAACTGTCCAAAAATACATTGATAATAGCGATCTTGCAGTTGGTGTGTGATCATTTACAATTGTAAATTTACAATTACAAACATTTGTACTTCCAATAAATAAATAAATATTGTTAGGTGTTTTTCAAAGGCTATTGGTGTTTTAAGATGCTAATTTTTTTCCAATGTTTGCAAAATACTCATTTGTTTTTTAAGGGTTAATTCAGTATTCTCTTCCATTGTTGCAATGTTATTATAATCAGACCACAGACAAAAGAACCTTTGCACATTGTATCACTGTAGTTACCACTCCCCCACAGCTCCCACTCTTGTGCGAGTGAGAGCGACAGCTATATTGCCCTCTCACTCACTTGCTCGACCGATGACATCATACTGGAGTGTTCTTTTCAATACATACATTATTAGTATCAATGTTCACTGTAGGACAGCCAAGCGTTGACTGACCCCCTCCACTACTCTAGTGAGCGAGTGAGATAAACTGCATAATGTGCTCTCTCTCTGCGAAGTAGAGTTCACATTTTAAAGGTTCTTTTGTCTGTGGTTGGATTATATCAACTTTTATTTTTTGTTAATTTTTCTCATTTTCTCTTGACAGGCTGTTGCCTCACTTATCAGCTGCCAAGTTCTTCTCATATTGTTATCCTTGTCTTTTATAATATTCTTTTTTGTGTTTGCAATGATGAAGACAAGTATATTACAGTATTGCTTGTAGTTTTGAGTGAGTACAGTTTTCTTTGTGTGCATTTTTCTTTTTCTGTTCAGCTGATCCCTCTTCCTTATGGCAGTGACTAGGACTCTTTTTATCCATAGTTTAATGGTTTCAAGTCGCTTTTGTTATTAGTAGTAGTCTGTATATGTATTTCTGTAGGATTGAGATGAACTTCTCATAGGATGCTCATTGTAGACCTCATTCCATCTTCTGTCAAAAGCTGTTACTTCTACCCATTCAAACCTAAAGGTTTTTTTAGAGAACTGCAGCTGTTGCCTTCATTGATGTTTGAATCTTCTTTCAAACCTAAGATTATACTGTAATGATCTGTAGCACTTGATTTGCAATTTATAGGTAGGCTAATACATGCTTATGAAAATTTATCATAATATGATTGATGCAAGATGAAGTCCCTGCAGTCCTTGTAACTTGTCTAATACAATGTTTTAGACCATATTCACTTGTGATGTTTGAATATTCTTGCAGTTGTTGATGTGGATCATGATGGAGTGTGTTTATATTCATATCTCCAACACATATGATTTCACTTTGTTGTAGGCTATCCAATTTTTGTCTCATGTCGCTTTAAGATCTGATATATTGTGGTAAGAAGGAAATCTGTAGATTAGTCTAGTATAATATTATAAAGATCGGTATTTGTTTCCAATCAGAGATGTAAAACGTTTGCTTGTCTGACTTGTAATCCCAAACATGACAAATCAAAACAGTTCTTGATGTAAATAACATAATTCTGGAGGGTAGGGCTCTGTAAAAAGATTTATAGTGTATTTATAGTGAGCAAAAAATATGCAAGAATATTATTACTGTACTTCGGGCACAATGTATTGGTTTCAGCTTCGAAGTTTTCTCCAACACAACACCTTAGAACATCTCACCATGGAAGCTGGAAGCTCCTCCATGTGGTGCGCCTGGCTATCCAATTCAGGATGGAGACCTGAATTTGGAGAACTAAATCCGATATGCCCTGTTCCAAAGCCCTTCTTCTTCCTCCTCTCTTCTCTTCTTCTTTCCTTATCTGATGCTTTGGAACTTCTGTTACAGGGTTCTGGTATGCCAGCTAGTGGTGCTCTGCTTGCTGTCTTGGTTGAGTGGTGGGGTTGTGGTGGTGCTGGGTGGGGTGCTGGAACTCTGTAAATCTAGAATGACACTTTTTCCATTGACTTTGCTGTGTGTCATTCTCACTTTTTTTCTGTCTGTCTGGCCTCTCTTGGCCAATCTCTTCTTTCTTCTTCCTGGCATCTGGTGGCAGCTGGCCTTAAATTTCAAGCCAATTATTTTCTCCTATCATGAACAGTATGACCAATAGAGCGATTACCAGGGCTAGGGCATCCCCCAGAAGCAATGAGACAGTGAATTCCAGGACTAGGGCATCCCCCTTAAGCGATGATCAGGATAGTGGAAATAATACTAGGGCATTCCCAAGAAGTGACAAAAATGTCAAAAGAGCTCTGCATGCCACAAGAATGAGAATTTCAACATAGAATGTGGGCTCATTGACTGGATGCAGCACCGAATTGGGCAAAGTACTAGAATGTAGACGTATAAATATTTGTTGTATTCAGGAGATGAAATAGAAGAGGTCTAAATCAAGAAACATTGGCTGTGGCTACAAACTGGTCTATCATGGTTCTAGAGCACAAAATGGGGTTGGAATTGTTGTGGATAGAGATCTGCAGGAGAGGATAGTGGAGGTGAATAGTTGAGTTAGTGAAAGACTTATGTCTATTAAATTCGCCTTAGATAATCAACCCTGCATGAATGTTATAAGTGCTTATGCACCACAGGCAGGATGTACAAGCATTGAAAAGGATACATTCTGGGAAGAACTGAATGATCTCTTGTTTACAATTCCTCCCACTGAGATGAGGTATGTCTGTGGGGACCTGAATGGGCATGTTGGACAGACTACAACAGTCTATAACAGATTTCATGGCAACTATGGATATGGTTCAATCAACATGGAGGGCAAAAAAATACTTGAGTTTGCATCGGCACATGATCTGGCTTTGATAAATACTTTCTTTTCCAAAAGGCAAGAACACCTGATAACATACAGAAGTGGAAATGCAGAATCACAGATCGACTTCATACTGTCTAATAGGGAGAGGCTTCAAACATTTAGAGACTGTAAGGTCATACCAGGAGAACCTCTCACTGCCCAGCATCGAATCCTGGTTGCAGAATTTGACATGCCACATCCAATCAAAATCAAGAAGGAGAGAATTCCAAAGATACGATGGCAAAAACTTGACAAAGATGAAGGTAGAGAATTTTCTCTGATGCTGGGACAATACCTTCACTCTGAGGCTCCTGAGTCTCAAAATGAACCAGTTAGTGTCATCTGGAGCAAACTTCAGGAATTCTGTCTGGTCACAGCCAGAACTTGTCTTGGAGTTTCCAAGGGAGCAGTTCAGGGTGGCAAAAATACAAGATGGTGGAAACCAGAAATTGAGGCCATTCTGAAGGAGAAAAAGCTTCTTTTCAAACAGTGGCAGGGCAGCAAGACACAGGAAGACAGAGAAAAGTACAAACTCGAGTATAAAATAGTGTAACGTGCTTCCTGAGGGACACCTGGGAAACAATATGAATTAAAATTATCTCCCCTTCGAGGCCTTGCGTCTATGGTAGACTTACCGATCGCAAGTCTCGGGTTCGGCTGCTCAGTGTGTGCCCTGCAGTCACACGCTACTGCGGAGGTGCGACGAAAATCCTGTAGGAGAAAGGCTGTTCAATGGCCTGAGGATTTCGCGGCAATCCTCCACAACAATATCACCAGGTATGGAGGATGGACGTATCACTCGGTGCAGCTATATGTCTCCTTGGACCACACCGGACACCGAGTAGATACCCCCAAATCTCCACCCTGATAACACGTCTAATTCTGGAAGACAACCACAATTTCCCCCTGCTGATGGCCTGAACAGTATAAAAATAATATGTACTAGACGGAAATTCCGTCTAGATACAATATAATGGCTCAAACTGCCAGAACTCACCAAGCATGAGGGTGAAATGATATGAAAACTTTTTTTTTTAACAAAAATTTGACGTGTATTGAAAAAATGATCAGGTAACAATTTGAAAATTCAATAATAAATAATAATATAGCGTACGGTAACAAATTTGATGTGGTTGAAAAGAATAAATTAATCGGATAGTTCTTTTAATAGGATATGTGATAATTCTTGATTTTTCTGTGCACGTGGGCGGGATTCGGCTTGGTGGAAGGCAAGACTGAGAATCTGTACAACTTGACACAGCATATATATTTAAAATTTCCCTTTTTTATAATCGTGCACCACTATAGGGGCCCCTTAAAATAAAAAACTCACTTGAATTTCGCAATGTAGGTGGCCTCCGTCTGACCGCAAGTGTAGTGGATGGCTGCTTCTCGCGATTATTCGGGAATGGGTTTTCTAAGATTTCTGAATATACTGGTCTCACTTTAAATTCTGGTCTTGCTTATTGATAATTTATCCGGAAATTTGACACACAACAAAAATTACGTTCAACACAAAAATGACAAATAGTGGACAAACTAGTCCTTTCGGAGTCTGGAGAGCAAGTCGTTGTAGTTGTAACAGTAGTACTCTTTTTTTTTGAAGAGGTGGTTACTGTCACCCCCACTCTTTTGCCAAATCAAAGGATATGACGCCAAATTGGGCGATGCTCAACCCATGTGGTTAGAATTAGATTAAGAAAAAATTAAATAAAACGGTACTATTGTTTATATGGGTTGCAATAAATGACGGAAATAATTTTAAAAAAGAACCAGATACGCCAAAAACTAATTTAAAGATAGAAAATTAACATTTAAGTTTACATAAATTTCGATGTTAATCATCAACTACTTAACAAGTCGATAATTATAAGTCCACGTGGCTTTGGACTGTGACTTTTTACGAAAACATCAAATTCGAGCCAATAATAAATAAAAAATACATTTTAACTCACTTTAAATTCATAAAAAATAGTATTGAGCAAGTAGATTCCACTGTACAACGAATAATTATAATACTATAGGCTAGTGGTGGTGGATCTAACCTGAAAAAGGTTATCCTGCAAGCAACAACAGATTATTCGTATAATTTGGCGAGAATGAAGAGATTCAGGTATGTGTAACATTTTTGACATAATAATTTATCATATTCCTGCTTTTAAATAACATTTGAAGTCGCTAAATATGATTTATTGCCATTTAACGCATGTAACTTCGATAATATCGAAGCTATCGCTATTATCGCCGGTATGACTGTTTAACATCGATGGTCCTGCCAAAACAGCTGGTTTTGTTAATGAATTGGTAACGGTAGTGGCGCCGGTTTTAAAAATAATCCTCTCAATCTTATAATACGGTAACTCCTTCAATTTTGATGTAATCAAATTTTTGGTGGTTGCCAGCCATCCAAAAGTATCGTCACAATAGCCAAGAGAGCAGTTGCACAGGCAGAAGTAGCTTCAGAGGAAGAGTTCAACCAAAAGCTTGAGACCACCGAAGATGAACAATTAATATTCAAAACTGCCAAACAAAGACACAACAACTGTCAAGATATCAAAAAAGTAAAATTCATAAAAAATGAGGAAGGTAAACTTCTCACTAATGATGAGGACATTAAACAGAGATGGAAAGAATATTACAGTCATCTTCTGAATGAAACATTTCCAAGTGAGGCACTACCACCATCTCAGCCAACAATGGGACCAATTCCACCCATTGCTGTAGAGGAGGAGCATATGGCTCTAAAAGAAATGGCTAATAATAAGGCATTAGGTCCAGATGAAATACCGGTGAAAATGTGGAGAATACTAAATGGTTCGAGGTTGACTTTTCTCACTGATGTCTTTAATGCAGTGTTAAGTGAAGGCATCCCAGATGAATGGAGAAAGAGCTATATTGTCCCATTCTATAAAAACAAAGGAGATGTATGACTCTGCAAAAACTTCAGGGCAATAAAACTCATGTCACATACCTTCAAAATCTGGGAAAGGGTGATCAACAAGCGCCTTCTGGGAGTTACATCTGTAACAGAGAATCAGTGTGGATTTGTTGCTGGTAGGTCTACCACTGACGCAATACACTCGGTGAGGATTCTAGTTGAAAACCACAGAGATAGAAAATCGGATCTACACATGGTTTTCATTGACCTAGAGAAGGTGTTTGACCAAGTGCCCAGAGAGCTCATTTGGAGTGCACAGGGAGTCCCAGAATATTACATACATGTGGTGAAAGACATGTATCGTGGAGCTAAGACAAAGGTTAGGAGTCCAGCTGGAACCAGTGAGGAGTTTAATGTGGAGGTTGGATTGCATCAGGTTCAGCCCTGAGCCCACTCCTCTTCAGCCTTGTGATGAACTACCTCACCAAAGAAATGCAGAATCCACCTCCATGGGACATACTATATGCAGATGACATTGTCCTCATCAGAAAAACGTCAAGAGAGATGCAACAAGCACTTGACCTGTGGCATGAGAAACTGGAGGGGGCTGGCCTTCGAATCAGTAGAGAAAAGACAGTCTACATGCATTGCAACTTTGGTGGAAATAATGACCAGGCTCACATACACCTTCAAGGTACTCCACTGCCAGTAGTTCAGCATTTCAAATATCTAGGCTCAATTATCAGCAATGATGGAAGCATAGATGCAGATGTTTCAGGTCGGATAAACACTGGGTGAATGAAATGGAGGGAGCTGACTGGTGTACTCTGTGACAAAAGAATGCCTGTGCACATTAAGGGAAACGTATATAAAGCTGCAGTGCGTCCAGCAATGCTGTATGGAGCCGAGTGCTGGCTGCTCAAAAAACAGCAGGAAAATAAACTCCATGTGGCAGAAATGAGAATGTTGAGATGGGCGGGGGGAGTTAGTAGGCTGGACCACATCAAAAACATTCATGTCCGGGGCAGTCTCAAAGTGACACCAATTTCCGAGAAAATAATTGAGGGGAGACTGCGCTGGTACGGTCATGTTAACAGACGCCCGCCCAACCACATGACAAGAAAGGTGCTCGAGATGGAGCCGCAGCCGTGGGGCAGAGGCAGACCCCGCCTCACGTGGATTTCTCTAGTCCATAAGAATATGGAGAAATTGGACCTTGTAAATGAGACGACCCAAGATCGCAGGATCTGGCGACTGCGTGTTAGGAGAGCCGACCCCAAATAATGGGAAGAGGGCAAGGAAGAAGAGAGATTATTACTGTACTTCATCAAAAAGCAATACCATTTAGTAGACAAATAGAAATACTTTTTGGAAAAATGAAATAGAACACTGTTAACCTTTGACAATAAGTAAGAGCCAATGTTGCATTTAGAGAGTAAGGTTGTTTGTTGACTTGAAAATATAGTTTTCTAAATGTTGTGGAACAAAATCATTCTTCAGCCAACGTTCCAAGAAAACTATGACATCGAATTCCAATGCTTTTTACTGTACTATCAATTGATTAAGTTGTTTCATACTTCTTATGTCAACACAAAAAAAAACTTAATTTGTAATCTTCTAAAACTCCTTTCAGATTATCAACGTTTTCAACAACTATGTCATATATTGCTTGAAAAATTTCTAATTCCTCTATGAAAATAAACGTTCTGTGAATAGCATACCTCGCTCTCCCAACACTCACTCAAAAGGGGATAATATTTTCGAAAAAAGTTCAAGAGTTTTTTGTACTCTATTTTCATTGCTTAATCGTTCATTGATGATAAAAACTGCAAAAATCTGTATTTAAAAAGTTCAATATTTTTATGTCCCTCAGAAATTACTTCATACCTAATAAAGGCTTACTTGTGTTTTCTTCCACTTTCAATCAAAAAAAGCTATCCACAAAATGCGTATTTGAAAAAAGTTAATTACCATTAGGCCTACCATTCCACTCAGTTCAAAAATCCCTACCAAAACAAAAAATATTTGAAATCATCTCAATATGGAGGATTTTTAATCCTGCACTCCACCCCCCTATGAGTTAATCGCATTTTTTTCATGGATTAAACCACCTCTCAAATCGTCTTAATTTTAATTTGAAACCGCCCACACCCAAATCAGACACTCCAATAATATAATTGATAGTTTATCAATTAAATTAAGCTCAAATTACATAAAATAAACTCAAATTATTCTTAAACTATCAATTGAAACATTTAACTTGAAAAACAAAAAAAATTAAACACTCTTGAAACATTTTATGATTAATTTTCATTCAGAACTGTCTTTCTATGTTGAATGAATTTTACTTTGCATAAAGGTTTTGTTAATATGTCAGCTACATTACTATTTGAATCAACATACTCTACATCAATAACTTAGCATACTTGTTCATCAAGGCCTTAGCATACAAGTCCTTGATAAAATGCATTTTTATATCTTTATGTCTAGCACGTTTTGAGTTTTCAAAAGTTTTGATTAATGAAATGGCACTACAATTATCTACTTTAATTATACATTTCTTGTTGTAGGCTTTATCAAATTCGCACAATACCCCTTTTAAGTTAATAATTTCTTGAGCTGCTGCTGATGCTGCACAATATTCGGCTTCCATTGTGGAAGCCACAATTGACTGATTCATTGTGGACATAGCTATACTGTTTTGTTTTTTTGCAAACCAAGCAATTGGATTTTTACTGTCTAAAGCTAAGAATCCACTTACGCTTTTGTGTGTCAGTGAGTCACCTGCCCAATCAGCATCTGAATAGCTAATTAATTTTTCATTACACTTTTCAAATTTTAGTCCCAAATCTTTAGTGGAATTCAAGTATCTGAGTATTCTCTTAGCTGCTTGCCAAGTTTGATTTGTTGGCTTGTCTAGAGTTCTACTTAACAGGCTTACAGCAAACGACAAATCTGGTCTAGTCATCACTGCAATATACATTAAACTGCATACCAACCGCCTATAAGGTACATCTACAATTTCTTCAGATCCTTCTAATTTAAATCCTACTTACATTGGTGTTGCTACATTACAGCAATTTACTATAGAGAATTCATTAATTAACCTTTCAATTACTTTCTTTTGTGTTACACATAAACAATTATCTTTTCCTGGATTTCTTGTTCCATGACAAACTGCATTGTTAATATTAACTTGTTATGTGAATTTAACGACTTGCAGTCAAATATTCATTAAGAATAAGTAAAATTTACTTACTCTGTAGGCCGAGCACTACAGATGTCAAAACTGACATTGACGATCTAGGAACACACCTCTGAAAACGGATCTCAAAGATTCAAAAGCGCTTGGCCTACAGAGTAAGTAAATTTTACTTATTCTTAATGAATATTTGACTGCAAGTTGTTAAATTCACATAACAAGTTAATTATCTTTTCTATTGAAATTCATTCCTAAGAAATTCTTAGCCTCTCCCATATCTTTCACTTTGAAATTGTCATATAAAATTGATACTAAATTTTCAGCCTTTTCTTTTACACCTGTAATTAAAGCATCATCAACGAATAATAAAAGATAGACATCATTGGCATAATACAGACAACAATCATATTGAGACCTTTCAAAACCGTTCTTTATCATAACTTCATTGAATTTGTCACTTTTGTGCGCCTTTCAGTCCATATAATGCATGATTCAATTTAAATTCACATAACGTTAATATTAACAACGCAGTTTGTCATGGAACAAGAAATCCAGGAATATTATTTGAACAATTTAGTCCTTTTAGTTTCTTAATATAAACCTCTTCCTTAAGAATACCATTTAAGAAAGCTGTAGGTAAATCTACTTGCCTTAGAGTCCAGTCATTTCTGACAGCTTGAGATAACAATATTCTTAGTGTAGTCATTCTGCATCACTGGAGAACCAGTGATTCATTTTCTGCTAACTGGAACCCTCTGGCGACGAGTCTCACCTTCTTAGTACCGTCTTCCTTCAACTTGAATACCCATTTGGTGTCAATGGCAATTTTTTCTGCTGGCAATTTAGCTGGAGACCATGTACTGAGAGTTTTATGTGAATCTAATTCATGTTCTAACACACTTTTCCACTCTGGTGTCTTCACTGCTTCTTCATAAGTGTTAGGTACATCTACATTAAAAGACATTTGAGTTAAAAGACAGAACGCTGAATAAAGTTCATAATCTTGTAAATAACTAGGTGTTGTAATTTTTCTTTTTGTTCTAATGCAGCTGTTTTCTTCTTCTTCCTGCTGTTGATTGGAGTCTTCATTTTCATTTTTGTCTCCCTTAAGTTCACAATCTTATTGTTCTTCTTCACAATTTTGAGTTTCATTTATCTGCTGATTTAAAATATGCTGTTCTTTGAATTCAAATTTTGTCTCATCAAATCTAACATCTCTTGAATGTATCACTTTATGTTCTGCTGGTAACCAAAGTCTATAACCACCTCCACAGTATCCTATCATGACAGCAGATTTTGCCCTAGAATCCAATTTGTTAGATTTTGGCAGTACAGTAAACCAAGCTCTGCATCCGAAAATTTTTAGTTTTGTAATATCTTGTCTTCCATTCCAGAGAAGCGATGGAATTTCACCCTTTCCTAGTGTTGAAGATGGACTTCTATTCAGTTCATAAGGACTGCACCTTATTGCTTCACTCCATAAGAATTTTGGCACACCTGAATCAATCAATTTGGTTCTGATCATGTTTGTTAATGTCCAGTTCATTCCTTCAGATTTACCATTACTTTGAGGACTATAGCTCATAGTAAGTTATATTCCAATTTTATACCATTTGATCTTACATACCGTTTGAATGAAGTCGAAGTGAATTCACCACCATTATCCATTCTAATCCATTTCACAAAAATTCCTTGTTGTTGCTGCAATTCATTTACATACTCAATCAAATTGTTTTCAGCTTTATTCTTTGATTTTAAAAGTCAAACAACTACAAAGTTTGAATAATCATCTACAAACACCTGAAAATATTTTTCACCATCCTGAGTCATAGGGTTCACTGGTCCGCAAATGTCAGAATGGATTAACTCACCAATTTCTTTTGTTAATTTCTTTCCTTCTTTAAAAGGCAGACGAGTTGATTTTCCTTCAATGCATATTTTGCATGATTCGTTTTTGTATGGAAGTCCTAACTGTCATAGACTTTCATAGTTCAAATGTCCTAAACGTCAATGCCACATATTTTTCACATTATTAGATCAAACAATCAAAGATTTTTCGTTTTTCTTGATGATACTAGCCTTCATAATATAAAGTCCTTTTACATAATCACAACATATTCTATAGTTAGGTCCATTTATAGTCATACACGTTTTATCAAAAGTTACTCTCAAATTTTGGAAACTATTTTACTTAGGGCTAATAAATTATGCTTAAGTCCATGAACAATTAATGCTTCAATGACAATAGTTTTATTTTGACATGAGATTTTCAATTTTCCTTTCTCATTTGCTTTCATTTCTTCACCATTTGCAATGTATATTTTTACCACCCTATCAATCGTCTTGATGTCAAACATGTAGTCTCTTAAATCTTCTCTCAACATATTTTCACTTGCTCCAGAGTCTATAATGAATTCTTCATTACATGAAACACCATCTTGTTTACAAGCTACAAATGAGATTTCATCCTCTTGTGCATAATTAGAAAAAACTTTGCCTCTTCTATTATTATTGTTGAAATTACCACAACTACGAAATGATTTGTAATTTCCAGTACCTCTTCTTCCTTGAAAAGCTGTCTTCTTAGGACATTGAGCAATGTAATGATTTTTATCACCGCAATTGAAGCAACCACTCTCATTTCTAGTTCCACTGTTGGAGGCTTTGAAGCTCACTTCATTTTCACTCCTAGTTGTCAACATCGATTTCAATTTTATTTTTTCATCTAAAAGTCTAGCTTTAACAAAATTAAATTTCATGTCAGGCTGGGTTTCTAGCGCTGTTATCACTGTCTCATATTCTTTGCCTAAAGTAAGTAAAAGATGACATACCTTGTCAGACTTGTCGATTTGAGAACCAAGATCTTCCAAAAAGCACTTGATCAAATAAAGATTGATTGTAGAGCTGAAAGCATTTCCTTTGCTGTCTTAGCATCTTTAAAATGTCTAAATGTTTGTCACTTACACCTTGAATTATTATAGCTTTTGCCTTGGCATCTCTGATAACGAATTCTTTTTTCTTGTCATCATCCGGTGGTTCACTGTCCAAAACTCAAACTAACTGCTCCTTCTCCAAAAGTGACCGAATTCTAAATTTCCAGTTGTTGAAATTTGTTCCCATTAGTACAGGCATGGTAATACTCACTCCCGACATTTTCGATTATGATTTTAATGCATAAGAATAACTTCATGTTCATGACTTGTAGGTTAGACCGACCACGTTTTCATTAATTTCGAACTTTGCATAACTCATCTTTATTTAACTTGATCTTGCCAAGATTGCCTGGGCCCATAACCTTTTAAAGGATTAATTGAATAAAAGCATTACAATCAATAAGATTTCTTATTTATTGTATTGAACTCAGACTGTATAACACGCTTACTTAACCAGAACAGGAACACATTGCAAAGATATCAAATTACATTATAGTATCGGCTTACTTAGAGTCAACTGAACTGGTCGACTTAAACATCAATATATCAACCCATAACACTAGATTCTTCCAGAATTTTTTGGATCTTTATTGTTTGTAACTCACAACCCTATATATTAGAGACCAACTCAGTCAGAGGAGGACAGTCTATCTTGAGAAGTCAGTGTATCTTGAAAGGAAGTTCAGTGTAGTTGTCACTGTGTGAGTCTGGGTATACAGACGAGTTTGTGAGTTATTATATTTCAGTGATCAATAATTGTGTTTGATTTATACACTGTTTAAGTTCTCTGTCTACAGTGTTAGTAGTTGAGCTTCTACTCATCTTTGGTGGAAATTGTTCCAATTGAGTGTTGGTTTGATCAAAGGCATACTATAAGTAGAATGATTTGTATAACTGTTACTGTAAGGTTAACTTAGCTGATAAGTGATTTGTAGTTGTGTAAAGGATTTTCTTGTATTTATTTGCAGTAAGGTACTGATTTAGTAAGGGTAGTAAAACTGTTTTGTTTATAAATACATGTAGTTCAAATCATTAATTGTAGCCCAGGCAATGAATGTTTTGTGTCGTAACAAATTAGGGGAAAGCTGAATTTTTGCAGGATGTTAGTATACATAGTAATTACTCAAAAAAACCAAAGTCCCGACCCCCTCCACGCTTGCTTCCCCCACCACCCCCCTATCAACATTGCAAAAGCAGTACTTCAGTTAAAGGCTTATAACTCGGAAACTAATTAAGGTATCGTTGTGATTCTCATCTCATTTAATACTCAAAACTATTCTCTAAAAAATATGTCATATACATTTTCTATGTGGATAGCCTAGTTTTTCAGTAAAAATATAGTTTATAGAAAAAAATGTCACCACGAACCACAAAAATCAACTTCAACTGATCATATCTTTTTTAATATCGCGTTATTGGTTGTGTCGTTCCTTACAAAACTTATAGATAATTTAATAAGCTTTAAAATGATGTGTCTATTGATTACTATAGTTCAAGTTATGGCGCCATAGTGAGTGATGAAATAGTAGCGGACACCGCGTCGCCGAACCCTACAGCACTGTGTATTGCATGGCGCTTGGCTATCCAGCACAATCCAATAAATAATTATTGTCAGACAAGCAAGGCTATATATGCCAATCAATAGTACACGTTTAAAAGTACATTTTCCGAGAAGTCCCCAAAAATCCCCCCTCAACTTTTTCCCCAAGCCCCCTTAAAGTTGAAAATGTTTCTAATTATTGGAAATTCGATATCTCTGTAACTAACTATCGAACAGAGTTGATTCTTCTTCCATAATATCAGTCATATAATGTTCTGCAATAAATGTTCTGTTCACTTTGCCGGTAAACCTGATAGTTTCTTTTATAAAAATTGAAATATCTTCAAAAGAGAATTCCATCAACTAGATTTTTCATTATTTAGGGGGACATTTTTGTATGTCAATTTTCAGAAAATAGCGTTAAATAGAAGTTATAGAACTTATTTCTATGAATCCAAAGATGTGTATAACAGCATACTGACGATTAGAGATGACGATTTGTTCGATGAGTGATGTAGCGAGGAGGGGGGTGCCCCTTTGCTAACATTGTTGAGCCCTTCTCTCAGGAACGGTTTGTCGCACTCCATTGTTGAGCCCTTCTTTCAGGAACGGTTTGTCGCACTCCATACCTTTATTTTCTCAGCTCTTTGAGGCCACATTTGACAGATAATTTGGAATTCTACTTGAAAGGGCAGTATAGGCTCCCCCCTTTATCAGACATGGGCACACTTTTGAAGGAGGGGGCTAGATGAAATGAGAAATTATGTGGGCGGGTCAAAAAATTGATTAGTACTCATTTTTTACAATTCAATCATCAAATAAAAATTCAAGTCTCAATGAATATTATCCTAAATAATTAAAGATGTAGTAGAAATACTCTTGTTTAACTCACGAAGGGATGCAGTAATCCAACTGAGATTAGCTTTAGAAGCAATCTGATTTTTAACCCATCTTATCAAAGCAAAAGGTGTCAGGGGGTACTTCTCCATAATGGTTTTGGTAAATTAGCGTTTAAAAGCAGTAATTTAAACAGCTCTAGACTTCATTTCACTCATTTTGACGCACATTAAAGTATGAAGTTCATTTAGTGCTCATATCATTTGAATGTCTCCCTAACAATCATGCTATTTATAGATGGCCTTTTACATTTAATTTCACTTTTATATTCAGTTTGAAAACAAGTAAAGTTTTTTCTAATGTTTCGGTAGTTATACTTATGTCTGGTATTTTTCACTATTTACTCTAAAAGCTCAACTTCATTTTTGTTCTGGATAAAAGTGATGTCATTGAGACTAAACATTCCAGTTGGACCTTTTTTAATGTGTGGACCTTTTGGCATTGATAATCAATAATGAAACTACAGTAGTTTCTTTATTTTGTAACTGATGACCAATTTCAAGCATCTATCCGTTTCAACATATGAAAACTTCATCCAATGACAACAGAGACAGGAAACCTCTTGAAACAATGAACAAGAATTAGGCCTATATCGTCATAAAACAGTAATTGCAATTTGAGTCTTTCTTCCTTCCCTGATGTAAGCGGTAGCTCAACTCTTTAGTAAGTTAACTCATATCTAAACACTGAGAGCAAACTGAGATGCGATAATATTGTACTGCGAAATCGAAAAGATAAATGAATAAATAACCGTTATCCTTCTTTAGCAAAGAAAAATATATTTTTTACATTATTTTTCATATATTTTTTATAACTTAATTTGCATGTGTGATTTTAGTCTTCACTCGAAATCATGTTCCGGGCTAGCTCACGAGCCGTAGTTTGCCCATTACCGCCCTAAAGTGTACTTGGAAAATGACGATTTTCATTATAAATAGTTTATAACTCGTAAACTACTGAAGAACGAATTGCAAAATTCGTCTCAAATTGTAGGTAACACCTTTTTCTGTCATACTGTATCCTTAGTAAGAGAACCACTGAAAACACATTTTAAATCAAACTAAACAATTCTATATGTAGGTTTTCCCGACAGTACAGTCATACAATGTGTTGGACAAAAAATGTATAGGACACAGTTATTTTAGACAATACAATTCCCTGAAACATACCAGTGGCATCTTTGTATCATGCATGAATTTTGAGTTATTGTAATTCAAAATGTTGAAAGATTATGAAAAAATTTAAATTTCAACTTTATGAATGATTATAACTTTCTATTCATGCTACAAGCCTGCCGTTGGGACCCAGTTTTGTGTAATTGTATTGTCCACAAGAAAGGAATCCTGTTTATTTCATGTTCGACACATGGTGTGGCTGTAATATCGGAAAACCTGGAAAATTACCAAAATTTTTACTACATATGAAATTGTTTAGCTTGATTTAAAACGTGTTTTCAGCAGTTCTCTTACTGAGGGTATGAAAGAAAAAGATGATACCTACAGTTTGAGACAAATTTTGCGATTTATTCTTCAGTAGTTTACAAGTTATAACTATTTATAATAATAAATCATCATTTTACAAAATAATGTAGTATAAAGCCTATACTGCCCTTTCAAGCAGAATTCCAAATTATCGGTCAAATGTGACATTCTACATATGAATTGAAATAGCCCCGAAGAGCTGAGAACATAAAGGTGGAGTGCGACAGATGTTAGCCAAGGGGTACCCCCCTCCTCGCTACATCACTCATCGAACAAATCATCATCTCTAAAGTCGGGACTTTGGTTTTTTTGAGTAAGTACTATGTATACTAACATCCTGCAAAAATTCAGCTTTCCCCTAATTTGTTACGACAATGGCCATTTTTTTGCATTCATTGCATGGGCTATTGTAGAAGTATCTACATATTGTAGAAGTAAAGGATCATAATCATTGTAAACATGTGCCATTTATTTTGATATATTGTTAAGTGTCAATCTTATTTTGTTTTAGTGCAATAAATTGTCTTGTTATCTGAAGTAGTTCTTACTCAACTCTCCAGAACCCCCGCTTTAAAAATATCACATCGCCCTTTTAAGTTAATGTCTTAAAAAATTTGGTTCTCTATTCATAAAAAATAATATTTAAAAAATTTCAATTTTGATCTACAAGTGAAACTTTCTTATGATGTTGCAGTAACTTTTTCAAAGTTACTAAAAATAGTTGTGCTTCCTGAAAAAAGCTCATATCTAGTGCTTAGGTCCAGTTGATCAGTGCACCCCCCGGCAACTCCCAGGTCTAATGCTTCGGCCAATGAGTATTAGTTCTCTAAAATATCTGTGATCTAAACTTGGCCCGAGGCCAAATTGTGACTTACGCTATGGCGTGACGGCCGTTTCGCTCTATTGTAAAGAGCATCGTCAGACGACCCACAGTACACTCTTTTGAGTGTGTACGTCTTAGTAAGTTTTATCCCCAATTCCTGTTTAAAGGCTTCTAGCAACCAGTGGGGGGGTGGGGGGGGGTAGCTTCTTAGCAATTCTGTTTCAAATCGATCAAAGGATTTATCTATAGCCTTTATATTTCGTCAGAATTTAAGTTGTCTCATCTTATATGTTAGGTCTTTATCCAAAAGATAAATCAAGGCAACATCTTGAAAAGGAGTAAACAATTCAGCCAACAATGCGGGATGTTGAATTCAACCACATTAAACAGCAATAAATTATGTCTTTGTAACACTAAAATGTTCAATAGTTATTTGTTATGAAGCATATATTTTTTCTGTTTAGGAAAGCAGAGCAAGAGAATGTGGATCGGTACGATTAATTTAAATGAATCTTTAAATGTTGAGACTCATTGGCTTATTTATTCCTTATTCTGAACTGGAATAATTAAAAAAAGAGGATCAGTTTCTAATGCTTGATAAGCTTGATACTTGATTTAATATTTCTTAGAAGATGAGTGGTGAAGTGGAACCATATATAGCAAAGCCCATCAAACTTTTGCTGTCATCAGAAGAGGATGCATGTGAACAGTTGAGAATGTTACTTGAGGAAAATATAAGATCCAGATATGGAGCAAGAAAAGCACAAGCAATAGCGAATCTCACACCATCAATTGGAAAAGCTTTCAAGAAAAGAGCAGGCAGTATAGTGAGTATTAAATAATATTGATATTATTTTTATTTTGGTTTAGACTTACTCAATTTTAGAGTGACTACCGGCCATCCAGAGTCTTCATTTGACACCAAGGTCTTGCTTTTATTCTTTGAAATCATATATTTCTACATTGAGGTACATAAGCCCACAAAATAACCAAGAGGAGCATCCAATACTCTATTTTATATTTAAGTATACTACAATATTTATATATATATGCTTTATGCCAGCCTAAACCGTTCACCCAATTGTGATGAAACTTTGGGAGATGTTTGGTGGCATACCTATGATTATGAGAATTTTAACCAACTATTTCATCACATCGAGTGATAGCTCATTCTACTCAGCTTGCCAATGCGGCTCAAATTCAAAACCATGTTAAAACCTTAAAAAAAACTTATTAGCAGGGGCACCAGGGAGGCTAATGAATATGAGAATTTGGTTCAAAACAATGCGCTTTGAATTCAAAACCTTAAATCCCCACAACAAATTTTCGCGTGGGTGCCATGGGGAGGGGGTCATGAATATGAAAATTTAGAACTATCTTCTGCTTGATATTGTGTGACAGCTCATTCTATCCAGCTTGCCAAGACGGATCAAATCCAAACCACTTAAAAACCTAAAACCCCCAAAAACATTGCGGGGAGTTACTAAATTTGAGACAGACCTATCTATACTTGATCATATTGTCTGATAGCTCATTCTACTCAGCTTTACAATTCAGTTCAATTTCAAAACCACATGTAAACCCCTCAAAAATTATTCGCGTGGGCGAGAGAGGATAGTAATGTACATAAGAATTTGAGCTATTCCAGTCAGCTTGCTGGTGCAGTTCAAATTAAAAGCTATATAAAAACATGAAAATACGTTCTTGCGGGCCAGGGGTCGGTCTTAAATTAAAGAATTCAAACTATCTATCTGCTGTATCATGTGATAGTTATTCTACTCAGCCTCCTTAGGCGGTTCAATTAAAATAATATCTTTGGTAGGTACCCCAATTGTGTATTTTTTTCACTCGCCATTCCCTTCATATCTTGAAAACATGGGGGAAGTCTGCGTTCATATTTTGGCTCTACAGTATTACTGATCCTACATGGAAATATGTATTTCCAAACCAAAGTTTTCAACAACAAGTAGCCCAAAACAAAAAAAAAAAAATTTTAAAAAGGTTGAGGGGGGGGTGTAAAGCCTTTACTTTTCAACGGTAACTTACATGTATTCAACGTGTGATAGCTCATTGCACTCAGTTCATCAAGGCAGTTGAAATCGATATCATACCAAACATTCATTTTAAGTCTGACATATAGTTACCTAAGTTTTTGTAGATGTGAATGCACCTTTAGGCGGTACGAAGTTCACCGGGTCAGCTCGTTAGATATCAAATTCTTACATGTTTCCTTATTAGAAGATAAATCATTGATAAGGAGTAAAATGAAGTTATTGTAATGGAGTTGTCGTTGAAAGAAGTAACTTAACTTAATCGAAGATGATAATAATAGTGGGTAATGGCCACAATAATTAGAAATTTAAAACAATCTGTGGGGGGGGGGGGAACTAAGTGAAAATTCTATGAACGAAAACTTGACAAGTGAACAAAATTTTCCATTGTGGGTTTTTTTTTTGAGGATGAAGCCCACATAGGTCTGAGACCTGTGCGTGGGTAATGAGTTGGATGATGGTGACTTATAAGTTGGACCTACAGTTTCAGGTGGGTTCCGAACCACCGGGAAGTGATTTTCAGCAGAGAACAGCTAGTGTCTTTCTTGCTGGCCAATCTAATCGGTCACCGTTACAAACAGGACCTACTAGAACGCAGCTTATCTATCTGATTGAACAGATACCTGCTACGGCTCGCGGCTATCACTTCCCTAATTACTAATTTTACTAATTATTTCAGTGATAAAACTAAAATATTGAACTTAGTTGGTGAGTTTTTAGGGAATTAACTGAAAAATAGTCAACAGTCATCAACAGTATTGTGCTAGACTGGCTTTCCACTTCGGAATTTACTTTTAAGTCATTATTAGTCAAGTCTAAGTGCTCGAATTTAATCCAACCAATTTAGAGAATTCCTGACTAAGATCACTGTGGATGAGTGTGATTATTTAATATAAAAATATCTTGTTTCTACTGTAGTTTAAATTTCTCCATTTTTTCAGTCACCTGAACCAGTTCCAGTGAAAAAACCAAAAACTGAAATACTACCAAAATCAAAGGAATCATCACCTGTTGTTAAATTTGAAAGTGAAAGCTCTGATGATGGAGATAGTGAAGATTTATCACTTGAGATACTAGAAGAAAGTCTGTGCACTACTTGCAAGTGAGTTGATAATATAAACTAAATCTATGTAGCACTAGTAAAGGAGTGTCTTATTAATTTGCCATCATAACAACAGTAAACAACAGTTTAGATGTAGAGCAAAGAGTAGTTCAATTGGTTATTGTGGCTACCTTTAGACTGCTTCCAAATAAAGCAGAGCTTTCAGTATTGGATATGTGACAAAAATATAATGATAAAATGAGTGCTGTTCTAGTAAAAAATAGGTTCCGTTACGCAACTCGGTCGATGATTTGGGGGGGGGGGGAGAGATGGAGAATATTAAAATATATAGAGAACATTCTCAGTGTAGAGGAAATAAGTTTATTGAAAACTTTGGTAATTTTGAAGCAAGTAAGGATGGCCTCCGATCTCCTTGAAATTCACATATATTACAGTATGTAGAAAACTATGCAGAGCACAGAAAATAAAAATAAGTGTCGCAAACACCGGGAAGCATGCAAAAAACGAATTCAAAGTTGCGTTATTATTAGCATAGTAAACGCTGTAGGCTATTCATTCCGATTTCTGCTTATGGAAACAACAAATTTTCCATTTGAAATTCCCATATATTATAAAGAAATAGAATACTGTTTAAATCACAAAATACGTAAAAAATAAATGTAAATACCTGGAACTGTGTAAAAGAATGCATTAAAAGTAGTGTTTCTCTAATATTGAATGGCATATCAAGAATTCTTACCAATTACCCATATCAACAATGTTGATTGTGATATATTGATCGTAATTTTTTAAAATTATGTAGCAACCTTATTTTTGTTAACATTTCCCTTCTCCCTGTAGTAATAGAGAGGTTGTTCAAATGTGCCCTAAGAATTCGTTAATGCTAAAAACTATCAGGTTCAAGCCACTTGTACACAAGCTCGCCTACACAAAATGAACATGGAGTCCTGCTTCTCATAGTTGAGTGAAATGTATATATAGAATATATTTTGGCGTGCATCAGTTATTACATAGGCCAGTCAACAACAATATATAATTTTTTGTATAATAGAATAGCTAACACCATATTATACAGTATATAGTAAAATTACACAAATACACAGAAGTGTCCTAATGTCCTTCTCCTATCTGTAAATTCCTTTAAAACCTGATTTTTTTTAAATCTACTCTAAGCATCCCAGAAAAAATTCCCCCAAGTTTGCAAAAAACTCTGGCTAGTGCATTACTTTTGGGAGACAAAAAAACACAAAATTTGACTCTTTTTAGTTTTTTGCCTAAGACTCGAAAACTATCTATATGGCATAGAAAACATTGTTCAATACAAAAATGAAGAATGTGAAATTCTACGTTGAATGATGTATAGGCTAATAATACCAAATTGGTTCATTATTCATTCACAGTCAATTTTCAAAAATCAGGTTTTCAACCCCCCCCCCTTCGAGAAAAATGAGTCACCTCCACGTTTCGATGCATTTATCTTTGAAATGCTCACTCCAACACAAACGAGTTATATATAGGTAAGAAGTTTTAGATCATTGAACTTACTTCCAGAAGAGTCCTCAATTTGAAAATTTTGCCAAATTGTTCCTAATATATTGTTACGGGTTCTATGACTAAAATAAAGCTGGCAACACTTAAATTCATCACTTGCACTTCATTTACAAAAATAATCACAACACTCACTGTTCAGTAATGTCTTACAGAAAAATAAGCAATTAAAAACAGATAAATCGATATTGTTCAACTAATAAAGAGATTTCAATAAACTGTACAAAACTCAATCACTAAAAGTTGAAAGGCCGATCTAATTAAATAATCACTGTACAATAAACTGTCCAATAATATTCAGAAAGAAACGTCGAGGAAGAACAATCAACTTACATAGCACAAGTCTGTAATACAGTAATTGGTAAAAGAGTTCACTATAGATCTGTCAAAAGAATTGTCACTACTGACAACGAAAGTTCATTAGAAGGTTTGTAATAGCGCCAACGGGATTGCACGGGAACTGTCACTACTGCCACTTATCACGACGAGTTTCAAACAAGACTGAACTAATTTACAAAAGTCTCCCTCTATTTATATAATTTTTCATAATTGAGATATCTCTTGATTTTTCTATCAACTTCTACTGATTTCTAAAATAAACAATGAAAGACCTTCACGCCTTCCACAATATTCAATAAGACTCCATTAATTTCTAATCAAACAACTAGAACATTCTACAAAGGTCCAAGTAAACACCATAAAAGTGTCAAAAGCAGAGTAATTAATTGCTTAGAAGTAAACATTTACATAGCAGATTACACCGAGAACCACTTCTTTCTCTCAATTCTCACTACAATATGCAAAATATCCTGAACCACTCTATAGTGCTATTAGGACAGTCACCAAGTTTCATAATT
This sequence comes from Conomelus anceps, assembly GCA_948455865.1. Taxonomy (NCBI): domain Eukaryota; kingdom Metazoa; phylum Arthropoda; class Insecta; order Hemiptera; family Delphacidae; genus Conomelus; species Conomelus anceps. Next base: position 31,948,123 of record OX418220.1, read on the forward strand.
AAGTGATATCAGGAAAAGCATTTAGTAGTTCTATTCTCAACGGATTCTCATGTATTTTCAGATGCGGAGTCTGAATCTGAACTTTGTAACTCCAAAATGTGGTCAGGTGGTGGAAGGGGCCCCCCTTTGTCACAAAGGTGGACCTCTTCCCCCCGCCTTTGAACGGTCAGACCTCTTCCCCCCATTGAGTGATAGCTCATTCTTCTCAGCTCATTGAGGCAGTCGAAATTCATATGTAACATGTCAATTTCTGACCATAATTAATCATTCCACTTGAAAGGGTAGTATACATAGGTAGGCCTATACTTGGAAAATAACGATTTTTCAACATTGAAATAGCTCTAACTCAGGAACTACTAGGAATAAACTTACGAGGTTGGTATAGAATAGTTTCTTTTCTTATTTGATACTAGTACCATTGGAACCTCAAATAATCTCTTAGTGATCCAACTTAAACTTTATTTTTAAATCCGAATACTAGTTTAAACATTTTTGAAGGTTTAAAATAACAATAACTCAGGATCTATGCATTAGAAAGTGATGAAATCTGTGTCATATTAAAGGGAATTTTATTACCTTAATGAAACGTCTGTTCTAGTTTTCCCCTCCAAACCTTGGTTGGGTTATAATACTGTGATGGAAAAAATAGAAAAAGAGCAGAATTTTTGTGAGACATTATATTTTCAAACTTCATCTAACAAGACACTAGAAAGTTTTAAATCTGCTAGTGGCAAAAAAGAAACTATTACCTAAAATTATTTAAAACCAATCTCGCAATTGTATTCCCAGTAGTTCCTGAGTTAGAGCCATTTTCCAAGTATAGGCCTACCAAGTATACTATCCTTTCAAGTGAAACGGTTTTTTGTGGTCAGAAATTGACATGTTACATAGGAATTTGGACCGCTTCAATGAGCTGAAAATAATGAGCTATCACTCAATGGGGTTCGATTGACTGTTCAAAGGCAGGGGGAGGAGGTCCACCTTTGTGGGGTTCTACCGTTGGTGACGAAGGAGGGCCCTTCACCCCCTGACCACATTTTTGGAGTTCTAAGGTTCAGATACATGAGAATCTGTTGAGAATAGAACTACTAAAGGTTTTCCTGATATTACTTACTTATGAAACTTATGCTACTGTCCTAATAGCACTATAGAGTGGTTCAGGATATTTTGCATATCTTGGAAACAATTTGCTAAATTTTCGAATTTTATTTATTATTATTTATTTATTAAATTGAGGACTCTTCTGGAAGTAAGTTATATGATCTAAAACTTCTTACCTATATATAACTTAACTTGTTTGTGTCGGAGTGAGCATTTCAAAGATATCGAAACATGGAGGGTACTCATTTGTCACAAATGGGGGTAAAATTACCTGATTTTTGAAAATTGATTGTGAACGAATGAACAACTGTACCGATTTGGTATTTTTATGCATCAATCGACGTAGAACTTTATATTCTTCAATTTCGAATTGAACAATGTTTTCAATGAAGTAGATAGTTTTCGAGTTTTAGGCGAAAAACTAAAAAAGTGCCAAATTGGGGTTTTTTGCCATCCAAAAGTTACGCACAAGACAGATTATTTTGCGAACTCCAGGGAATCTTTCCTGAGATGCCTAGAGTTGATTAAAAAATCCAGCTTTGTACGAATTTTTGTCCACCTTAAGTATAATTTGCCTGGGCTATAAGTAATAATTATCAGAAAGTAGTTTTTTGGCAAACTTCTCTATGGATTTCATTCAGTGTGATAGGGGCTGAAATACATTTGTCACAAGCTGGAATTTTTTTTTGTGTGCAATCTATTTTATAAGTATATAGACATCCATCCAATGCATGCCCCCTGAGCACGCTATTTATATAAAAATATTTTGTATAGAATAATTACCAATACCTCAATGGATTGATGACATTTGGTATGCATCTGATGTTCAGTTCTGAATCTAGACGTGTAATAAGAAAAGTTTTTAAAATTTCTCCCTAATATGCCTAAATTTGACATTTTTCTAGCTTTTTTAAACATTTTCTTTTATTACATGGTCGAAAAAGTAAACATTTTAGTGTCATAATAATAATATATTCCAACTTAATTCAGGGAATTAAACACAGATTTTTCTGGAGGGGGAAATTATTACAGTTGGATATCACTAAAAGGATTTTCGCCTACTATAAGTTACATAAACGGTTTATTTGGCTCAAAAGCTTTGGTGGAGTGCTGTCATTTTATCATCCCTCTGTTTTTATTTAGAAAAAGTTCCTTATGCGTGTTCACACAATCAATTCACACTTGCAAGCGTGCAAAGAAACTTTTTAGAACTTTTAGTGAAAAATTTAAAGTGCAAAATACATAGGTACTACATCTTTATTATCTGTATTAGTTTTGATAATTATTTTATCCTTGGCAGAAATGTTGGCTCCACTAGTAAGAATAAAATGCTCGAATGTCTTGACTGTCACAATCTGTGCCATCAGAATTGTGCCACTCCTCCCGTTACAGCTGATGTCAACGATCCTCGTTTTGTATGGTATTGCAGCAGCTGTAATAAAGGATCAAGTCGACTGGTAAGTGCAAAAAACACTTAATTCATTAACTAGTTATTATTATTATTATTATTACATCATCTTAATTCATCATATTATTATTATTATTATTATTATTATTTTTATTATTATTATCATTATCATTATCATCATCATCTTTTCTTCATATTGATGTCAATGTACATGTAAATGATAATAGAACTTCATATAATAGATTATTTTATCAAGTTATGAGTGGGGTTATCCTTTAAAGCCTGTTGAAATGTAATCTGTTCAATCTGTTTAATTTTCTTAAATAATAATGATTTCAAATAAAACTGATAGTTATACTGGCCATGGTAGATAGATAGATACATGCATAGATAGTATGACGGTTTTTTGTCACACTATTAGAAGTGATGCTATTTTTATTAAGCACCGAGTTGTGTACGATTATTTTCGTCACAATGTGGATGTAGGCAGTATGTATGAGTCTTACCTTAGACCGCTTTTCACGATCTTTGATTTGTCTCAATAAATTCCAAGTACTGCTACACAATAATATTAAATAATCAACTGCAGATTGAAGACCTCTTGAAGAATCAGGGTATTGTACTCTGTAATCAATATTGAAGAGTGGCGTGTGTTGGTGAAGCAGTTGTAATCCGACCTGCCTTTCCCAAGTCTCGGATTCAGCAATTGCTTCCTCAGACACCGCACACTGTGTTGTCCAAGCTTGGCAGAAAAATTCCTGGCTAATCCAATAGATAAATTTGAACTTAGAAATATTTATTCTAGTGTAGATGTTACCTTGTGAGATTGCCAAACACGGGAATAAAATGAAAAACCAAGTGGTTACAACAATAATGTTTTGTATTAACTGATTCAAGAAAGCATTCAATAAGCACTGAAAATGTACAGACTGCTATGAACAAAATAGTCAGCTCTGTATAATGATTTAATAAACAGACTAGAGCAATTTAGAAATAGTCTTTGGAAATTTTTTCTCTTCTTTGAGATAATTGAATCCAAATTCTGTTTCACTAAGTTTTTATGAATTATATGGGTTACAACTATTAAATTTACGAGCCTAGAGGGGCTCAGGGGCTGCGTGGCAAATTGGGTAGCCAATTCGTACAACTTTGCACAGACTTTTAAGAAACAGTGCCCTATCAATCACTGGTAATGCAAGCTTTGATTTCTTTGATCACAGCACGCACAATGTGAGCCCACTTAATAATGAAATTGACGACTCACTTTACTGGTGAATTTGAAGTCGGTCCTGGGCTGTTGGCCTCGGAAGTACTGGGGCTGCTACAACTGCACTATGTGGATCTCGAGCGGCCGATGATTCTTTTTTTTTACTGATTTGCACTTGAAAATTTCACTAGTAATAAATCTGGCATGAAAGGAATTGGCATACTTCAGGTGCTACTGGTGGAACTATTACATTTAAATTAACATTGAAAAACAATTGGAGCATCTAACAAAAAACTTGGACCTTTTGTCCTTACACAAGCTAGCTAGCCATCGGAAGTAGTAGTCGAGTACAATTTTTTTTTCACTTCCTTGGTGAATGAAAAATAAATGAGAGTTACATTTCAAAAGAATGGACCCTTTTGATTGGTCAATTAATTAGATGAAATTAAAAACAAATGACGTCAAAATTGACGATCTAGGCAATTGACAAATAGTTCCAACAGTTGAGGCATAGAACATTAATTTTGACCATGATCAAGGACATAGATTTACGAAAATGATAAGATTTTAGTGACCCCAAACCAGACAATAACATATGAATTCAAACAGTTCGCGCCTTCAGGCTTACATGTACGCGTGTGGCGTATGTGACATTAGATTGTACAGCATTCACGATATTGCCGGCAAATTCAAATTCAAAAAGTTAGAATAATAAATAAATTATAGAAATTGATAGTTGGCTCCATAATGCCTGAATAATGAATTAAATACAATTAAAAATAAATAATGCAATGAAAAGTGTATTTCAAAATAGTAATCGGCAGAATATAACCACAGAATATTATGATCTCCAGACGGGAGTTGACCTTACATTGGTCTAGGATATTACATTTAATGAATATTTTTCTTCACAATTTTCAACAATTTAGATAATATAATATTTGCAACTACTTTTGAATATTATACACATAACCAGCTGACTGAATGCGATAGTTTGCCAAGTATCGATTATTACGACTATTGAGCTTGGTTAAAATCGATTATGTGATCGATTTTCGATATATTTAGAGCCGTATTGATTTTTGAGGTTATAAATCTTGGAATACAAATTCCAGATATAGAATCAATTTTACAACTAAATATGCCTAATAAATTTGCTCGAGAATATAATAAGAGGTAAGTGAGTGTTTTTCTACTCCTCTCTGACCTTACCTATTCGATTTATATTATTTTAGGACTTAGCCTAAATTTCCAGAAATTGATGAATTTTCGGTCAAATATCATAGATTTGAGCTCAGAAATTTTTAAATCGTCATAATAGATAGTTAGCTAGATAGATATAGCTCAGGCATAACCTGAGGCTGCACTACAGGAAGATTGGTAGGATGGTGGATGGTAGATACCTGCCTGGCGACCATCCAGCTATTTATAACATGAGTAACAGAACGATGGTAGCCACATTTGCCCCCCACTACCATCTAACCCCCTGAAACCATCCTAGGGAACCGCCTGGCGTCTATCCACCCACATCAGTCATGTTTGATATTCCATCCTAGTAGCCTAGCGAAAATGGAGGAAAGCATGATTAGTTCAGTTTTTAAAAGAAGGGCCATTTGGGACCCAGCAGATCCATTAAGGAAAAATTCCAAAATTTGAAGTTCTTTGCAATTTGCATTCAGTCAATTTCAAAAGTAAATCAAATGCCTCAACTGACATCCTTAAATACAAATAGAATTTGTCTGGGATAGAATGTTGTCATAATTTTTTTTATACTCTCACAAATTCTCTGTCCTTTTGCCACCTCAAATTGTAAGTATGCACCCACGGTTTTTTATTACATTATTTGCCCCTACAATTCCCAAAGATGATCTCAGCAAAATTTCCTAAGATGAACTTAGCAAAAATTTTCTTGCAACTTTTGAGAGAGGCATGATTTCTACTCAGCAGTCAGTTTGATATTGGTTTCATTTCACTGCATCCAGGATGCATTTACCCTCCACCATCCACCTATACCATCCAACCTCCATGCGACCATCTAGCTTCCTGCAGTGCGGCCTTAGCCTATAGGATGGATGGATGGGGTCTGCCTGAGACAGGCAGGGTAGGGTCCACTACAAGCTTTTTGTTCTCAACAGAGGCCTCATCCCAATGGTGTTGCCACAGCAATCTCACATCCTGCCTTATGCATTCATCCAGTCTCAAGTAACGCCTTGACCCCAGCCTCTTAGCAGGTGGGTCAGTCAAGTTCTTCAGGAGGGTAAGCTCTTCTCTTGTCAATAACCGCTCCAAAGATTGATTGGTATGCTCCATTCTGTGCAGAATGGGAGGCTATTATGTTGCAGAGCACAGGCAACCACTCTGTCTCTGTGGGTCTAATTGTTCCATTGATCTTGTGCATAGTTTCATTCAGGGCTTCAGGGCAACATCTATTTCTCCCATGTGAGGACTTCATGCCCATACAGGGGAACAATATTTAGCAGCACAATGAACAAGTGCCAGGCTTGATGTTTGGAGGGCTTTCACATTTCAAGTGGTGCCAGCCAACTTACTTATATTATTCCTGGACTTGAACTTGTTTTTGAGACTTTCTAGGTGTTGGCAAAAAGTCAAAAAGTCCTATCCAATTTCGCTCCTAGATATTGGGGAGCCTTGCAGTGGTTTATCCTTTCCCCATAGAATATAAGATCAAGCTGGTGGTCTTCTTCCCTGTTATTAAGATGAAAGGCTATTGAAACTGTATTTGCTGGCACCCATTTCTGTATTCTTCCACACATTACTGCCTTGACCCTGGATATACCCTCTATACTTAATTGTCCAATACATAAATTCAGTAGTCTTTGGTAGCCCTTATAAGGGCTATTTTGGCCTGATTGACCAAAAGAAATATTGTTTCCGGTCAGCAAAGCTGAGGTTCAAGTTGAATTCTCAAAATCGGTTCAAATTCTTGAGTGCAGAGATTAAAAGATACTGCAAACTTTATTCAGGTTTGAAAATTGCCAACATCCAACCAATACCAAATCCCGCCTATGGCATATCAAATTTTTATTTATAAGAAAAAATAAATGCAAGAGCAATGGAAAACAAAAGAGAAAGAGAGTAGATTTTTTTTGAGGATGAAGCCCACATAGGTTTGAGACCTGTGCGTGGGTAATGAGTTGGATGATGGTGATTTATGAGTTTGACCTACAGTTTTAGGTGGGTTCTGAACCACCGGGAAGTGATTTTCAGCAGAGAACAGTGTCTTTTTTTTGCTGGCTAATCTAATCGGTCACCGTTACAAACAGGACCTACGAGAACGCAGCTTATCTATCTGATTGAACAGATACCTGCTACGGCTCGCGGCTATCACTTCCCAAAGATAGAGAAAAGGAAGAAAGTAAAAAAGTCACAAAATTAATTCAATGGAAATAGCACCATTCTAGGAGTATAAAACTCCAGATCAGATGAAGGAGAAGGAAGGGCCCTGGAGAGGCATACTTGCAACAGCAGTAGCTGCCGGTGATGGGATCGCCAACCCCTATGCTACCATGAGCAATGAAGGAACACTTTCTGTTCTGTATCTTTAAATTGTAGGTCGAATAATCCATTTTATTTATTTTTTATTATTAGTTTTCTTAAATCTTGGAAAATAAAAATTTGTATTGTATCCGATCAAGAAAATTGGTTTCTTATGAGTACTGTTACAAAAGCAAGCAAAGCAGTTATTTATGCACATAGAACTACGTTGTTCTACATAGATCATTCTATTCATGGTCGTACGTGACTTGAAACCCAATCTGCGCTCTCTTGCTTTTCACATGTCTTTGTCACTCTTATTCTTCAAGTGTGCAACTCTCTCACTCAATTGAATTTCTCGGGATTTCTTCAGACTTCCTGAACAATCGAGATCTATATTCCAAGCATTCTTGAAGCTTCGAGAAGCTGCTACTTCTTGGAATTATGACAACTATCTCATATATAAAGGAGCTCATGTGAACCATTGAGTTGAGTCTTACAAAAGCTTGCGTGACAGTTAATTTTACAAACCTGCATGACAGATTGTGTTACAGATCTCGTGAGAGAGACAATCCAGTGCCAGTGGAGAAAACAGTGCTTGATTCCAGTGTCAAGTGCAGAGACAAGTGTTTACTGTTTGTGCAGCTTACTAATAGTTTAAAGACGTTGTGTTAAGTGATATTATTTGGGACTGTCAAATAACGAATTGGACTGTGCTTTTGTAAGTGATTAGTTGCTCTTTTTATCATTTCTTTCTAAATTATTGTACAGTTTATTGGACTCTAGTTTCTTTTGTTATTGATCAGCCTGTAATTAATTATTCATTAATTCTTGTAAATAATTACTAAAAAAATATATATAAGTATTAGCTTGTCATTTATTGATTTGTTTTTATTTATTAATTGAACACAATTAGTGTGTATAAATAGACTAATTTGTGTAAATGAAGTACAAGTGTGAACTTTAATGTTGCCAGCCTTATTTTAGACATTAGAACTCGTAACAGTACTCTAGACACTATTTGGGTCCTTGGGTCTCATTTTATAGGAAATTTCATAAGTAAGGTAGCAACTTTTATTATATCTAGCATCAAATTATTATTGTATTATTATTTATAATATATTATAAAGTATTATTTTGATGTGACATACCTGTAATGCATAAAATATAATACAAAATGCTCATTACTTTCATTTGTTGATGTAGAATGCTGCTTCCATAAGTTCACCCTTAATGAAGGTGTTTTTTATTGAAATTATGTTTTAAGATGTCGAAATCTTTTATTTAAATGTCTATCCTTGTACCAATTTAACTATGAAAGGATTGACATTGTCAGATATGATGAATTCAAAGTTTTTATTTTAGATATCAGGAAGTTCAAGAGTGGCATCTTCAAGCAGCAATTCAGGCACTTCTTCCTCCTCCTCCTCAAAGGCATCAAGCAAAAGTTCAAGTTCACGTTCATCTTCCAATTCAAACTCTTCTTCATTCTCGCTCAATAAAACATTTGCAGGTATGGTTGAAAAAAAAAACGATACGCTATACACATTTCAACTTTCAAGTAAACCTCTATCCCATATCTCATCAATGATATTCAAAAACAAGTAAAAACAATTACACTAGGGAGATCTTAGTTACATTCACAAGTAACATTTATATCATTTCATTTAGATTTTTTTCTCGAATAAAATTAATGGTTGGACTTTTACTGAATCATTTGAGTAATAGACTCTTTGATCATCGACTGTATTCATCTCCGTCATTAATACTTTCCTTTCAGTAATCTAAACTCCATCTTTAAAAAATTTAGATTCCCGAGTTATTTGTGGAACTGCTGAAACTGCTGGTTTGGTGCAGTTGGATGAATTATTTTACTCAAGTTATTGTGTATGTATTACTTCCTGCATTCTACTAAATATCAAACCAGTGTATGTGGTCTTTCCATTTCTCCTTTTCTTCATATTTGATGGCTTTCCCTTTTTCAATTCTCACTTTGCTTTCAAATCAGTGTGTCATGTATTTTGATTACTCATTTAATTATTAGCTTGCTAACAGTAATTTATTTGTCATTTTAATTACTATTTTTTTGGTTTACGTACGGTAACTGTGTAGATTAAATTATTGTTTGTATAATTCTGTTTGCAATAGATTTCAGATTAGCAACTAATCTTGAAGAAACTATTTATCTGGTTATACTCTCAAAGTAATGCAAATAATAATGCTAACTTAGGTTCAATGGAATTATTTCTTCTGATGTATATAATATGCTCTTTTACCAAATTCATCAAATTCGGAAAACTAAAGAAATTTTAATGTATCAAATGAATTTCTTTTACACTATTCAATGGATTTTGATTCGTTTTTTACCAATATTAATGGAAAATTCTTATTTCAGGTGGAAAATGGGGACGCAGGCAGTGAGAGAATAAGAGGATTTTCATTGGGCATTTTTTATATCTCCATCCATCAGCAAATATTTTGTTAGCATCATCTCATAACATGTGGATGAGTTCCAATTGGTATGAAATGAAAGGACATGACCAAATTTTGTAGCATTCACTTGAAGTGAAGTGTTTCTCACGTGACTGATTTGAACTACCGCCAACAGTAGGATCAGCAAAGCGGAATTTTTTAGTATTTTGGATTTTGAAGTCAAGAACAACCGGTACTTGTGAGTCTACCTCTCCATTAATAGACTTTTTCAGTTTCATATAATTCTCTGTAATTCAATATATATTTTTTGAAGTTTTACTGTACCAACTGTATTCATGTTATTTTTATTATCTCACCATCTGCAGTCAGAAATTTTCAGTCGATAATAAGATGGGCTTAACTATTATTTCTGTAATAAATTTCAATACAATAAATGGAGTTTATAATATTTCCAAGTCATTTACTTTATTGCAAAAAAGAAAAGTTAATGTGGTAACAAAATGATCATCATGTGTTTCAAGTAGGACTCTTAGAACTGACTTCATGATAAGAGTATTACTAAGCATTAAACTTGTGGTATTTTTATTACTTTCATAGCACAAAACTCAAATCTACTAAATCTAATAGGTTTTTTTTTTTATTGCTTATATCCTAATCAGTTATCCTTCATTCAAGGATACATTGAATACATTGATTTAAATTGTAAACTTTTCTTCCTATTAACCTTGCCCTTCATTAGCTTTAGCTTGATAGAGAACATACTCAAAGCATAAAACAACCCACCTGAACCCACAAAAGAACTTATAAAGACATTAAAAATCATCACATCACAAAACTACTTCACCCACAATAACAAGTATTACACCCAACCGGAAGGACTACCAATGGGATCTCCAATCTCCAGGATCCTAACAGAAATATTTTTACAGCTCATAGAGAATACTGAAAAACACAAAATACTCAAAGTAATTAACTGGCACCGCTTCGTTGATGACATTATTGTGCTCTGCAGTGGAAACCAAAGGCAGAGTGAACAACTCCTAACCCAATTGAGCAAAACCCATAGAGACTTTCAATTCACAGCAAAATATGAAATAGACTACACCTTAAACTTATTAGACCTCACTATCAAAAAAACTAAATAACATGCACAAATTCAAAATCTAAAGGAAACCAACTCTCACAGACACACTCATTCACAACTCATCCAACCATCCACATCAACACACACTTGATGCTTTTAACTCAATGATCCATAGACTCTTAAATGTTCTACTATAACAAGCTTACCACCAAGAAGAAATAAATAAAATCAATTACTTAGCACAAAAAACGGATACAACACAAATCTAATAGACAGAACCCTGAATAAAATGAAAAACAAAAATCCAAAACCTGCAAACTAAAACAGACTTGTCACACTCACATATATAAAAAATCACACAAAATAGCACACATATTCCAAAAATCCGGATTTAACACAGCATTCAGAACAACAAACAACCTGAAACACCAGCTCCAACAAAAAATCTCACTTAACAAACAGCACAATTCACAAATTCAACAAACCAGGAAATATAAGCTCAAATGCAACGCATGCCCCAAGTACTACATAGGACAAACAGGCAGATCATCCAATACAAGATACAAATAACACATCAAAGCACTACATTCTAGCACTGGCTCAGCATTTGCAGAACACTTAATCAACACTGGAAATTCACACAAAAACATCCAAACTGACTTGGAAATTCTACACACATTCCAAAAAAGCCACAAACTAAATGCAATGGAACAATACGAAATATTCAAGCACCATAAACAGGACAGAACGAACTTACTCAATGACCAAACCTAATTCAAATCTAATGCAATTTTCAATCATATAATGGCCGCTCATCCTAACCTCAACAAAACATTACCCCTGGCGGCAGGCTGATGAAGCGTCTTTTTAGCAGTGAAATGCATCCCTCCAGTATCTCCTATATAAGTGAGTAAAGACAATATACTAAATTGAAATACTGTGTCAGTTTTGATGTTAGATTTACAATATTTAATATTTGGATAAAATCTTTGAGTCCATTTCCAGACATTTGTATGCTCTTCTTATAAGCAATCTGAATGAATGATGTCGCTTGCCTGCAACCTTTTGAACATGAATGTCGCATTGATTTTTCATCACTTCCCAATACAACCATTTAGATCAATGCAAATCACGAATGTGTAGGTTCGTCCCAAGAATTGAATATGACTTCAAGTTTCATGTTATCTGCTGTCATAAACAATCTTCAGAACGAACTTTAATACAACATAAGCTTAAAAGTGGTCAATTTTATTTTACTGAACATATGAAATGATGTTTGCTGTGTCCTGTGTGGTATTTGATGTTACTGATGTAAGTGAATTAGTGATTTGCATTGATAATAATGGTGACATTGGGGAATCGGTCAAAAATACATTCAGCATTATTTGCTCAAAAAGTTGAAAATCGTACTGTGCTCCAAATTATTACCTCTTACGTTTATATCCTCAACATTTTTGGTGTTGTTAGTAGGCTATACAAAGTATTTCAATATAGGCCTACTACTGGTCCATTATTCAACTTTTAAAAATGCTGTTCTTGAGTTCTTCAAAATTGAATACTATGCTTTTGTCGGTATCTATATAAGATCAAAAAATTTTATCACAGTTTTTTGTTTTTAACGGTTCGATTTCCATTAATCGGACAAAAGTTTCCGCTTCGTACTGGGAATATTTTACTCTGGAAATTAACGAAAATCTGTGAACGAGGTGTTCACAGTGAAAAATAAAACCGGTTTGGAAATTCCTTTTTGAAGGGTTCCTAATACGACGGTGAATATACGACTGCTGTATTGAAATAAATTTTCCAGTTTATGAGGGCTGGAATTCTTCGCGTGGTAAAAAAATGCGGCCTAAATGGCCATGCCTGTGGAGAGAGGGGAGAGGTGTTGCTTCTTTCCTCTCATGACCAGTAGCTTCGCTTCTCTTCCTAATTTCCTATTTTATTTTTCTCTCTTCATGCTCGTCGTTTCTATGAAACTATTCGGCAACTCTGTTTTGGTCTTTCTCTCTTTTTACAGTAATATTAGAGATTACAGAGTACAAGGTTTTGAGTAGGCTACTTTTTCAAATCGGCCAAAAACGGATACATGGTTGATTCTAAAATGGATGGATAACTCGACTGTGTTTCCCAAAAATTTGTAAAGAGCGGAACTGTTTTCATTATCGAAGCATTCGAAATTGAGTATTTGAAATATTCACGGATTTCAAACCGGCATCAGTTATAAAAAAAGTAGGAGAGAAATTTGCGGCACGTAAATTTGACGAAAATAGAGATTGTGGGAAAGGAATGCAAAACTGCGGACATAAATTTTGTTTAAATCTGTATTCACTGCATTTATTGAGCTGCGTTCCATTCAATGAGATTTTTCATTTGATTATTATTATTTGAACCTTAAAAGTAGGAGCTCGTTATTAACCGAGTGGAAATCCACCTTGCAAAATGAAATTAATTGCATTTCTCAAATGCTTACTCGTCTTGATCCGCTGACTGTATTAGCAAAAAACAAAAACAAGTTTAGCTGTTGAATCCTTTATTTGAAAAATATTTTATAAAATTAAGAGTAAAATACCGGTATTCATTGGGATTTTTCGTGGCTTACTTTGAGATCTAAATGAGAATTGAAAAAATATACTTTTTTGAAATTCAATTTACCTCATTCTTGAATTATATTGAACAATCGCTTTACGATATTGCGAAGCTTTTAATGATTATCATTCTTCCAGAAAGTGAGATAAAACTTCAAACTTATATTTTCTACTATTATATCATTTATCATTTATATCATTGCCCGGGAATCAAGGTTCGAGTTTTTCTTTTCTGGTAGATAATTGATGGTGTTTAGTGGGCACAAAATCGAATTGAGTTGAATTTCATATTAAGTTCATTAGATCCTTCAATTTTATTCTTTTTCAATCCAAGTAAGTTGTGATTCAAGTAACGTAATTTGATGTTTTTATTGATTCATTTTTAATAATATTAATAGGCAAAAACAATTCCCAAAAAATCACAATCAAAATTGGATTTAGTTAAATTACGAATATTTATTATTGTTTAAAAAAAGCTATTTATTTATAAAGCTGATTGGAATGGAAGCAATAGTAGCCTACTTACAAAACAGAATTTAGAACAAACTATGAGAAAAAAATTTACAAATTAAATAATTTCAACCAAACTGGTTTTGAAAATACAAAACTAATTTGGTAGAGTTGATATCTGTGAGGAAAAAATTTTGTCCGAATCGAGATTTGAACTACTGTTCTCAAGTATGATGAGCAGTTGCCCTCTACGCAATGCGCTGCCAGGCCAAATGGAAAAATGTGCTACTAAAAACTCCCTCGAAACTACGAAAGACAATAATAATTATGACTACCATATAATCTATGATTAAGGTACAAAAACATGTGGAATTTGAAAGCTTTAAACATTAATTTTTTTGAAAATTCCGAAAGGAAAATCAAAAGTCGGGCTTTGAGGTGCACTGAATCGAGTTTAGAGGAAGCTGTTCCAAATCATTGCCGTTTTTGTGAAATGTGTAGGCTAAGACAAAAAAAAAACAAACACACCCTTTCTCTCTCTCTCTCTCTCTCTTATTATATAGAATTTAAGGATTGGGATTTCAGTGCTCATTTAAGTTGTCCCAACTAATCTCAGGGTTCAGAGGCTTAGCCAAAGGGGGAGTCTGCGAATCCGGACTCTCTCCCCCACCCATTGGTTATGGTTCAAGGCTTCAAGCACTAGATAGAATTGTATTTGACCCATAATGTGAGTTAAATTAAAATAATTTATCCCCTGAACCACTCAAACTGCTGTTTTAGAGAGGTTATTTATGAAATTTCTTTCTGGGAGAAGACTTTGGGAACCGATTTTTGTATGGTCATGTATGTCATTATTGTGAAAGGATCCCTTCTCCTCAATACGTTGAGGTTTGTCCTAGGGTCCATATACAAGTCGATTTAATTGTGCAAAGAAGTTCGAATTGTTAAATTGATATTAAGATATTCAATAAGACATTGCTGCCATCGCCTAAAAAAATGCAAAGGCTTGTCAAATTAAAGCGCCACACATCATAATGAAGTCTGTACAACGCACACACATGGATGGGATCTTCAGCTAAAGTAGCTATCTACCACACAGGTAGGACTACAGGGTGAGACTAATCCAATTTACATAAATCTAGCTCTGACTGCTCAATGTAAAATTATTTTTTTGAAAGCTTGAAGCTTCAAAAGGAATTCATCCTTCTTCTTGACCAGCACCACAGGAGAAACCCAAGGACTGTTTGAAGGTACTATGATGTCATCTTCTTCCATTTCCTTGATGACTTTCCTGGCTTCCTCCCTCTTTGCTAATGGCAATCTCTGTGGATTTTGACATATGGGCCATCACCAGTATCTATTGCATGCTATGCAATATTTGTTCTACCTATTGGCCCTGCACCAATTTTGAAGATATCCTGGAATCTAGTGATGAAGTCTTTCACTTTGGTGGCTTGCTCAATTGTAAGGTCCTTGCAGGTAATAGAAGTGAATCCCTGCTGTTCCTTTGAGAGTCCCTTGTTAACTTGCTGAGACTTCTGGATCTGTCTCACCACTGATGAGGCTGTTTAACAGTTTTCAAGCATGCTTTCTCTTTTTAAAGTGATCTTATAGTCATTCACATTCATAATGCATACTGGGAACTTGTTGCTGGTCAGCTTGTTAGAAATAAAGTTCTTGCCACCAAGACTCCTTGATGCAAGTTGTTCTCTTGTACTGCTAACTCTAATAGTGCATTCTATCCTTCCTCCATGTCATCCTGCATTCTCCCATAGGCTACAACCTGGCTCCTTGCTGATAGGCTAATGTGAGTGAGTAGCAATACTCTGCTTGGCTTCCCTGGGTGAAGTATGATCTCTTCTTTTCTAATTACAACTGTTTTCTTATCCAAGTCTATTTTGAGACCAAACTTGTTGAAGAAATCCATCCCAAGTATAACATCTTCTTGTATGTCTGCCACTAACACTTGAAGTTTGAAGTTACTGCAACTGATATGGAGGGTAGCAGCTGTCTCCCCAAAAACTAGCCAAATCCCCTGTAGCTGTACAAAGTGTCCACCTTGTTGGCATAATTCTCTTCTTATCAAGGACTGTCTTATTCAGGATGGTCATGGTAGCTCCTGTGTCAAGAAGTAATTGTCTTGCTTGTCCATCCACAATACCATCTATATACAGACTACTACTTCTGCCAGTGAGAGATACCACCTCTGCTTTTCTTACTGGGGCCTTCTGCTTGTGGGTTGACAGCTGCCCCTCCCTATCAACCCTCTTTAGTTTACCTGCTCCTTCTTCTCACCTGTTTTGGCTTTACACTTGCTTCTTACTTGTCCAATCTTTCCACAAGCCCAGCTTCAAACCTCCTTCTTCCTGGAGCTCAACTATCCAGGACCTGTTTAACTATCTTCTGAATTGTGCATGCATCCATGACTTCAGCTTCCATAGCCCATACCTTAGAATGGCCTGGTACTGACTGCCAAACTGCTTCAAACTCTAATGCCTGGGCCAAAGCATCATTCAATGTCTTGGGTCTGGCTAGTTTGATGGACTGCTGAGTCCTTTGTATTCTCAATCCATTCAAAAATTTCTCTACTGCAAGACTTTCTTATGGCATATGTGGTATCATCAGCAGATGGATATGCAGTCCCAACAAGTTGAGCAATATCAGCCTCAAATTCTTGAAGGGATTCATTGGGTCTCTGCACCCTATTATTGAGCTGAGATCAGTACAACTGCTCCAGGTGTTTGTTGCCAAACCTTATCTTCAGGCATCTCCACAGCTCACTGAAACTTCACTTCTCAGCTTATGGTATTGAGTGAACAATTGCCAATGTTTCACCTTGGAGATTCATCCTCAAGACTTAGGCCTTTGATGGCCACTCCTGGAACTCAGCTGCTGACTCAAACAGTGTTTGGTAGTCCTCTAAAGGTGTTTTTCCATAATAGGTAGGCAGTCCAGTGTGCTGAGGTATAACTACTGGCTGTTTGTGAAGATCTTCTTCCTTGGCTGCCATCATTGTCTTCTCTGAGATATGGCTATTTCTGGAAAACTAGAAGATTTACTTACTTCTTCTTTGCTACTTGAAGTTCCAGCACCACACTCCAGCTGCTTTAGCTGATTTTCTATTGCTTTAAAATCCTCCTTCATACTTCCCAAGTCTTCCTTCACCTTGTTCACTTCTTGATTCACAGAATCAGCAAGATAACTAACCTTTTCTTCTATGGCTTCTTGTAATGAGGAAATATTTTCTTGTAATTTGTCCTCCATGGATGCCATATTGCCTTGAAGTTTGCCCTCCATGGATGTCATATTCTCCTGTAGTTCACCCTTTATGGATGCGAAGTTCTTCTGAAACGTCAGGGATGTGAATGATGAAAATAATTTCGTATCTGAAGTCTCAAAGAGGTACGTAGCTGGGTCTTCTCCATCTCCCAATAACGCCTCATGAAGACGGTCTTGTAGAGTTGACTTCTTCTCAGAGGTTTCCAAATTACAGTCTCCTAATTCACATTTGAATTCGGCCACTTTTAAATCACACAATGTAATTTATCCAGCCATTCTTAATAAAACACAAAAAATCCCTGACTTTGACACCATTTGTTTTGGGTTCAATCTCTAAAATAATGTTGGCAACACTTTAAATTTACACAGTGAAGACTGCGCAAAGAGTCAGGCATTTATATAATATAGATAATTATATGTTACCTGAATTTGAACCGCCTTATGAGCTGAATAGAATGGTGCCCTTTAATTTGCTTTAAAATCAATCTGAGAAAACGATTTTCTTTTCATGACATTTTCTTTTGAAGTACGTTTTTGAGAATGTGTTTTCAGTTTCAGTTTTGATGTAGGAGGTGTATGTTTCGGAATTGATGAAATCTAAGTCTTTTTGCTCTATTTTTATAGTATTTCTGATTTTTTGTAATTCAATTATGACGGTACAACCCTGATAACTCGCTTGTATGCTTCTCCACAGTGAATGTACTTTGGCAAAGCGTCGTTAGTTTTAGAGCAGTCCTTTGTTGAATGTTTTCCCGCACACTTGACACCTTTTTAATTGTGGTATGAGGTTTATCTTTTTTATTGACTCAATTTCCACTTTGCAACCAAGGGTATTATTAAATTCAAATACATTCCTGGTTTACTCTTCGGAGAAGTGACTTCATATCTAGTGGCTCTCTAGCAGAAAGTACATTGAGTGAAAAATGCAAAATTAGTCTCAAATTGTAGGTAATAACTTTTCTCCCATCTCATTGACATCAATACCTTTTCATAACACCTTAGAAGATACTAAACTATATTATCTTCAACATTCTCAGAATCTCAATTTCCCCTATATTGCAGCATCTAAGTTCAGAAAAAGTTTATTTCTGGAACCTATTCAATTTTCAACAAGTTGTTATCAAGCTCAGTTTTTGGCGTGCATAGATCCTAAGTTATGGTTATTCAAAAGCACTTATACCCATTTTTACATAATTTTTATGCTGTATTTGAATAGCAATAGGCTAACTCAATATCTATGGTAGAGAGAGGATTTTGGTGCCAAATTGTAGGAATTCAATTTTCCAGTGTATGGCTTGGAAATACTAACTTGTCCTACACATTTTTATGATGTTGCAGAGTCTATAGAGTTTGCCTGTCACCTTCAAGGACAGGCTTTTGGGACCTGTAACTCAGTTATTAATGAATTTGAAACTTTATTTTAAAATTTTTAGTACGAGAGTATTTAATTTTTAAGCATTATTTCATTGACGGTTTCTGGATTCTGCAGCTTATCAATACATGGCTGAGGACTACTATATAAGAAAAAGCAGACTTGTTTTATTAGCACTACTTTAGTTTCACTCAGATAATCGCTCTAGAGCCTAGATCCTGGATCCTCAAAAAATTGTTTTTGACTGATTACAGAATAGTTTTTCAATTGCGAATAATGTATAATTTTTCTTGTTTATTTCATTTTTCATCAACAGCTTGTGTCAGTAGCATAACTATGGGGTGGGAATCAGGGAATATTCCCCCCCCCCCACCCACCACCGGGACAAAAGAAAATTTGGAATTGTAGCAGGCCATTGTGAGAAAATTTTTGGCAAGAGTCAAAGATGTCTGGAATCACTAGAAATATGGTTTTGTAGGAGTTTTATTTTAAAAAAATTTCCAAGGAGTACCCCTCAATTAGTTTGAAAGAAATTTTCAAGTATGCCACAGTACTGTACATTACCCCAATCAGGAGCAGTGAGGGATCAAATATAGAAAAGTGAAAGTTTCAAGTAAGGTCCCGGATCTCCCATTGACAGTAACACAAGAACTAGACAAAATTTACTTTGACACATAACGTGGGTTGAAGTGATAAGTTAGAAGAATTAATGGCTAGAATCACTTGACTTGTAGTTTTAGAGAGGTAATTTTCTCGAGGAGTTCCCCGAACCGCCGTTCTAAAATAAATAGCCATATATATTGCTTCAATTTATCGTTAGAGGTCTCTACTACTCCAAATTACAAATTATTACTATTGTAATTATTGTACCGAGAGTCTAACCCTCCCGGCAACACCCCCCACCCCCTAGACTGACCCTGTAGTTATGCAACTGCTTTGGGTGATGGAAAGATACACATTAAAATGTTATTAAAATTTGTATGTGTATCATTACAAGCAATAAGTGAACAATTAAATTTGTAAAGTTGGTTTCATTTCAATTGAAAATACCCTCAAATTCACGATTTTATGCCTCATTTCCTAACATCCCGGACCAACCCCCCTGGTAGCCATATACCCCACTCAGGTATTTCCCCCCCCCCCAAATCTGCTGCTGGATCTGCCCCTGATTAGGCTGTTAGCATTATTTTAGTGTAGGAAATCCTAACAGTATTATATGATTTACTGAAGACATAACGTAATCAAGCTAGAATATTGCACAATATTTAATTTAATGAATTTGCATTTATGCCTACACTATAAATCATCAGGCAAAAGACAATATTGTAAAAATAATGGAATAAATTCCATTTCTTTTTCACAAACAACTTTTCTCTAATTCCTTTTTCCTTCTCTTCAACTAAGACTTTACGGCATTACATTTGAAATGCGACTTTGACGATGAGGAGAGAGGCAGACGGAGGAAAAATAATAATAAGAATGTGTAGGTGGTAAAATACGTGGCCACTCCCAAGTACGAATTTTATCGTTTCGAAGCTATACAATAACCTCTACTCTCTCTCCTACAATAATCATTAGTTCAACTAGCATTCTTTAAATCACTCTTGTTATTCTTGGGAGAAAATTATTTAACTCTATTTTCTGAAGAAACATTTTGGGTATCTAGAACTTTATATTTTCGAATATTATCAAATCAAATATTGTGTTTCTCTCAAACATATTACAAAGTTTCATGAAAGAGGAAAACTTTCATTAAATAGCTTAGTGCAGCCTATATTAGAGCTCGTCTGAAAGATTTAGCTATCGCACACTGCAGCCGGAGTCCACCTACAAGCACCTACTGTACTACTTACTGCACTAGCACCCACAGTTAATATTTCTCAGGTAAAGAATGTGCAGAAATCACTGAAAGTCAGTATTATAAAATAGAATTCCCATTCGTGTGAATTCATATATTATTCGAACGTAGAGCAAATAATAGATGGGCCAAGAATTGCAAATTGAATTAGAGGATGGATTTGGGATAGTCGAATAACAAGACACCATTGTCTCTGAGCTTTGTGCCCAACTGGCGCCTCGCAGACGGTGCCTCTCAGAAGTTGCATTTTGAGAATTCGTTCTTCACATGAAAAAAGAAACAAAGCCGAAAACCACTGATGAAGATCCACCCTGTCATCAAGCTGAGTGCCATTTTGGACAGAGAGATGATTGGGCCAGTAAACGAACAACGCAATCAAAATACTCAATCTAACAAACTTTATTATTATTAGTTTTTTTAAGTGATCTTAATTGCAATGACGTTTATGATTATTTGAAAATATCAAGGTATGTCACCGATAATATGTATTATTCCGAAAATTTGTTTGAATACTAATATCATTTCTCTAATAAAAATCTTTTCCTTAAAGGAAATTCTATGGTTCAAATTCTCAGGTAATTTGTTAGTAATAAATAATAAAGTATGCTTTTCCAACAAGTAATAACGAATATTCTTCAAAATCATTCAAATTTTTGTTATTGATGGTTTTTTTAAATTTTTGAATTTTTCTTCATAAGGCTTGAGATGAATGATGGTGCAAAAATGTCGGACCTTGATCGGGATCGAACCCCTGGTGTCGGGACAAAAGCAGCCAGCAGCAAAATCTGCCAGCGACATAAGCTCCCAACTGACAGTGGTGGAGGGATAGTGAAGGGGGTCAAGTGAATGGGTGTGAGCCGGTATCTGAATGTGGCCAGAAAGGTTAAATGGGAAACAATACAACTTGTAACAGTTCCATAA
Organism: Conomelus anceps; assembly: GCA_948455865.1. Classification (NCBI taxonomy): domain Eukaryota; kingdom Metazoa; phylum Arthropoda; class Insecta; order Hemiptera; family Delphacidae; genus Conomelus; species Conomelus anceps. Next base: position 31,969,316 of record OX418220.1, read on the forward strand.
TACTGAATGCTCATTCTCCAACCATATTTTGGTAAAGAAGTCAAGAAATTCTGAAAGTTTAGGATTTCCTGGGTTCTGGGAGTAAATCTCTAACCAGCTGTCGATGAATCTTCAGGCTTCAGAAACGCACAAGATGCACAAATTTTTATTATGTTGCGAATTTCCTCATTTTCTCTGTAATCCCGCATAAGACCTAACTCTTGCACCTTCCTCCATAGACACTTTTTCAGGTGGAAATAACAGCCTTGAATTTCTGCAGCCAGAAAAGTTTCTTGCAATGTCAATATCGCCCCTGCTTTGAAATCAACATTGACTTTTCTGTTTTCAGCTTGAATAATTAGTTGGCAGAGATTGGCATATGCTTCTTTGTTCTTGTTAGGTAGCAGAGCAAAAGCCATAGGGCATATATTTCTGAGCTTCCAAAATTGGCATGGATAGAGTAAATCTGTGAAAACTGTTCGATGGAGCTTTTGAAAGTTCCATCCATTACGAAATCTTCATAATTGTTTAGCCCCTTTCTTCCTTTATTTCCACTAAAAATCAATGTTCTTTCACCAAGAGAGTTGTCATCTGCTAGTAGAAGCTGCTGCCATCACTCATCTTCAAAAAATTTTAATCAAGAACTATATCTTCATGGGTCTTGGGCTCAGTTTAATTCCCTTGTGATTTACATCTCCATTGTTGGAGAGTTCTTTTAGTCATGGGCTGAGCAGAGTTCACCCAACTCTTCATTGTAGACTCTCAAGATTTGTGCTTCCTCTTCATGGGCACACTTTTTTTATTTTTGAAGTGACTATAACTTCCAGTTGTGCTTTGTCTGAAGCAGCACATTGATGATCACTAATACTCAGAACTTCGCCAGATTTACTCTTAATAAGTCCTTAGCATCATGTAGATCTCCCTTTTGAACACCACCAGAATATTACCCCTTACAAGTAGACTTCATACAGCGCACATGGCTTACCCTTATTTGTTGTTGTAAGTTCCATTTCACCAGCCTGAAAAATTGTGTAGCACACATAGCTACTGAACTGAAGTGAACCAAAGCAACAGTGACAAGTAATTTACAGTAACCTGTAATTTGGGAATCCCACATCTTGTTTCCAACAAGGATGTTGACTGCAGGTAGCTAAAGGTAGAGGTGGGGGGAGTTGGTAGCCTATGTTGCAAATTTTAGCATGGGAGCTTTTGTTGTACATCCGAACCCCTACATAGGCATAGCCAGAAATTTCTAAAGGGGGGTCCGCCAGCCAGCCCCCCCCCCCCAAACGAACAATGATAGTATACACTACATCAGATACTATTCTTGACCTCATTAAAGGACCCCCCCCCCCCCCCAACAGACTTCAACGTCATCAACAATCCCTCCCAATGAAATACACTTTAAAAGAGTTCTTACATGAATTATTTTTTTTTACTAAATTAAAATAGAGGAATATATATTACTCTATGACTTGCTTTCTGCAAACTCAACCAATAATTTTAACTACTCATACTGTAAATCTAAATAATGGGAAAGTATTTCACTTGGGAAAAATGGAGCAAGCAAATTCAAATGATCAGTCTGGTAAACGACACTGGTTATCCGACTAGCATTTTTTATGTGAAACTATCCTATTCGAAAAAGTGGTGTTCAAGTGGTCGTGATGCTCAGTCACGACCGCTCAAGACTGCGCTTGGATGGGTGACCGTGCTTCAATGACTTGATGTTACAAGCTTTATTATCACTTACCCGGTGGTTCGGAACCCACCTAAAATATTATATTTTTAATAATTTCATCAAATAAATAAATAAATAAAATAGTAGGTCCACCATGTTCCCCGTAACATGGCACAAACGGCGAGGTGGAACTTGGGACTGGTCTTTTTGTTTTCTCCTGTTGCCCGATTTTTTTTATTTAAAAAAATAAATAAACAATACGGAACTATATTGACATGTGTCAATTTGGCGATGTGTTAAGGCTGTGCGCAGGGTTTTTGGTCATAATTTTTTTTCGAAGTTCATTGAATTGGATATAATTAAGGTATTGAAATGCTAACTATTGCCATGAGAAATTATTTTTTTCATCAAATATTTCATGGAATATGGGAGTTTAAAGTTGAAATTTTTCGGTTTTTCGGGGCAATTGATCTCCCCTACAAGTTATTTTAAACTGTTGATAATTTTTTTATAACTGAAAGACACCTTGGGGAAAAGAATGACACATTTTTTATTTCAATTCAACTTTTGGCTTTTTCAAAATACATTTTAAAAAAACTGAAATTTTTCGTATGTTTTAAAAAATTTATTTTCAGAAAACTAATTGTTTAATTGGAATGAAAAATATGTCATTTTATTCCTCAATGTGTCTTTCATTTGAAAAAAAATTATCAATAGTTTAAAATAACTTGTAGGGGAGATCAATTGCCCCAAAAAAACGAAAAATTTCAACTTTGAACTCCCATATTTCATGAAATATTTGATGAAAAAAATAATTCATCATGGCAATAGTCAACATTTCAATACCTTAGTAATATGCAATACAATAAACTTCGAAAAAAAATTATGACCTAAAACCCTGCGCACAGCCTTAATGGTGCGACAGCACCAACTATCAACTACTCACAACACACAGTGGCAGGCAACACACATTCACATAATGGCCGCCGCACCCCTAGGTCCGTCGGATCATCATCCTCTGTCTACTGCGTCCTCTTCTCTTTACTTTTAAGTCTGTTAGTTTATTATTAAAAGAGACTAGAATACTCGTTCAATCGATGCAATTTCCATTGAGATTATAACCCGTAAGGGTCTCCCCACCATTAAAAGCCATACTTATTATTAAATAGCCATGCTTATTATTATATTATTCGAACAAGATTGAATGCTCCTTTTTATTTAATACTAGCAGCTACCCGTCCTTCGTACGGATTATGTTTAGAAATAAGACTAAATAATTATGTTTCGGCTTTTTTGATAGCAACGATCATGAAGTTGTTAGCAGCTTAGTAAACAACTTAGAACGTAAACAATTCAGTGACAGTTATCAGAGAGAATATTTGAGAACAGGTGATTGATATATCATGATAAATTACGTGATTTGTTCTTATGTGTTTTGAATTGTTTTGTTTTGACAGATTGGTTTCTACTTTCTTGCAGATTTGACGCCTAGTGGTAATAAAGCTTAGAAGAAATGTATCCAAAATCGCACAATAGCCTACTTGGTTTTTAAACGTTTATTATTCTGATAAAAAGAAAGTTAATTTAGTTTTTTATAGCTAAAGACATTGTCAAAAAGGTTGTCAATACTCAAAGATAGTTTATTCAAAGATATAAACATAAATTCATTCATTCATAACATAAAATACAATCAAGTAAAGATACAACAGGCATAGCCCACTACTGCTTTCTTTACAAATTTTTAAATAAAAAATCCGAATTTTAGGTTATGTCCAAGTTGAACTAGGAATTTCACTTCGAAAACAATTACTGATTCTTTCTAAAACAAAAATATCAATTTAGGAGCTTAATTTAAAACGTAGCACTAACACAGTCCAATACTGATAAATAACTTTAATCCCGATCGATGCTCTCGTTTTTTAGGAGAAGGCCGCGTAAAATGCCTTCGGGACCGTGACAGACAGACAGACAAAAATTGAGATGAGACTTGTTTCGGCTTCTTTAATGTATAAAACGTGAAAATAACCAAAAAATATATAATTCTGATAAATGTACAGACAAAACTCTAATTTTATTTATATAGATTGGGCTAAGTATTGGACCGATCCTTGCGAAACTTGGATGGGACCAACGCTGAATGATGCTCTTTCATTTAAAAAAAATTAATCGAAATTGAGTTCGAATGACCCATGTACAAACCTAGAAAAAACATGTCGAATTTAGAACCTCCTTCTGTTTGGAAGTCGGTTAAAAATAATTAGTAATTTACGTTTTAAGAACTTTCAAGTTTTTCTTGGTTCGCTCATGTTAATAAAGTTTTTCCAAACGTATTTTTTATAATGCGGGAAAATTCAAACCGTTGTCAAATAATAGTTAGAAATTCATAAATCATATCAAAGTTGCCTCAGTCAAAAGTGTAGCAACCGTTTTAAATTGTATGCCATGCAAAGGGTGCAACTAAAATTTTAGGGAGAAGACTACTTTTTGGATAAAACCTTGTTGTTTTTGAAAGAAAAACAACTCGGATGAGAGATTTCAGGTGTCAAGTAAATAACACATGACTTGTAAAAAATGGAATTTTTTATGAATGCTTCATTAAATAATATGATTAGTTCAAACAATACATTTTTACACTCCATAACTATACTAGTAAACTATTTTCCGCTTTCAGACGTTAGTGAACTGAAGAATGTTTATTTGTGGATACCATACCGTCCTCATTTAACCTCTCTTTTGAGATGATGAAAAGGAACCAACCATGGATGATTTCTACTATAATGTAAGTAATTGAATGAATTGTAACACTGATTCATTCGACAATCGTAGTGCTTTCAGCATCATGATTTTATCAAAAAGGCACTGAAATTTGACTTTCATTGCTTTTTTAAAATTCTTATTAGAATTAGGGAGTGACTGGTCGCTCGCTGAGCATGGTGTGGTGCTCAGTCATAGGTGCTCGGGGCTGAGCTTGGAAGGGTGACCGGTTGCTATGACATGTCGTTATACACTATATACTATATTATAACTTACGCGCTGGTTTGGAACCCACCTAAAACTGCAGTCCACCATTCTATCATCATCCACCTCATTACTCACGCACTGGTCTCAAACTTATGTGGGCTTCATCAGTAAGAAAAAATTGTTAGTTTGGCTGTAAAAATGTTATTGTCTTTGAAACAGTTTTTGGCTGTAATAATAAAATTCTTCACTAGCATTCATTTTTGTTTAGCCCTCAACAAACTGTGAATAGGCTACTTGAGCCTTCAAGTATTTCATGAAATGCATCATAAAACACGCATGAAAATCGAGCAGTACAAATGCCTAAAAAATAGAGAACACTTTTGTAATGTTTTCATTTCATAAAAATAGTCAAGTTGATGGTACACTCGAACCTTTAAAATCTCTTCTATAGAAATTAAAACCTTCAACCCCAAAAAAGGTCTCCACTCCCCTTTTAATCTTAGAACCTAAATTTGAAAAAATAAAATTTTGGTTTTAATAAAAGAATAGACTATGAGAGGTGAAATCAATCCATGAGTAAAAAAACCTAATTGGTAGTTTTCGCTCCAAACTCTCTCAAACCGAACAAACAAGATCAAGAAAAAGTATTTTCCTATATTGATTGACTGGTGATATTGATTATGAAATCAACGAGCTCTACTATTATGGCACGACACATTCTTAATGCACATGTATTTTCCACTCGGTATTTTCCTACCCCTTAAAGCTTTTATGATACCTTTCTATCAGTTAGAAGAAAATTGAAAGGAAAATTGTAGTTTCAATTGATTGACGATGAAGTCATTCACATTCTTGTGCAGTTGACAGGTTGGGGCGTGAATATGGACTAGGCCTACGTCAACGGTTTTTCCGCGAGCGCCATATACGTGTGGTAGTGGGATTGGAAAGTGGTTGGGAGGGTAATGGGGTTTGTTCGAGGCAACTGGCTTTCCTCGAATGTAGCATGTGTAAAACAACCTTCTTGGGAAGAAATAGCTGAGAAAAGAATGAAAAAAATAGGAGTGGACTTTAATTTTGATCGGGACCGGCGTATTTCATACAAGATGGTAGGCAGCAACGCCGAACAGAGGACGTGTTGGCGCGATGATTGCCTCGTTCTGATTGGTCGGTTTTTGTAACAGTGCTGGAATGTCGTGTTGAATGATTAAGAGGGGAAATGGTATGTGTGTATGTGTAACTATTTCTACGGCCCTGGTGAGAGACTAGTTTGGCCGAGGAATTCCAACATGTTTGACGGGGTTCATAAAGAATGTAGCCTTGCTGCAGGTATCAGACAGAGGAATGCGGACTGGTTCGCTTGTCCCCCGCTCCGCAGCGCTGGCGTCGCCGTGTCGAACAGTAGCTGCATCTCCGCTTGCCCCGCCACCTCCATCAATACCACCACCACCACCGCATCAACAGCAACGCAGAAGGAGCAGATCATGCACATAATACACTGTGGCTCGCAACTCGAGTCTCGAGGCAGCTAGCCTAGTTGTAGGTGAACTTGTGTAAGCTGTGCCGCTTAAAACATTCTCTCTGTGTTTACGCCTGTTTACTTATTATCTATCTTCGTTATTCTCAGTTTAATCACTAATTTTCATAAAAATCAACATCGTTTCGAGCGAGTGTTTGTCCGTCTAAACCGTTGGCCGGGAGTTGAGAAGTGTGCCGCGCCGCGTTCGTTTCTAGTGAAGTGAAATTGTTGAGGAATGCGGTGGGTGTTGTTGGTCGGGCCTATACTGCCGCATGATTGAAAATCAGTTCTACAAATAGTGAAATTATTGTGAATTAGTTACGTACGCACTTACTCACTGTTTGTTCAGTTGTGATTGTGGATACTTTTATCATGTTTGTTCACGTGGAATTCCAGATACAAACTGCAGTACAGGATAGCACATGAAAGGTAACTTGACACTTTCTTTTCTGCTTCTCGTTCTGTAGGTTGAACCACACGAACACTCGATCTGTTAATGCGCGTCAATAATTGAGTTATATTCTCAAGATCAAGTCCGCATCATTTCATCAATGAATGATGGGGGATTGGCGAGGGGGTACATGCCACATGCGGCAAGCGTGGTATCGGTATCAGCGCCCAACGCTGCACATGGATGGGTGATCGGGCAGTTATGGATAGATGCTATCTGCTCTATTATTACTAACCAGGTTGTTTTCTGACCAACAAAAGTTATACATTTATTGTTTTTATCAACGGCTGACAACGGATTTTTCGTGTAATCCTGACTGACCTTTTTTCGCTGTCAAAGGGGGTCTTGTTCTTTTTACGCGATTCCAAGAAACATCTCGCTGACCAAAGGTCTGGGTCCTTAACTACATAGATGTTGCAGCACTGGCTTGATACTATCTGCTTTTCTTCATCCTAGTGCTTCGGATTCCATCCATTCTTGCATCTTCTATTGCCCTTCTATGTTTATTCCATGGTTCAAGCAAGGTCGAGCTACCTGTGCCGTGGGAACTCTCCAGCAATGAAAGCTGAAGATTATGCTTGTAGTAACTGGAATTACGTAGCGTGCTAACCAAGCGTCACCTCCATCGATCCTTGTCTGTGATTATTAAGTAAAGTTGCTATAAAAGAAATTGGTAGCCACTTAGTACCCGTCGCTCTTTTTGAGATGAAAGGCCATTGATTTTTTTCAATTGACTGACTTGAATTTTCTCATAATTAGCCCAAAATGAAAAGGCTGTGAACACAATACCAGAAACCTTGATTTTTTGTGGAATTTCAAAAGTAATACTCCGAGGGTTCTGAGAAATACCTCTACCTCAAGAAATAACTCAAACCGTTCTTAATATCAGTTGAACTTATCTTGAGCTTGTAATTTGACATGAGTCCCTCTTAATTTACTTTTTTATCAATATCTGAGAGGAGATCTACGACATCTGACTTGACCCCTCTACAATGGCTACTTGGATGGCTAAAGTATTCAATGTTCAGCTTGTTTGAACAATGTGATAGCAATACCGGTTGATTGAAATAATAAGATGATAGGATGGTAATTTGGGATCACTCAACAATCATGGGTAAGTAGCTACTATTCGAAAAAAGTATTGCTCACATGTTTATTTTAGTCAAGTAACTTGGATCTAATGTAACTCCTTGAGGACGTAGAGCATACTCATTTAAATAGGATGATTGACAACAAGAAAGGATAACGTCTTATCAGTTGCTAGTTTGCATAATTAACTGATGAGAATTTTTCACTAAAATTTGCTGAGTTGTAATCCTCCATGAATTGGGAATCATTATTGGTAGACGCTATGCTACTGCAATAGCATTAATTTTATTATACACAGTCATGATACTTTTTGAACAGAGCTCAGAAAACCTTCTGATTGGGTTGAAGGAGAGGCAACTTAATCTTTCTTTACTGTGAGAAAAACAATATATTGATTTCATAATGCAGGAAAAATATATTTTGTGAGACCAAAAAATTTATGATTCATTCCCTTAATGTCAGAAAAAAGATGTTTTTACATATCTTTGCTACATTGTTGTGGTCTGGATTTTTAGACATTGAACCTGAGATTCATATGTAGTTCTAATAATAATAACCAACATAAATTGTTTCTATTCTATTTTTTTATGACTAGTTTTGTTTTTGTAAATACAACTTGAAATGCTTCATGTGATGTTAAGAGGACAATCATGGGAATTTCCTTGTGCCCTTACCTGTATTCTAATAAATAAATAATAATAATAAACATGATTCTTGATGAAAAGTGCATCGTACCGTTCTAATATTCAATGCTATGAACAACTTGTTCTTATTCACACATACAGGACTGGACTACGACCGTACGCTGACTGTGATGGGTCGCTATCATTCACACATGTAGGACTGTACTACGACTGTACTGTTGTCGTTTACTTCTGCAGTTACGTCATTCCAGTGGATTTCACTTCAGTCTTCAGTTGCAAAGATGGATTCAGACGAAGAGGATGTTATTATTGCTTGCGGAGCATTACTTGTTTTGCAAGAAGAAGAAGAAGAAGAAGAAGCTAGGAAGAGACGAAAATATTGGGTGCATCAGTTGTGGAGAGCAAGAGATGAAGAAGGAGAATTCCATACGATATTTTCATGTCTTAAAAGTGACCAGGTTAAATTTTTCAAGTATTTTCATATGAGTATAACGAAGTTTGAGAACCTGTTGAAAATACTTCAGAATGAATTGACGAAACAATAGAGTCGTTATCAGTTCGATAATATTGTCAATAATAGGTTGAATAGGTAGTTTTTGATCATAATTATTAAATTCAAAATTAACTTTGAAAATTATAATTCAAAATTAACAAAAATAACTTTCAACATATTTCTTGTGTTTCTACTGAATGGAATGCTTGAGTTGGCTTCTATAAGCAAGAATCAGTTCCATGTCAGTTTAATTTTAACTCTAGATGGAAATTTCTAAAGTCAAAAAAATTGATACTATGGGCTACTTGAAATATTTTTTTCTTGTAGAACTTTTTTTCTTTCAAGAAATAATGGTAACTTGTGGAAGTGATAGGAGCTGCCATTCTAGATGAAACTAAGTTGAACTAACTAGACTACTGTATAGGATGACTTGATATCAATAAAAACATTTTCTTCAATTTCGCTTATTTTTGAGTACACGCGAGGCAAATTATTAATTTTAGGGCGCTGAATCCGAATCTGAAATCACAATTCTTCTATCTCTAATTTTTGAGATAGTGGAAACACTCGATCCTAACAGTATAGTCGGCGCACAGTCCTAAGTTGATTCACACATATAGGATTGTGTTCAGGCCGGACGCAAACTGTGTAGGACCGTGTCCTTGAAAGATCGCTCTGAAAGTGATCTACGGCAGTACAATCGTAGTCCGGTCGGTGTACAGTCCTATATGTGTGAATTACCTCCGGCCGTCTCTGTGTATTTCAAATGGAAAGACTGTTTAGGCGAATCCATTCAAAACGACACAGTCGTAGTCCAGTCCTATATGTGTGAATCAGCCTTTAACAACTTATTTTTTAATTTGAAAAACTTTCTTGTAAAATTCTGCTCCTTGATGAAAATTCAGATTTTTAAAAGGGTTGAGTGAAAAGGATTTTCTTCTCAGCCCTCAAACTTAGATATTATAATCAGAATAATGTTCATGGAAAATAAATTCCATGATACCTGCATAGTTCTCTGCGATGCGGTATCTTTGAAGCTTCACTCAGTACATATTATAGTTCTATTAAAATGGCCATAGAAGCAATTGGATATTATAAGTTGGGTGATATTTGATAGATCTTGTTTTTAGAGGTTCATAACTCTATCACGCTTTCTTCAATATAAACTATAAGATAGCCATTTTATGTCGTTTCAGACGTTTTTTGTCGTTGAGCATTTTAAAGATCGAGCGGCAGGTAATTAAAACGCAGAAGTTAAATACTGCCGCGGAAAGTCTCAAATACATTGAAACTAAAAAAACGGCAAGTTGTTTGTCCAATTTTATGTAAACGCGCGTCTGTGTCGCTCGAGTCCAGCCCGGCATCCAGATCAAAGGAAAATGTTCTAGGCTGTCTCAAGCCCGCTCAACCTAAATCAGTATTTGTAGAAATTTCGAATATTTGTTTTTTTTTTTAAATTGTAATCGTATTTATTTTGAAAATTTCTTCTATGAGCAAAATTACGCTTTTTATTGTTCTCTGAATTTCACAATCAAACACCATCTCTGATCCGCGTTTTTTGTAGTGTAACCGAGTTGTCACCGCGTTTTTTGTCGCGTTAAAAACGCGTGGCCAAATTTTCACGCGTTTATTATCGTGCGACAGGAAACGCGGTGCATGAAACCGGCCATAGAAGCAGCACACGCACACGTGACTCAATGTCCATTCACCGCGGCCAGTTTCTACCAGCTGGCCAATGTTTCTTGGCTGCAAGACTCGTCTCTCAGGTATGCAGGGAAAAAGCGACGAGGAGCTGGAGGAGCGCGTACAACGCTGGAAAGATAATAGGAGCAACGCAGCCACAAGATATTGGCTAGTGTTCAACTCACTCGTCCCACCCTTCAAACTGCTTCAGCTTTTAGTAGCCACTCATTACTATATGGTCATGGACTCCTGGCTAATACTACTATAGAACTTGCTTTCAGTTATTTAACAGTTTCACCCAATCCTCTTCCTCCTTCTCCATATTCTCCTATATCCTCTCTCCATCATACGACAGGTCAGTTCACACATTGTTTGCAAAGTACTCTGAACTTGAAAACGATACGGGGACTCTTATCGCGATAGAGCGCTCTCGTAGAGCAGTATAAAACCTTGTTATAAGAGGATTTTAACTAGTCCAGCAGGAGGTAGTCGTGGTACCAGTACCGAATGGACGATTCCATGTTTTGTAATCCATATTTAATATATAAAGATTGAGTGAAAGAGAGGACCAAGAGTTCTGACTCCGCCCTTTATAAAGGCAATTAATAAATCAATCAATATTTCCATGTAATCCAGTAATGGCCGATTGATGACTGCTCATAGAAAACCAGCCACTTCACGCTATAGTCTCCTGATTTTCCTATTCATCTAGTAAATAGTAAGTGCAGTATTGATAATTTCAATCGTTTTTAAATTAGTTGATGTAGGCTACTAAGTCACACTTTTACTTATTTAACTAGCCTACTTAGTACACCTGACTAATTTGAATCTTTCTCAAGTTTGAAAATTTTGACAATATGTTTTAAAAGTTTCTGTGTTGCAAATACAATGCTTGACCACTATTCCGGATTCAATTCAATTGATGTAATTTTTCTTTTCAAAAAGTGTAAAGTAATATCCAAGTTACACCTGTACTAAATAACTGTAATGAGTACGCCTGACCTAATTGAAATCATTTCTTGTTATCAATATGATTAAAAGTAGTAGTGCTGTAATTACAGTGCTTGGTCACTGTTCCCGGATCCGATCCCTGGCTAGTCAACTTCTTTTTATGTTGATTTTAAGTTTAAAGTTGTTCACTTTTTGAGCTGAAGCTTAGGGCCTTTCAATCGCGATCACAAAAATGATTTATTAGTTATTTATGGAAAAGTTTTTTTTTTTGCTATTCAATCGCCATTACAAAAAGTATTTATTATGAGTCATTGGTGGTGACATTTTTTCTGTGATTGGAAAAAAATGGTGACATAAGTTTAGCAATATTGATTTGATTAAGATATGCAAAATCGTGAGAGCAAGGTGCTATAAGCAAGACATTAGATGTTATGGCTTGAGCAGAAAGACTTTGGGGAGCCATTGCAAGATGAAAGAACTAGCGTGTTTTTTGGTTTAGCCTGGCAATTGTACTAGCTAGCAAATTAATTTGAAAACTCGATGCGGAAAACTTTCAGAGACAAACGCAAGGTGGTACCAGAAAAAGAGAAGCTATCATCTCAATTATTTGTGGTAGTATTGCGTCAGTCTCTTGATCATTCAAATAATATGAAAAGTGTTGAAAATAAAATTACAGGAATACTATAATTAATTATAGTATTAACAGTATTAAAAATTATAGTATTAGCGGCGGGCCGCTTAGCGCAGTTGGTTGGGGCGTCGCAACTAAGCTTGCTGCGGTCTTGGGTTCGAATCCCACTCCTCCGAATGGCATCTACGTGTTATCATTCACCTCATCACCCACGCACAAGTCTCGGACTCATCAGCCTGTGGGCATCATCAGCAATAAAAAAATCATACTGTGTAGTGTAGCTGAACTGTTGTCCAGATATTAGAAGGAGGAAGAGTGCAAAAGGAAGTAACCGAATAAGAGAAAGGCTTTGCCGATTTCGTAAAAAATGAAATATTTATTTATTTGCCAAAAATATAAAATATAAAATTCTTCTTCAGGTGGAGTTAACACTGAAGTCTTTTCTTCCATTCAAACTCAACAAATTGGAAACAAACTACAATCTTTATAATACTGTACTGTCATAACATATTGGTGCAATGTTAGTGTAACATTATTTTTGAAATATGTTCCAATCCTAGTACCAATCTTAGGATTATATAATACAACACAGGAAATGAAAAACAATGCTTTTAATATAGTAAAAGATGAAAAATAAATTCTATTAAATTTATTCTTTATTCTTTATACAAATCACAGACCACATCATGCAGCGAACCTAGAATCTAGGAGACGAAAAAGTTGCCTATCAATTTAGAAAATAAGAATGGGATTTTTTATAGTTCCCAAAACTCTAGATTGGACGAATGCATATTCAAGGGCTAAAATGCTAAATTCCCCAATTTACAAAACTTGCCAACTATAGATAGGAACATAACCTTTGACATTAGAATATTCAAAGTTTTTCTTTTTATTAATTATTTGTCTTAGTAATTCCCTCCTGTAATCCTGTAAGATTGACAATTACTGTAGTCACTTAACCGCAGCATTCATCATTTTTTCCAGATCGTAAACCAGTTTATTCACCATCTAATATTTTTAATGCTTGACTTTTTATTTTGGCTTTCTTGGCAGAGAAGCAGCGAAACTCTTCATTTTGACCATTCTAGTTCGAACTGTTGAAAATTCAAGTTGGTTAGTTGCTTTATAACTTCATTACCTACTTGTGTTTAGTTATCGCAGTAGTTGGAGTCGGTGTGGAAGCTCTTGCTTGGAAAAGAATCTCACGGTCGGGAAAAGGCATTATTCATATCCGTTGAACAATAGAATCCAATCCTGTTGTTTTTGTTCGGAAGCAATTATTCCAATGCAGAGAAATGTGACCTTGTCCACGATATTTGTTTAGGAATTACGTCGTTCCTCCCATTTACCTACATTACCTATTACATCTACAATAATTGTGTATCGTACATTATAGTCTAGTATTAGTATATATGGTCTAAGCTTCTGAGGTATTCCGAATGGCTCATCAATGAGTTGAAAAATCGTTGGATAAGTTTTTCTAGCTTACAATTGACAAAATTAAGTTATCGAGGTGGACATCTTAATGAGGTATTTCTGGTAATGAACAATGGAAAGTTTCAAAGATGGCAAATTGAAACTAGTCATGGAAACATGGATAGCACTGAAAACTAGTTTAGGAAAGCAATGGGAACTAGTGTGCTAAGCATTCAATAAATAGAGTATTTTGAATTTCTTATAATAATATTCTTGTTGATTTGATTAATCCAAAAAGTTAGTTGTTGCTTTCTTTCCCTAGCAACTTTTTCCCTTAGACTCAAAATTTGTAATCTCTCAAATTCGCATTTTCAAATACTTTCAGTACTATAACTGAGAGCTATTTGAGGAGAATTCTTACTTTATAATAAATTATACTACTCGATAGAAATTATAAATTTGTCCATACTGTACTTTTTTAAATTTCCACTTGAAATTCCTTGCATTTCAATTGTTTCGGGAATTTGCTAAAATATAGGCTAATTGTTTTTTCTGTGAGCTTGAAACTACAGGTAAAGTGAAAAATTTGTTATGCATTACGTGAGAAATTTTTTAGTCATTGTACTGCTATATCCGTGAAAATAGACCAAGGAAATTGATGAAATGATTCAGATGATTCGCATTTCCTACACAGTCTAAAATTTTTAAAAATGCTTTATGGTAATAGGGAACATAGAACACAATAATATAAGCAGAGGTAAAACTCTCCACCTGCTCTTGCTTTGTATCTGCTGTGGTGGGTTCCGAACCACTGGGAAGTGAATATACAACAGAGAACCTAATGGACTCAGAGACTTTAGTAATTCATTTTTTTCTTCCTTAAATAGTAATTTTTCTTCAGGAGAACCAATCTTTAAAACTAATGAATGACCAGTCTCGCCTTGAAATAATATTTCTTTGCATAGCATCGTAGTCTAGTAAACCACTTCATAAGTTTACGTATTTGAATCGGCATTATCAAGTCAATTTCTCGTTTCCGCCACTGGTTGGTTACTCATCCGCATACCAAGAGCCCGCGTGAGTGATTGCACGTGTCTTTGTAGGTGTGTCTGAAATTATGCAAGTGACTCATGACTATGAACATGCAGTAGGAAGAACGGACGTGCCAAATTTTTAAGAAAATTAACTCAGTAGCAGCTCTTATGAAATATCTTTTATGTGTGCCAGTCTGTCACGTCACTTGTGTCTTGTGTCAATTGTATGTACAGTAATGTACTTACTTTCACTTTGACATATGACGCCTTTTTCAATCACGTATTAGCCCACCTGACTTGACTATTTAAAATATTTGAAACGTCCTCATACTTCATCAACCAGTACTAAGATCATCATTTTTCTCATTAATTCTATTCCAAACTATTTGAAAAGTATCGAGACTCATTTTCACCATACTCATACTAAATCGGTTGATTAGTTGCTCACAAACCTTTTTTACTGAATTACCTTATTGTCTTTAGTTGTTATCTCTGTATGACAGAACTACATTTTTGTTTTCAACTAGGCTCACAATTTTACTAGTTATTAGAAGTTTATTAATGCCTACTAATAAATAAAGCCTATTATTGTAAAATAATATTTATAATTGTACAATTATTTCTAATAATATTGTTGAGCAGCGTCATTTTGTGTGCTAAATTAAACCTTACTTGGAACAAGGACCTTGAATAATTGAGCCGTTTGAAACCTGCTGAAGGTTATCCAGACATGTAAAAGTTGTTCGACTCTATTTCATGAACATTCGTTTTCATCAAGTTGCAAAGTTTTTTCGCATCTAAAGCCAATAAACTGATTTTTAGGACGATGTTTCAAAAAAGTGGATTTCAGTAAGAATTAAGTCCAAATTGAGGCCACTTATTGAGATTTAATATTATTGAACATTAACATTATTAAAGTCGTAGTGTTCACTCTACACTCTTGCTACACGAGTATAGAATCTTGCTAGTCTCGTTAAACTCTGGAGTGCCAAATGATCTAGACTGATCTAACTGGAGTTGATCCATCTCCATCGTCTCTCCATTGCAGTATCATCGTTTAGACAGACCTTGAGTGTATTTGTGAAATACTCCAATACCTATTATGCCGTAGATGTGCAAATGAAAGTATTTTGTATTCAATATAGTGGACTATATGTTTTATTGACTTGTATTCAATGTAGTGAATTTTAGGTAAGTTCCCGGTGCTTTGATTCCCACTTAAAAAGGTAGGTCCACCAGCATGTTCCCCATAACATGGTTCAGACGGTGGAACTACCCGTGAGGGTCTCCCCTCAACAAAAGCCATACGCTTATTATTATTATTATTTGCGTCTAGCTCCCAGAGTGGAAGTCGCGAAGTATTTATTTATGAAACACTTTCCTGGTACTTTTCGTTTTTTCTCTTCCCAGTATGCCTTCATTCTCTCTTAGAATACCTTTTTTCTATCTTTAGTCCATCTAGTTCCAATCCTTCTGCAACCCTCCACTGGCCTGAACTCCCAGTCTTCAACGCATTTTTATTATTATTTTCATTTTATTATTATTATTATTATTATTATTAATATGCTTTAAAACTCATTTCACTATAAACTTAATCAATTCACTACCTAAATAAATTACTGTTTCTGGTTCTAACACTAAATTATACTGGCAACACTTGAAAGTAACCCTCAAACTTTATTTACACAATTTAATTGACATTAGACACTAATAACTAATTATCACACAAGAAAATCAATAAAAGAAACAAGCGATGCTGATCAATAATTTGATAGGAAGTGTCCAATGAACTGTTCAATAACTCAATAAGAAATGTCTAAGAAACTGTTAACTAATAATAAACTTAATAATAGAATTGTTAACTAAATAATAAAATAAACACTTACTAAGCACAATTATCGTCACAATTAACATGAATATCACACTTGAAACGCTGAATAGTATATTATTATATAAAATTATATACCACTGCGTTGTACTGCCACAAAATGAACTGTCACTCACAAACAAGCTGGTTGAGATTTGAATAAAAAGTAACTCACTGCTGACAAACAGAGCCCTCTTTATAGGTTTGTATTGTTCCAAAGAGTTCTATTCCAGATCTTTCTATTTGCACAATATTGTCAAAGCAGATAAGCTGTCATCTAGGATACCCTAGAAAATACTAGAAGGCATTTGACAAATAAGAGTAAAAGAGAGCATTGAGACGAAGATTGAGAGACAACAAGCGCCTCGCCCGTTATCTAAATGTAAATATAATAAGTTAGTTCGAAGTTACTGACAATTGAACAAACTGACAAATTTACTTAAACAGAATTTATTAATTTCGAATTCCTTTAATTGCTATCAGTTTATACTGAAGACTTCCGCAATGGCGGATATTGACAACAGTATTTAATAGCTGATGGAAATCGATGAATGCTACTGTACAAAAATATCAGTCACCACCGGGAATCGAACCACGGCAATTGGGAGGTCCGTGGTTCGATTCCCGGTGGTGACTGATATTTTTGTACAGTAGCATTCATCGATTTCCATCAGCTATTAAATACTGTTGTCAATATCCGCCATTGCGGAAGTCTTCAGTATAAACTGATAGCAATTAAAGGAATTCGAAATTAATAAATTCTGTTTAAGTAAATATAATTGTGGAAGCAACTGTTGGCACAATGCAAGGCTTGAAGGACGCTCTCCTCTTCCTTTGAGTTTCCTAATAATATTTTCCTGTACTTTCCAGGAAGCTGCACTGTATTATTTAGCCCAATCAATAAAGGTTTTATGTCGCAAGTGCGAAGCTGAAACTGAAAAGCTGAAACTCTCCCAGGTGTCTGAGGTATAATACGCTAGAGTTGTATTTTGCCAAAAGTTTTATATATAGCCCTTTAAAACTTGTTGTCTTATTCAACCCTGAAAGAGGTCATTGGCCGCCCTAATCCTAATCCTGCATAGGCTTTGTAGCTCCTTGTCACTTGTCATGTACAGTTCTTGCAGATTAGATTCCTGTGATAGGTCCTTTGTAACCATATAATGTAATGGGATGACTCTTAAATTATCATTTTTTTCTCTAGCCAGATATCCTTGGGGCTGGCATTGATGTAGCAAATAGATAAAAATGTAGTTTGTTAAATAGAGGAAACATGCATTCCCTGTTCTCACATTGTATATTATTGTTCTCACATAGATTCTATTATTTTATAATATGAGGTTTTTAATAGTGATATATAGAGTGTTTCAGGAGAAATCTTCCAAACTGCTTTACGTTATTCCTTGCATCAAAAGGAAGAAAAATTTAATAGGCCTATAATCATTAGTCCAGAAACGCTTTATTGCAGAAATGAAGATAGCTGAAGTTGACAGATATAAATTTACTCAATCAAAATACTCTAGGGACTTCACTTGGGTTGTAAATTGAATAGACTTGATGTGAAATAAGCTGAAAACTCAAGTAAAACATGTTACAAGTCTTTGACTACTGCAATTGTTGAGAAACTAGACAAAAATGTCTATACAAATTATTCAATTTACCACCTGAATGAAGGTGACAATTTGCATTTGGTGTTTCAATTTAGCAAATTAATTGCTGCCAACTTCAGCCGTCTTTATTTTATTTAACGAAGAAAGCCTAGGCCCACTGTTTGTATGAACCTCACTTTATTTTGATGAGAGGTATGAGTTGTGCAATATGGCATTCGTCTGAAACATGCTTTATATCTCTTCACGATGGCTCGTGAGAGTCGTACCGTGTTCGTCTTTATCAGTTGGTCTCCGGAAATGTGTCAGTGATATCTGGCATGTGTTGATCAGTAACAACTAATAAGAATACATTTTTCATTGTTTCGATATTGGGTGTTTGATGAATTATTCAACATCTGTATTGAGTTTTATAAATGTTGGTGTTTGGTTTTAAAAAAGAAGTAGACTTGGAGAGGTGCAGCATTAGATGGACTCGCTGTTCATATGAGGAGCACAGCATCGCCAACAGGCAAAAACATCTATCGACTGCTAGCTGGCCGCAATAATTCAGAATAGAAGGCCGTTGCAAGATGCTCTGGAAAACCAGGAAGATCTTACGTGAAGCGGTATCAGCTGAATGAAGTTCTGTAGGCTTCGAGACTGATTTCCTGGCAGGACCAGGCAGAATTCAGCACCTCTTTTTCTCTCTTTGATTTATCATTTTCTCTTTCTATTCGTTGCCTTCAGGCACTCCGCCATACCTGGGCGGGGCCGTACCAAACTGCTACCAGCGAAAAATATTTCTTTCATAACCCCTTCCCTGACATTCACCGCACCTACCCATCAGTTCGTACAATTCCAACTTGGAATTGGAATTTTATTCTCTGCCTTCAACACACTATTATTGCATCTCTCTCTAGCACGCATTCGTACTCTCTCTTCTCGTGCAGACGTGGATCTTGTTGCCTTGTCTGGTATTTGCATTGGCATCCAACTCGCTCCTCACCACTCACCATACAGGAGAGTCCTCGACGGTACTTTAAACGTTACATAATTCTTAGACGAATCATTGCTAGCTTGTACAATATGTTTTGTTTCTCTTTTGAATATTTTCATCCTGATCCTGAAAACATCCGGGCACTCCCAATTGATAATATTTCAGGTGGTAAGTTACCCTGCATCTTCTTTCAAACTTGTTCAATAAATGATGAATATTTTGTATGATATACCATTTAGAGTTGGAATTTTCAGTTATATTTAAGTAATTTTAGAAAGCATGAATGACAATCACTGAATAGAACTTTGATTTACCATCTTGCAAACTAGTATATACCGATCCACTGTTTATTTTCACTAAATCTTCATGCTGGGCGTCTTCTACGGCGAAATTATTGTCAATTTAGTGGTGTGGAAACTCCTTTACTGATATTGGTGAATGATTTTTGGAGAAAAAAATTGAAGAATGCAGCTTTTGGCTTAATTAATGAAACAATTTATGGAGAAATGTGTTTTAGGCAATCGCTTCCTCTAACCTTGGGTAATAACCTACCAAAAGTCCCTAATGTCAGGGGGGAGCCAATGTGGGAGGACAAATAAAATTTTTGAGTTTTTATTGGCCGAACGTAGTGAGGTCTCAGTTTTAACTCGACCGCTCGGCATTTTGTTTATTATTTCTCTGTGTTAACACGATAACAGCCAAAAGCCTTGACGGATTGTCATTAAATTTTGCATTAAATTTTTCCTAGGCCAAGCGGTGTATATACAAGGTTTTTCAAAAAATTCACCCCATCTTTTTTAGAAGGGCCCAATTTAAAGACGGCAATCAATTTGTTGAAATGAAACATCCTATGGCCTTCATCCAGATGGTAAATTGAATAATTTTTTATAGTAATTTTTTCTAATTTAGTTTTCAAGCTTATTTTACATAAAATCTATTCAAATTTACATAAAATCTATTCAAGATTATAATTCAATACACTCCAATAAAATTAAATACTATGCACTCCAATAATCAATGGATATATAAGTGTCTGATTTAGATGCAGGTGGTTTTAAATTAACATTAAGACAATTTGAGAGTTTAATCCGTGGAAAATATTTCATAAACCCAAAGGGGGTTCAAAATCTTGAACATCTTCAATAATCTCCAGATTTTATTGTTTTAGTAGGGCTTTTTGAAATGAGTGCAGGAGACAATATTTTTACATATCAAGTAAACTGATCAATTACATTCCAAACAATTTTATTGAAAATACAAACAGGAAACTTGATAGAAGATTTAAGAATGAAATTATTGAGTGGATAATGTCCAGTAGAATTGAGGAAAAACTTTTCGAATGATTTATGTCCTATTTTAATAGTAAGCTAAGTTTGCCATCTCTTCTCTTCTCTTTCTCTTTCATTTTCACCTTCTGATTCTCTCTTTCTCTTTTTTTTCTCCTTGGTATTTATTTAAAATCTGTATTATTTTTTCTTTCACAGTTCATTAAGGTTTTTGCTTATGTATAATATTAGCAACTCTTACCTGCGCACAGGATGTTTCCTTGCAGGTAATTATTAGATTTTTTAATTTATGAACATTTTTTCTGAAATTGTTATGATGTGGAGATCTAAATAAAAGTTTTTGATTTGATTTGAGTGGAATGGTGTATACTAAATTTTTGAAAAAAATTCAGCGTTTGGGAAAATACTAAATACTAGGTACTAAAAATACTAAAACTATAAAACTACATGAAACTGTAAAAACTAAAATACGAAATACTAAATTTTTTATAAATTCAGCGTCTGGGAAAATACTAAATATTTTATAAATTCAGCGTTTGGGAAAATACTAAATTTTTTATAAATTCAGCGTTTGGGAAAATACAAATTTTTTTATAAATTCAGCGTTGGGAAAAATTGACTTTCAAAAACGCATTTCGTGAATGATTTCTGTTTTTTTTTTTCATCGACTGGAAGTGGAAGATAACTCTACAAGGTGAAAGTTGAAACTGAGCTACTCTTTGAATATTAGAGGAAAGAGCTGTGAGGAGATTAAAAAAACTAAAATTTTGAGATTGGGAAATTCTTCTCATCAGGTCTCCAAAAACGTTGGAGTCTTTCGGAAAATTTGTGAAAATAATCCCCTTTGAAGGTTGGGGCGGTAATCTGAATTTCACTAGAAAATAGGAGAGGAACAAATTTTGAACTTTTTTGATGGATAAATTTTAATTTTTATTGGAATAATATCCCCTCAATAAGGTATAAGGGGTGATTTCTAGGGGGTGCAAAAAATTGTGAACTTTTTCAAATATTGATTCTTGCAATTTCTATCATCAATGATAGATTTTGCAATGAACGTTGAGGCAAAAGTGCTCTTTCTAGAGAACTTCTGGTGCTTATATATCAGAATCGGTAGCTCAAATCAATTTTTTTGTTCCTGTGAAAGTTGAATTAGATAGAATCCTCTACAAAAGTGATTTGCATTTTTTTCATAGAACCTTAGAACCTACCGCAAGTGCAGTAGTTGAGGGGCTGCTTAGTAAATCACATTATGACACAGAGAAAATGGTGTTTCAGGTTATGAATTTGATTTATTATTGTTCAAATAGAAGTTAGGAAGGTAAAGATCATGTCATATCATATCGTATCGTTCCCCTACCCTTGGGGACTTTTGGCATGTGATTACTCAAGGTTGGTGGAAGTTTACTGGGGAAAAACAATTTCTCTAGCAATTGTTTCTCTCGATGGCCATACTTTTGTCAAATTTGTCTCAATTCTACGTCTATCTTTATTTTGTTTTGAATCAATTTTTCATGAAAACAATTAATTTTGATCTAATTAATATTTCGGTCTATTTATGGTCATGTCAATGGCCTTTGGATTCTATGTAGCGACTATGTGCTTTTTCCTTCTTCGTAAATACAGTTATAGAACGTGATTTATTCTGTGGCATAAATTCCAGAATGTATTTTATGGTCATCTGCATTTGTTTGATAGTGTCGTCGCACCAGGTTTAACAACCTTGGCTTGCCATTAGTATTTTAATGAGCAGACAATAACCGACACTTGTGGCTGTGTGATCAGACATAGGCTACTGCTAATAGCGGGGAAACGCCACCGCTACTGCGCAGTTTGTTAATTATTACCCATTTAGATTTAAAAATTTAGTCTAAAAGAGGTAATTTGGTTCAATTAAGGGCATTTGGGATTCCTTTTGAGTAGCGGATCAGTAAGAAGGCCTATATAGAATAGAGGAGATCATTTAGACATTTACTTCAAAACTTTCGCAGTTCCAGTTCAATCAAAATATGTTGGCTACGACGATTGTTGGAGTTTATCGTTTCCAATACTTACAAAACCCCTCTCTCTTCCACACACAGGCTTCGACTTTGTGGAGAGCATTCATGAAGTTTTTTTTATTGCGTTATATTTCTGTGTAATTATGCTAAACTTCAAGTTATTTTTAATTATTATGATAGAATATTTTTCAATTTCTACTGTAAGTTTTATCTAATATTTTTTTTTGCAATGTTATTGTATGACTCGAATTTTTGTTACTTGTGATCATGGAAAATAAAAACCAATTGATTTGATCGTTGAAACCCAAATCTCTCGAAAATGAAAATCACATATTTGGATTCGGAAAATTACTGGGAATAAATAATCATTTCACAATATTATAGCTCAAGAAGTTTTTCCTCCGCCGCAAATTGCCGAAATATGAAATTTCGGGGGCCATCTTGGATATATGTCGTGACGCAAGCATTTTCTGAGGTGCCAAAGTTCAGATTCAGCGCCTAAAAATACATGAGAATCCGTTGAGAAAAAACTACTAATGTTTTTCCTGATCAAAGTACAGTACTTGGATACTGGGCTAGATAGGAAGAACAATGAGGAAAAATGAAGGAGTTTATGCAACTGAATCGGGCAACCTGCTAGTAGCCTAGTTTATAATTTTAATTATACGTTTTTTTAAATTCAAAATTATTATCAACTTTGGTTAAGGCGTATCTCTGTCAAGCACAGTAATCTAGCTTGATTTCTGCTTCACTCATGTCAAACAAATTCGCATATTATTTATGTTTCCTATACACGTAATGTAACAAACAAATTAATATATTATCATGAAGAAATTCTGATCTCGACTGTACATTATAGGTAATATTTAACAGACACTTATCGTATCCTCGTCATCTCTGGCTGATAATTTTCAGATTTGTCATTTTTGTCTCTTTCATTTCTCTTTGTACCCACATAGCGTACAAGCGTGCATGAGAAAATTAGTATAAGTTCATGTATTATTCTTTCCAACATTGTTGCTATGACCAATCTATTACCATTATCATAATTTTCAGTTTTAAAAATCAGCCTAGTCACGTGAATTACTATTCAATCAATACTGTCATTACCTGACATTGACTACCGTGTGCCATGTTTTCAGTTAATGATTCACCTAGAGCTAGAGGCCAGAGATAATGTTCTATTTGCAAGGCGACCACGGTTATAATATCACGTGACGCCATGTTTATAAATATATTCCATTTATAACGGGTTTTTGTTGACCTATTATGGTAGTACGGTAAATAGACTTCCTTTGGCGACTTTTTCTCAAGTGTAGTATTTGACTGGCCTTGACATTTTCAAGAGATCAATAGTTCTATTTTGGTTCAAATATTTACAGTGTAAAGTGTACAGTACAGTACTTGTAGTAAGAATGTAGATGTCGATTTCATTAAGTGACTCAAGCCTTTCCAGAAACTGTTAATGGAATAATAAATAGCTTTCACTGAGCCAATGCAACCCACTTGACATGGATTATTATTCATTCATTCCTAACAAGTAACAAGAGACTCCTTACTTTCATCAACAGTTTGTTTGAAAGAATTTCATGGATAGTAATCATCAAGGGCGGATCCAGCAGGGGGGCGCGGGGGGCGCGCGCCCCCCCTTGAGGTAGTGTGAAAATATATTTTTTGGTTAATGCTAGTGGAAAATGATGCAACTTTACATCCTTATACATCTATTGAGTAATCCAACCGATTCGAAATCGTTATTTTTCATTAACATCCTTTTATAATAATCTAATTTGTATTGGTGATAGTGATGTTATGGTAGATATCCAAAATTAATGAGATTATGGGCATATATAATATAAAGGAGGGGCGCAAAATTTATCTGCAATTTTTCATGATTTATTAGAAGAAAATTTAACTTTTGAATATTAACATCACTCTAACTTGAATGATTCACTATGCATAGTTGTAGGTTGTATGATGTAGTGTCTATGTATAATTAACTGATGTGAGTAGCCTATATAATGAGTACTAATGGTTTAATTTTTTTGTAAAGTTACACACGTTTTAAAAATCGATTAATTTTTATGTATTCATTGTTCATGTAGTATCACAGTGGCGTAGCCATAAGGGAATCAGGTAGATAGATCCCCCAGAGACAAAATAAATTTTCAATTTTAAGAAGCCTTTAGAGACAACATTTGACAAAAAATGATGTCTGAAATCAATAAAAATTGTGGTATTAGATGGATTATTTTAAACAAAAAAGAAACCAACTTCAATAAAATGATACTTAGAAAATTAATAATGTGGAGCAAACCCAAACTCTCCTTTTAGAAGAAATTTTCAAGTATTGTATGTACAGTACCAGAATCAGAAAAGGTGGGGGATCAAAAAGAGTATAAATATCTGCATTTAATTGTTTTACTAAACAATGAGGGCCCGGATTACACTTTGACAATAACGCGAGAGCTTGATGAAATTTACTTTGACACATAACGTGGGTTAAATTTTCAAAATAGATGAATTCATATCTAAAATTGCTTAAAATGTGGTTTCATGGGAATTGTTCCACTTTTCAAAAAGTTACAAGGGATATCCTAAAACCCGTTTCAAGGGAAATTTTTAAGTTTTGTGCCCTATTTGTACGGCAGCCCAACTCATGAAAGATAAAATGATAGGGGAATGGGAATAGTTTCAAGTAAGCCGGCTCTAATTTTCTTACTGAAACAATAAAGGTCCGGATCACCCGGAAAAAAATTTTTTCTTCTAAATATGGTTAATATAATGATAAAATGCCTTAATAAAAGTTCATATGTTCTCATATTTAATTATTTTTGGTGTAAACTATGATTCTTCTTTTTAAAAACACAATAATTTAAAGTATGACTTCAACCTTTTGTTAACCCAGAGTCATACAGAGTGTGAAGTAAATACGTGTACGACTTCACCCCAACCTGTGGAGTGAAGTCGTAAACGTTTTTCATTTTTTTAGAACTAGCATGGATTTTTGAAACGTTTTTATTACTTTGGCTAAGTAGATAGAGTATCAAGGAATGTACTCTGATTTTTTTATTATTTTAAGAATACATTTTATGGTGTTTCTGGGGAAAAAACGTCCAAAAGTGTACGACTTCACCCCATTTTACCGGTACTTAAACTTTATGCTTGACTACTATTAATTTCAAATACATAGATGATATACCTGAAAGATATCTATGTTAATTACATTTATAGACTTGCATTGAACGGACTTTCATTTTTGTGAGTAGCAGCGCACGCGTTTCAAGACCTGAGTAACATCTTCAGCAAACAGAGAATACATAGGGCCTACCCCATTTCGCTATGTATACTCTATGTAGTGTACTTTGTATAGCTGTTACTATTCTCTATTCGCTGAGAATAGGACTCAGGTCCGTAAACGCGTCTCATACTACTTACAAAAGTTAAGTGCTGGTGTAAAATGCAAGTTCGTTATCGTCATTGACATCAACAGTACCAACAGTTCAAGTAAGGATGAAAACCAGTGAGAAAATTAAAAATATATATATATATTTTTTTCTCTTACAGGCTCTACCCGCTTGAATAGAAAAATTACTATTGTTTCTTACTTTCAATAACATTTCAGGTCTGAACACGTGTCAGATCATGATAGTTTTCAATTAATTTTGCTATGATCATTATTCAATTAATTTTGCTAATAATCATTTTAGTCCAAAACTGACAACAATTTTTTTAGTTTAAGTGCTTGAAAAAAGTAATATCTAGGCATTTGAAATTAATTTTTTTTCCTGGGGAGATCCCGTGGGGGGGTTTCCATAGCCCCCTTACACAGATATTTCTAGCATTGGAAGTTTAAAAAAATTCTGGGTGAGTACCCCGGACCCTCTTTTTGTGCAGGGTATTCCATACCCCCTTACAAAAATCCTAGGGTGCGCCCCCCCTCACAAAAATCCTGGATCCGCCCCTGGTAATCATTCTCCATCACGTAAATAATTCATCATTTTATTCAGATTGCTATTCAGAAATGTTGAGAGGTTCTTTTCAGAAATTGGAATTAAATTAAATTTCTGTTGCTTTATCAAATTTGCTCCAGATTTCCACTTCCAATCATTCAGGGATAATTCTTGTGAATTATTGCCTTAAATATATCTTCAAAACCTTTACTCTTGAACCGGTTGTTACTTTTGTTTGAATAATCGTAATTATTCTAGATTTCGGTGTTAGTTTCAGTTCCAGTAGTCAATATTAGCCTATTTTTAAATTCGACCATTTTAAAAACTTTGTGTGAAATGTATGAGTTTACCTAAATACAGGAAAAAGATGTCAATCCCATTTGTTTACAAAAGATGGCGGACGTTGCCAACATATTTATTCTAGTTCTAATTTACTAAGTTAGGTTAGGTTTGGTTAGAGCCGCCATGTTGTCAACAAATGAGATTGACATATTTTTGTTGTCGTTAAGGAGACTCGAAATTTATACTTTTTATTAATATTAGCCTTCATCTTCATTCTTTTTATTTTGAAAATTGGAGTTATTCTTTTCATCGTATAAAATATATAAGTCAAATACCACTTAAGTTATTCCCTCACTCACTGATACCTTCTCTCAAAAACAACTAGGTTAAAAAAATAGAAATTTGGAAGCCAAACATAGAAGCGTACTAATAAAAGTTTTTCTTCAATCCCCCCCCCCCCCCAAAAAAAAAGCTTAAATTTTAAGTTATTCCAGCGTTTCTTTTATTGAACGGTTGAAGTTGAAGTGAAAAACTTCTTTCAATGCTACATTTTTCCTTCCATCGCACACCTCCTGGCTTCGTATAAATTATTGCATTCCCCCCAGGAATTTAGATGATTAAGGCGAGCGAAACAATGCCGGCTAGTAATCTATTAAGATTAAAGATTTCAAATAAACATCATCAGCATGTAATGTACAACCTTTGTCTATATTTATCCATTGGGCGTGGCTGTATTCATGTATATTTATACTATTACTACGACGGCTATAGTATGGCTTTTAATGGTAGAGCCATTGCAACAACCCCTCACGTTGTTTCACCTCGCCGTTTGAGCCATGTTATGGAAAACATGGTGAACTCCACCTAGAGGTGGATTCTGAACCACCGGGTAAGTGATAAAGCTAATAACAACATGGCATAGCAGATTGTACACCCATCCAAGCGCAGTCTTTACCACTCGTGACTGAATATCATGATCGCATGAAAGGGTTCACCAACCACCCTATGGATGAAAGCATTGAAAGGTGCATTTTTGTGCAAACTTATTATTTTTCCTCACCAATTTTGGCGCTGTCTATATCGGATATTGAAATTATGGAATGCGACTCGATGCAGAGTGGAGCCGGCTGAGAAGAAGAAAAGGATAATGAATATGAAGAAAAAGAAGAGGTTGGGGTCATCTGGAGCAAAGGCCCTTGCTGGAGGTCGAATGGCTTGGTGCCGGGTGATGGTAGGGTGTGGAGGGGGGGGGGGCTGTGCTGAAGTTGTAGTACAGAGTAGCGAATAGAGGAGGAGGAGAGGTTGTTGAGTGAGCAGGCAGAACAGTTGGCTAGAGGCAGACGACGCGCGTTGTGTAAAAAAGAATCGAAAAAGAATGAGAGGGTATCAGTATATAAGTTCTTGGACTGTTTGGAGTTGTTGCGGTGTTTTGGTGATGGCGGGGGGTCAGGATGGAAAGGTAAGGCGAAGGCACCGAAGGACGACTGCATTCCTTCGTACTATCCCCCCCTCCCGCCATCATCATCACCTAGCAGGCACCATCAAGCAACACATCCATTGCCACCCCTCTTTCTCGTCTGTCTGATTGATTCTCAAATTGGCTCAAATTCCAGCGCCCCCCTCCCCCCGAATTTATGCTCGCACGCACTCGGCCCCGCTCACCTTAAGCGGTTTCATCGAGAATTTACCCTTCCCCTCCCGCTTAACGTTCTCCCTTTTTACTTCAGCCCCCAAGGGGGCTTATCTCCGATTTTGTTTCAGTTCACGCCGCCGTTGGCTACGGCTCCCCTTCCCACCCCTAACCTAAGGTCCACGCGCAGGCATTTTAATCTAATCTAATTTTAATTTGTATGGTTGCCCTGTTTTACCCCTAAGCAAGGTCCCCTAATCTCGCCGTATTTGCTCTGCAATTTAGATACAGCAACAACCCAAGTCTATTTCTAGTTTTGTTCTGGTAGATAACTCTTATTTGTACTTTATTTCATTACAGGTTTTGAGAACAAAAAAATTACTAGTCAAGTTATGTAAAGGGTTGATTTGAAGCAGTTGAGATGGTAAAGCATGAAATTATTATTTTAGATCTTCTAATGTGTAGCAAAGTCATTCATGTTAAAAAAGTTTGTTATTCTTGAATTTTCTCTCCCTACAACTTAGCAATTTAAAAAAAAATATTTTTAAACCTAATCAACAAAGTGTGCGCCCATTTCAGGGGATTATGTATATTAGGATACAATCAATGGAGAAAAATTGGAGAACTATTTAATTTGAAAAAAAAATCCATCAAAGGACTCATGATTTCGGAATGACCCACTTATGTTTTATGGATTCAAGGGATGTATATTAGGGATGTATATACAATCATGGAAGAAAAAGTGGACAATTGAAGACATTTAATTTGAAAAAAATGTCCATCAAATGACTCATGATTTCGGAATGACCCACTTATGTTTTTTATACTTGTGATGTAACTTACCAATAAATTCATTGATTTACAATAATTTACAACATAAATGTTTTTAAAAATGATTGATCTCTGATTCGTGTTCCTAATATCCATGAGAGTTGGATAGCTGCATACAGATACTTTTCAAATAACTTCCGTAAATAGCAGGATTAAAACGTGTAGATTGAGATTCAAGTCATGCTTTTTATTGTAATGACGTCTGAGGAATGTTGAATCGGCCGGCCTCTTCGTCCTCACTACATTAACATTCCGGAATATTGCGTCATATCTTTGGTTTCTCTCAATAAGTAAATCCGGCTTTTGAAACCTTCGTAACATTGCCTCCACTTACTACTAACTTGCCTCCATTATCTAGAGTCTACAGGTAACTAACTACAGTCTACAGGTCTGATGGATACTCTTCTAATATATTCAGTGATTAGTTAACCTAATTATTACGTATTAACTACAGTCTACAGGTAAATGATTATTTTCTATATTTGGCTATTAGTAAACTTAGTTTGAGTTTTTGAATAGAGATTTTTCACGTTTTTTTGGATCTGCAGATTTTTCCATTGGAATTAAAAATTGGAAGAATTGACGATTACAATTATTGGAAATATTAAGCTCGGATAAGTAATGTTCAGCTTGCATGCCTCATTTTTTAAATTTTGCTTCCAATCATTCAAGGAGAATCCTTGTGAATCATTGCCTTGAATATAACTTCAGAATCTTTACTCTTGACCCGACTGTTTACGTTCTTAGGCATATTTGGAGCAAATATTTCCCAAGTTCGGGTTACGACGTGTTCAATATATGAATATATCAGCGTGGAGTTGTCTAATGACATTCATTATCTCTTGTGTAAACAAGTGTGAATATCTAGATTCCCAATCCCATCGGGTTGATAAACTGTTGGCTGTTACATAATCCCTTAGCAATGTTGTTTTCGTATGGCTGGATAATACACACAATATCAATTTCAATAGCAATAACGTAGCTACAATATATCAAACAATCTGAAACTTTTGATTCAAGGATCACAAGTTGAGTCCAGTTTGGATCGCGCAGTACGAGAACATTCACTCTGTAAAAAGCTCCTTAGTGTGTGTGCATGCCGATGTTGGCGTGCGCGAGTGAGAGTGTACGCACACAAGACCGCCGAAGATATACGGCAGAGAAAATAACAATAAAAATAGTAGAAAAGGGTGCAGCGAATGCGAGTGGTTGCGCGTAGGCGCGGACGATTGACAGTGGTGATGGTGAGGGGATTGGTGCGTCGTACAGTAGCCGGAGTCGTGTTAATTGGCCGGAATCTGGAACGCGGAGAGCAGTTGTGAAGGAGGAGTGGATGAGGAGGATGAGAGGAGGCAAGAAAAGGAATGAAAGGCGGCTCACAGGATCAAGCTCTGGAGACTGAGGAGCTGGACTCTGCATCTCTGCTCCAGCCAACGGCCAACACAAACGACCAGCCTCCGATTTGGTTCTGCTCTTTCCGCTTGCTTCCACTGCGCTGTGGAAATGCTCATTTTTCTTCTCAAATTGTTGAAGAATTTCAAGAGTTAGGAATCTTATATGCGTATGGCTCGAAACGTTTTTTTACAAATCACTTCAGTAATACTTGACGAATTACAGCACGATTTAGGCTCGTATTAGACTTGGTCACCAGGTGACGTCACCGGTGACGTCACCGGTTACTGTACGGGCAGCCAGCCATGTCACCAGTAAAGTCACCAGGACTGAGGCCAACCCCCCGTTCCCCCACTCAAGTGCCTTTAGTTACTTTAACTGATGTTATATTGGCTCGCTAATTTGATAAATATTTCATCATGTAGGCTATAAGAAACTTCTCATGTTTTCAAAGTTTGAAAATTCAACTAAAAAGCTTAAAATAAAACAAAAAAAGAAACCGACTTCTATGAAATGATACTCAAACATTAGATACTCACGTACTAAAAAGTTTAAAATAAAGTATTTACTTTAAACTGAAAAAATTTCAAATTTCATACAAGTAATCTTTTGAAGTCGGCGCCAAATATTTTATGAAATTGATAAGATATTCTATCTAATATCAATACTGACACTGTATTTCAGTAAAAGTGAGTGTAAATCATATATTGAATTGAAATACAGTGTTATTGATATTAGATAGAATTTCTTATCAATTTCATAAAATATTTGGCTCCGACTTCAAAAGATTACTTGTATGAAATTTGAAATTTTCTCAGTTGAAAGTAAATACTGCACATGAAAATGTACTACTTTGAAATAATATTCGTAAACATAGAAAGTGAATTAATAAAATAAGCTCTTGTAAAATACAAATTAGCTTCCAAGTTTGAATTTGAACTCACAGTGTGTTCTACCAATAGTGCCAGAAAAGCATTTGTTGCCCTCTCGTAAAAATTTTAAGGGATATTTTCTCTTTTAAAGCATACTGTGTCATATCAGCTACGTTCAAGGGCCCCAGGGGAATTCATACCCATGTGTAGGGCGCCCGACAACCGGCTGGTGGATATTGCCTCTCCACTGATACTGTAGAAGTCGTTAAGTCACGTCAGAGGCTCTGAACTTATTCAGGTGCGACCTGATAACTCTGACACCAGATCTGAGCCAGCCAGGTCACACGATATTATTATTATTATTATTACTGATACTGTACTGAATATGTTTTCAGTGTAGAAACGTAGAATATTGTTAGAAACTCAAAGGACCAGGAGAGCGTCCTTCAAGCGATGCATTGTGTCAACAGTGCTTCTGGAACTCTATTTACATTTAAATAATGGGTGAGCGCTTGTTGTTTATCTTTGTGTCAACGCTCTCTTTTACTCTTATTCGTCAAATGGCTTCTAGTACTTTCGAGGGTATCCTAGGTGACAGCTTATTTTTTTGTCAATATTGTGTCGAAAAATCCAGAATAGGACCAGAATAGAATAATTTGAATTCTGGAGAAATGCAAATCTATAAAAGGGCTGTCCTTGTCAGCAGAGTGTCAGTTTTGATTCAGCAGGACTCTCGATAAATTTATATGATTGTTATTTCTTTGGCAGTTGATATCCTCATTTTAATGACAGTTAAACGCAGTGCTATAAACAGTACAATGTAAGTACTTCGTAAGTGCCTAGTTTATTATTGAGTATATTAACAGTTTATCATATTACAGGGGAAGTGATAGCCGTGAGCCATAGCAGGTATCTGTTCAATCAGATTAGATAAGCAGCGCTCTCCTAAGCCCTCTCTGTAAGGGTGGCCAGAAAAAAGACTGAGTTCTCTGCTGTAAAATCACTTCCCAGTGGTTCTGAACCCATGCACAGGTCTCAGACCTATGTGGGCTTCATCCTTCGAAAAAAGAGAAAACAAAATTATTAATAAGACATTTCTTATTGAGCCATTGATCAGTTTATTGGACTCTTATTATGGAAATATTATGGCGGGCCGCTTAGCGCAGTTGGTCGGGGTGTCACAAATTCAGCTTTCTGTCGGGTTCGAATCCCGCTCCTCCGTCTGGCATCTATATGTGTAATTCACCTCATTACCCACGCTCAAGTATCGTACTCATGTCGGCATCATCAGCAACATAAAAAAAACATTGTTTGGCCTGTTGACTAATTAGTTTTCTTCAGTGATTAATCTTGTAGAAATATTCATTATTTGTTGGAAGCTATTAAACTGCTTATTTCTTTTATTGATTTTCTTGTGTGATAATTATTACTTTTTAGTGTATTTTGTGAATTAATTCTGTAAATTAAGTTCTAGCTAACATTATTTTACAGTTCGAACCTGTAACAATATTCTACTGCCCATGACTGCAAGGGCTGCGATAAATGGCCCACGGTGACGGAGGGCTCCCAAGTTCTAAGAACATCTTGGGGCCCCAAACTGGAGCAGTAAAGGGTCCCACAGTATATCTGTGATCCCAGAATATATTTCATTCTATAATTTCAATTTTTATAGAAACTGTTCAGTAAAAAACCCGTTATTCCAAGTTTTTCTTATGTCTGGGAGGGCCGGGCCCTTTCGGCCTCTCTGACGCCCGCACGCCCATGAATAATGCAATGTGTAAAATCCATAGACCGCCATTATCCAATCAGGAGCATGTAATCTTAAAAATATTTTTAGTATCATATAGTCAATATTAACTTATTAATTTTTAAGTTTCCAATTTCATTTTCTCTTGTAAATTATGAATGTTTTCCTTTTTGAACGTTTTTATCAATTTAATATTCAATTGGTAACATGTAATTTTGGAAAACTAACGCAATAATCTTTTGCATGTTCTAATACTTTTATAAAGTACTAGCTGGCCCAACGCGCGTTGCTGCATTCTCATGAAAATTCTCCTTGATTTTATTATTCGCCACCTCCCGCTGAGGTTACATTTAAAATTAGGAAAGAAGTTAGTCCTAGGGCTCTTCCAGCTGATCATAGAGGCTTCGTTGTTTTCATAATCACCACCTCTGAATGAAGAAACATTTCAAATTTAAACCTCCTATAAGGGTAGAAGCTAGGTTTTTTATTTTATTATTCGCCACCTCCCGCTGAGGCTGCATTTCAAATTTCTAGCTGCATTGGTTAACAGATGTCATCAACCTAGCTTAATTACATTTCATCATACCCAGTCGTATGTTTCCTACATATTGCAAGGCTCCAACATGCTGCCTACATGCAAAGTGCAAAGTCTTTTGCTGTTCAAAGACAGCGTAAATAACGCCACTAAGGGGCCTGCCATATGATTAAAAACTGTTGACTTATATCAGCTGTTCCTTTAAGCTGTTTGGCTGGCAAGTTCAGTAGGTTAGGTCTATAAAGTGGTTTAATTAATAATAATTATTAGCTCCCCTATTGAAATTTATGGTCAGAAACCATCCCCAATATTCACACAGCATATTCCCAAAGTTTCATGCCGATCTGTCAAGTAGTTTTGGAGTCTATAGGGAACACACATACATACATACATACAGACAGACATTCATTTTTATATATAGAGATTTTTTTTTATTATTTCATCAGTATAGAGACTTTTATAAGTATAAAGACGAAATAGTGGCATCGCAACACAAATTTATATAGTGGGAGCCACAAAATTCAGCATTGTAATACTTTGTATTATATTTAAATCTAATCTAATTTTAATTTGTATGGTTGCCCTGTTTTACCCCTAAGCAAGGTCCCCTAATCTCGCCGTATTTGCTCTGCAATTTAGATACAGCAACAACCCAAGTCTATTTCTAGTTTTGTTCTGGTAGATAACTCTTATTTGTACTTTATTTCATTACAGGTTTTGAGAACAAAAAAATTACTAGTCAAGTTATGTAAAGGGTTGATTTGAAGCAGTTGAGATGGTAAAGCATGAAATTTTAGATCTTCTAATGTGTAGCAAAGTCACAAAATTCAGCATTGTAATACTTTGTATTATATTTAAAACTTTATGCATACAGTATTTTCTACAATGTTAATTTTTTTAAATTGTGAATAAACTCCTTTGGTGGTGCTGTACTCACAACAGAGAAATTATTATTCATGGTGACACGGTCGGCCGACTCTGTCCTCCTTCTATCTGCTGTATTGCTTGTATCTGCTAACCAAGGAGACTTTGGATTCTAACCTATAGCCATACCCATTGTTTTGTAGTGGACAATTGGCAAAGGGTCTATTTTTTGTTACTTCCTGCGCACAGTCGGCTAATAGACTCTGTCTCCCTTGGCTAATTGGACCCAGCCCAATTCATGTTGAATAGAAGGATAAGAAAATAATTACCAAAAAATCAAACATGTTAGCTCCTAATAATTACGATGCTACTATAAAGGCAAAGCCTGATGCAAAAAAGGCTCAGTCAAAGATTTTTTATGATGAGAACTGTAAGTCAAGATCACACCAGCTACGAATTAATGACCCAGTCATGATACCAAATGAAAAGGTGTGGTAACCAGGTAAAATAAGGAAAATTCATGGAAATCCTAGATCTTTTATTGTAACCAAAGAAAATGATAAAGAGATTTGTAGAAACATAATTTCACTTGAGAAAGTCATCGAATTCCTCCTCTACAACCCTGAGCCTTAACTTCCAGCCGGACCCAATCATCCTCAAGACATCCCATCCCCTTAACACCCCCCCCCCCCCCCCAACTACAACAACAAACCAAAATCAAACCGTGACTAAATATGGGAGAACTATTAAAAATCCTGACTCGCTCAACTTGTAATATTATGTATTTTGTTTAATTACCTTAATATTTACTATTTATAGCAGGGGTTCTCAATCTTTTTCAAAGAATGTACCCTTTAATGAAAAAGTTTGCGTTCCCCCTTGTTATCGAGTGGTGTGTTGGGGGCCGGTAAAATAACATCGAAAACAAAATATGTTTGAAACGCATCACAACAAATTAATGAGAAGGATGAGCTTGTTTCTTTTTAATTGTTCCTCAATGATCGGTTCAAGTTTTGTTAAGTACAACCTTCAACATTAACCTTCATCGGTGGTCGTACGCGGCAATTTGCTGATGCCCTCTCAAGTGATGCTCTCTCTGTGCGGATTTTAGGAGGACAGGATCTTCATGTATTCTCACAGCTGACGGAGGATTAGGCCGGTCTGTTAAACTTCAGTTACGAACGCAAACTCGGAAGGTGCCAGATTCGCGGCAGATTGCCTGCAGAACCACTACTTTGTTTCAAAATAAAATTAACTACTATGTTTCACTACCTTTCTTGTCAAAATTTAAGTAAATTCTTCTATTATTTGCTATAATTTATTTTTATGTATTTCAATGCATTTTTTTTTAATTCAGGTAAAAAAAATATGTTCCACTTGACTGAACATCAAGTAGACGTGGTTTGAATAAAGACGGTATGTTAATATAGTAACGGTTAATATCCTGGGTTTGAATCCCCATTTGGCCGATATTTTTTCTTATATCCATATTACTTTGGCTTATCTATTTTATATGATTTTATCTTTATTTCTATTCATTTTTTGTGATATTGTTTCTATATTATTTACTGTTTTAAAAGACTATTATATTGAGTTCCTAATATTTATGATTTATAGCCTATTATAATTATGATTATCTCTTTTATAATGTTATTTTTCTGAATATAATTTTGGAAATGTGACAATGCATTTTGTAAAAGCTCAAAAGCATTGATTTTAACAAAAATCACCCTTGAAATTACTTCAATTAAAATTAAGTTTCAAAAAGAGAGAAGAATATGGTCGCAGCAAATTGCAGCACGACCGCCACATCGAGAAGAAATTGGCGACCATCGGAGTATTTGAAAGTTCTTGGTACTCCTTTCCAACACAGATCCAAAAATCCATCTACTTAGAACTCAAATATTTTTTAACGTCGGATCAAATGATAGTTCCATCAGTTGTTCCTTCTGATATGTTGTCAGGTTGCTCAAAGTTTCAATAGCATCAAACGAAAAGGGGTCACAGATCCAGTACAACTTTTTGTCTGCGGGTGGGAAGTATTCTCTTATACTGGTCTTCAATGAGCTGAGGTGATGCCCAAGTTGAGTGAGAAATAGTGAGACAAACCTATTGCACCTGTTGGTTCCAAGTAACTCGACCACACAAGTGTTCAATTAGATTCCATTATTAAATTATAACCTTGCGTTATTACGAATCGGAAATAAATAAAAGTGGTTTAATTTTTTATTAACCTGCCCCGCGTATCCCTTCAAAATTTTCGCGTACCACAGTTTGAGAACCCAGAGTTTGATAGTACTACTTATCCATGTGTTTTTATACTCTGTCTTACATTGAAATGTTGCCTGTCAAAGAAAGGAGATTTTATATTATGTATTACAGCTGTGTAACGACTTTGATCAAGTAAGCAATACCAATGCCGGGTGTTCCGTTCTAAGTATTGCATTTCATGGCCTATCATGCTTGTCATAAAATTAAAATAAAATACTACTGATCGTTCTTACTTGAAGTGTTTATTTGAAATACAACACCAATGCCCCATGACTTAATATATACTGTGACCTTAATTATACCATCACATGTAGTAGCATACCTATTATGGTGGTTTTGACTGAGACGATTGTGATTGCAAAAAATATGTCGGTACAAATATGAGTGTATAGTTGAAATGCAATTGTAATTTTTGTTTGCAGTGTCGGGCGTCGTTCGGGATGTAGGAGTAATGCAGTATGCGCAACTGCTCTACCAGTGCACCAGTCGAGTCTTGTACCGCAGTTAGTCCGTCAACGCCCAACACCAGATTCGCTGCTGTCCGCCTTCTTACTAACCAGTCTCTCTACTTTTGTGTTGAGGTGAATCTTTATCTTAGTTATACCCATTAGTAATAAACATTCATCATTACATATATTTATTGCATACATGCAGTTAGTGATGTAAAATACCCAGGTATTTAAAACTCGGGGTAAATACCCTGAGTAATTTACCCGGGTAAATACCCAAAATTCATAAATACCCAGGTATTTTGGGCATTTAAGAAATCGAACATGATTAATTGATGTTAACCCCTGAATATGTTATTATTGTCATTGTATGATATATTGAGTTAGTCTATAACAACTTATTTACCATTTTTCAATGACATAGTAATTATGTTTAAATATTACCCAAGGTTGTAAATAAACAGGATTTTTTCGTATCTAAAATCGGCATAAAGAGAAGAAACTAGGTAAATATGAGTAATTCTACTGGTGAGACTGTGATACACAACACTCAACAAAAGACTTGTAGGTTGGTAGTGGAGGGGGGAGGCAGGTGTGTAATGATGCAACCCTGGAATGACCAAAACTGAACATTCCCGCGAAGAGTTTGCGGCGGAGCGACGTGGCAGAGAGTTGCAAGAGAGAGAAAGGGAAGGGAGAAAATGAAAAATGTCTACAAGGAAGTATGGCTATACAAGGATTGAAAATAATATTTGAATAAAATTAAATGAAACAGAATGAAGAAATTAACAACGTAATCAATCATTTGATCCTCATATAAAGGGTAACCCAGAAGATGCTTATTATTGCATTATTGTATAAATGTTTGATTTTGAAAATTATTTTGTTGTAATGATATTGAATGAAGCAATAAAAGGTTTATTTATTTATTTATCCCACTTGACAAGCAACTGTAAAATAAGTACTCTTAGTTCGTGAATGACAATTTCTTCAATCTGACTTGTCTTATACTCCTTAACTGGAGTCTCCAAGACGTAATCTACAAAAATACAAGATGTCGCGATTACACTGTGCTATGAGAATGTACAGACTGAGAACACGTCATATTGTCAGTTTCGCACCTGCTGAGACATCTTTCCACAGTCCATATATTCCATTCCTCCAAGGTCTGGTAACCTCCTATCATCTTGAACGATTATTTCAATTTCTTTCAAGCCTTAGCTGTTGCTTTCTGGTGATTCCGGACTCAAAAGTCGCTGTTATTTAGAGAAATAAACTTACCAACATTAAGACAAACATACGTAAAAAACACAGTTCTATTTATAAATAAAAATAAACATTACTTTATTTGATGCTCGGTATATTCATATACGCCGGAATGTCTCAAATGCCTGTAATACTATAATAATAATAATAATAATTTATTTATTAGATCCATAGATTTATATACATAAATATAAGATCTTGTCAATTGTTCAGGTCACAGATACAAACACAACTTAATAGAGTTATCACTATAAGCTAAAACAAGGTACAAATGGCTATCTAAAATCTAATATCACAGATAGAGTTCATGTATTCGTCCAATGAATAGAATGACCTTTCCACCAACCAATTAAATAATTTTCTTTTTAAAACATTAATTGAAACGTTCCATGGCTTCCACCGGAAGTCTATTAAATGTATTCACTAGAGACTAGACTAACTGCCTGCGAAAAACAGTTCTCATTTTACTATCACAAATTAATAAATAAGTTACTACCAAATTAATAAATTGTTGAGTTACCAAAGTTTTAATGAATGAGATTAGCCAATCACTAAAACCACAGACAACTAAACAGTTGTTCTGTAATCTGTGCTAAAACCAATCGGTGGGCAATAATGTTTATTTCAATCTGTAACTCCAAAATTTCTCTTCGGTTTTTTAATATATTCCATTGTAATAATATGCACTCCTTTATGTTGATTTTGCTCTTGTTTGGTTATATATCTGTTATCAAATGCCTGTTCTGCTATAGTGCACTACAAAAAAGTCACTAACTCCTTCCTAGATTACATGCTTTCTGCTTTTCCGGAGAGGGCCGAGGAAAAATAGTGTGGCAATTTAATATAGGTATTCATTCTTTTTTATGATCTAATTTTACTACGGTATTATATTTATATTGTATGAATTGCAATCTGTTTAAGCTGTAATCTGAAAATGGCAATAAATTATATTCTAATTCTATTCTATTATTAATTTAATGTCTAAAGTAGGCGGCATTCTCTGCCGCTTTGTCGCTCATATCATGGCCGAGGCCTAAAACCGTTGTCAGATAATGCAGAAATTTTCTTCTTTGTCATCAACTCAGTTCCATCATTCAGTTCAGCAAAATCTAAACCATGTATTATAAAAACTATTATTCTTTTTAATTTTTTTATTGCTGATGATGTGTCCACATGAGTCCGATACTTGTGCGTGGGTAGTGAGGTAAATGATTACACATAAATGCCTGACGGTGGAGCGGGATTCGAACCCACGTCACTTAAACGACAGCAAGCTGAAGTTGCGACGCCCCAACCAACTGCGCTAAGCGGCCCGCCAATTCTAAATTGTATATGATGCCAAGAGCATGTAAGAATAAAAATAAGAATTTTTTATTGTCAATAAAAACAAATAACAATTTTTGCATTGGCATGGTGAAGTATGTATCATAAATAGTTGCCAATAGTATATCACTGAACACAAATTTTCGCATATCATAAATATTTAAAAATTGTTGAAGTTCAAGTCCAGGAAATGAATTATAAATAGGATTAGCTACTTTGATCACTTCAAAACGTTTTAGAGACTTGGAGCATCTTTTTATAAAATTTAATGTTCACGTTATCAGCCCGCCCTGTAGCATAATTATGGCTGTTTTCACCTGAGGGAAAGTCATTCAAATACCTCTTTACTTACACTAGGCAGCTTAAAATATACGAAGATGGTACAGTAAGTAAATCTAACTCAACAAACAAAGGCCTACAATGATGATCATTGATGATTGCCCAAAGAAATATTCCTTAAGACAGG
Source organism: Conomelus anceps (assembly GCA_948455865.1). NCBI lineage: Eukaryota > Metazoa > Arthropoda > Insecta > Hemiptera > Delphacidae > Conomelus > Conomelus anceps. The sequence goes on from OX418220.1 coordinate 32,009,456, forward strand.
CGACTAAATACATGCCCAAAGATGGCAGTGAGAAGTGCAGACCGAGATCTACACAATCTGAGCACTCTTAACATAAAAATGCCTCTGGACACTCCCGTGAATCACCATGTATAGGCTAATAACAGAATTTTAGAATAGTTATGGCAGTTGCATCAAGTTTGTTGTTATTCCTCAGCAATATCAAATTAAGTCATTACCTAGTATTGAAATTTTCCAATTTGATATCGATCAACATCAGCTATTGAGTTATTAAAAAAATTATAAGATGAATTAGTGACGGAAATTTTCATTTCAACCCTTTATCGAACTTTGGAACAACTTCAACAGGGTTTCTCACTCAGTTGATGGTCACGTTTTCATGATATTTTCAAGGAAGTTGCAATTCGTCAAGAAATTTTGATACTTTCATGACTTAAGGATGGGAAGTTTGGTAGAACCAGATTAACAGCCCACATCCGAGAGCTTGTGGCTTGTTCAAGATAAAATATTATCGGCAAGTATGCTTTGACTATACATATATAGCCTATATATACGGTACATATACTATACATACCACCTTCTTGTTTTGTCCTTACTCTTCATACTTCATACCGAACCTATTCTATTCGACTTTGAAAAAGTTGAATAGAAATAGGTTTTTCCGTTTTGAGAGTGCACCTCATTGATTGCCGTAAAAAAATACCTCATTTAATTAGCTTATTTGGAATCGTGTTGGCATTGCCGGACAATAACTAGGCCTCAGAGACCAATCCTAATACAGGTGCTAGTGACCTCCTCGCTTATACTAGTATATTAAGCTTCGTGAGACGGACATTGGCTGCTGCTTTAATGATTGTCGAACACCTTATCGTCTGCTAAGCAAAGAAATGAACTAGCTCTCTATTAGCAGGCCAAGGCTGCGCCATTACTGACATACAAACTATGTGCTGCTCGTGCTACTAATTTTGCTCGGCCAGCCATGTTTTCAGCTGTTGAAGTGTTATTTTTCTATTACAGTACTTTAATTGTTTTATTAATAAAATTCAACCTATAAAATATTATTCTCTTCTGTCGTTCAGACAGCTGTTATAATTGCAGCTTGACAAATCTAAATGTCTAAATTATCTGAATATAATGTGTATTAAAATTGAATGGTCAAGATTAAGATGATAATGTGCAGTTGCGGCGATTTTGCCTCCCTCCCTCCCCCCCCCCCCCCCCACTTTTAAAGGATTTTTTTTTTAAACTGAGGATAAAATTATCAATGTTGTTGAAAACAGTAACATCATAGTTTTGCTGCTTATTTTGAGAGACTTCAATAAAATAATGGTTATAATAAGCTTTAACCATTTTCAGAAGAAGCACGTTGATAACAAAGCAAGTTCAAGTCAAACAACTCGGCCCCCATTTTGAGGCCTATTAGATGTAAACATGTCTCAAACATTTGTAAGTCATTGCAAACAGACATTATGTATGTTTGCAATCACAGTATATCCCAAGTATTAACAAAAATATTAGGAGTACAACATGATATGTTAATATTATTGTGTCCTCGACAGCCTGAAACCCCATTTACAGCCTTGCTATGTTTAAACATTTTCCGGACCCCCCGGTCCTCCGCCCCCCCCCTTTCATTGCCAATCGACGCCGCTGATGATGTAGTATCTTATAATGCTAATTTTACTCCTACTTCAGGGAATTGATACCTGTGAGCCGTACCTGGTATCTGTTCAATCAGATAGAGATAAGCTGCGTTCTCCTGGGCTCTCTTTGTAAAGGTGACTGATTAGATTGGCCAGCAAAAAAGACACGGGTTTCTGCTGTAAAATCACTTCCCGGTGGTTCGGAACCCACCCAAAACTGTAAGTCCAACTCATCAATCGCCATCATCCAACTCATTACACACGCACAGGTCTCAGACCTCTGTATATTGAAATGATGTGTTTTGCAAAAGTGGATTGGTTGTTTGGGTATGTGATGGCTCTTATGTGTTCTTTAAATCTAGAGGTGAATAGCCTGCTAGAATTACGGACTTTTCAATCAGAGAGCTCGTAAAGAAAAGTGCAAAATTCTTATCAGTAATTGCTCAAATCAACAGTACTGTGTGATACTGTGATCATGAGTTGGAGAAGTCAAGAATTTCCATGAAATGCTGATCATGCCCGCCTTAGTTCATGATTAGATCTTCAGTTGTCCATTTGTATACACAGCTGTGAACTGGGCACTTCTCTTCACAAAGTAAGCTATTCAGCCACAATTCTAGCCAACCTCCCAATTTCATGAAAATTCTTGACTTCTCTAATTCAATCATTTAGTTTCATTTCTGGAAAAAATATATTTTTTCAACCCCCAATTTAACTGTGAATTAATTCGCATCTCTATGCCAGTGCTATCGAAATAAGGTGCATATTTATATTAGACAATCATATTAGTGGTCAGTTACTAATAACTATTAGTTCATTAATTCATAACAATTTCCCAAATTTTAAAGAAAGTAATTCTCAGGAGAGGTTCAGAAAGTCTATTTACGGTTTATTTTATAGTTACAGCGTTATAGTTTCCCTCCTCATGGGGAATTTCTTAACTAAGGTATTGACTACTGTTACCTGAGCTTTGACTCCCCTCACAAAGGTATGGCATTGTAGGACGAACAAATATGCCTGGAACTTGAATAAAACCAAAACTGAGACAGCCCATGTGTTATTGTAGTTTAACAAAAGAGATATTCAGAATATTTGTGTGTGATTCTGAATAAGGCTTCCCCGGACAGGTCTTGTTCGGACGGAAGAAGAAATTCCTCGTGACTGTATAGGTGGAAAAAAAACATGACGGTGTGCCCCGTATCAGTGGAAGGCCGTTGAGAAAGAAAGGAATGGACATTTGTCTACGGCATAGTAATTCTTTTCACACCTCCATTGTATACGTACGTTCAACGTAGTTTTGTTCGTTTTTTTTACAAAGAAATAGGAGAAGGAGTGTGGTGACGACGTACCAGAGAAAAATGTTTGGTTTCGTATCCTTGATCACGATCTTTGAAAGTAGTAGGGATGAACGACAGAATTACTTGAGTGGGGAAAACATCTAAGGTACAGGCACCATGCAGTCTGGCGTGTCTCAGCCAAACAACGCTTATTTAGAGAGTAGAGGTGCTCCACTGGCTGTCCGCTTGCTATTTGAGATTGGAAAGACATTCAACTCGCTGCTTGCTCCACTCGTATTGTTCTTATTTTTGAAGGGGATTTCAGATCGAATCTACTGTACGTGTAGACAGCCTTCAGTTGTAAATAAAAGCACTGCTCGCTCACTCACCGGGAATTCAAAAGTGAAAGAAAAAATAAAGCCATTCTCCGACTTATATTGTACAAAGAGTGTTGACGTGCTCACAATTAATAAGCATAACACGAAATGCTTCATGCTTTTTTTTTCGGAAAACTTTAATTTTATTTTGGAAAGAAGTTACTTGGTAAATAAAAGTGGAAAAAATATTTTATCATCGACAGTGTTACCGGTTTTATGCTGGTAACACTGCAACAAAAGTAACATTGGAACTTTATCTACACAATTAACAGCAGACACTAATTAGTAAAATTATCAGTCAATAAAACAAGCAAACGGTTCTATATCTTTCAACTAGCAAACAATATTTCATTAGCAAGAATTTAATTACTATCCAAAACTAATTACAATAACTGTCAAGTAGACCAATCAACAATTAATAAATGTCCAACAAACACCATAATAATCACTGAGCTTACTACTTCTAGTCCAAAAGAAGTCTGGTTATCACGTACAGTCTTATCACAATATTAATGGCATAGTTTTTTTTTTCGGAGGATGAAGCCCACATAGGTCTGAGACCTGTGCGTGGGTAATGAATTGGATGATGGTGATTGATGAGTTGGACCTACAGTTTTAGGTGGGTTCCGAACCACCGGGAAGTGATTTTACAGCAGAGATCAGTCTTTTTTGCTGGCCAATCCAATCGGTCACCCTTACAAAGAGTACCCAGGAGAACACAGCTTACCTCTATCTGATTGAACAGATACCTGCTACGGCACTCGGCTATCACCTCCCAAAATTTATCCTCACACTAATCGCCGAAATGCACTGTACTATGTATAGTCACAGTACAGTCCATGAAGAGCGCAGAATGCCGTCTTCGAATTGACACGATGTTGCTCTCACCATAGCTTGTTTATTATAGTGTATTTATACAAAGACATTGTTTCCAGATAGTTCCATTTCGAGATGTTTCTATTGACACAATATTGTCAAAACAAATGAACTCCGAGTCCAGAATCTTCTCATAAAGCCGAGTAGCACATTCCATGTATAAGACAGAATGAGATAGTAGACTGTAAAATATAATTTTATGCATGAAAATGATATTTAAACAGAGTCGCACCGACGCTCAATAAAACCATCGCTGGCACTATCTTGAAGGCCGCCTGTTCATTCTCTTAACCGAGCGCCCCTGACAAGAGTAAAATAATGTAGTAGAATGGTAGTATTTTGTCAATGTTATATTTATAAAATCAGCAAAGGCGAGAAAATATAAGTATACGCTGTGTTTACATCAAAATAGTATGAATTTTGTCTGAAGGCTGGAGAATGTAAGTGTAGTCTAATGTCAGTCCCACAAATCCTCAAGTGAGTCCATACTTGATAGATAATTGCCACTTTCATATAAACCACTAAGACACAATATCCAGAATGTAGTGGTCCACTTCGTTCAGAATATATGTTTTCAGTTGTCACCAATAATTATATTTGAACTCAATAGTATTTGCAGGTTTGAAAACATAATTTTTATCTTTAAGTTGAGAGTCATTTCTGGAACTTTTTAGGCCTAGTTCATAGGAGAGAATGGAGAACATCTTTTTTTCTTTGTAAATTAATTGAATAGGAAATGCGAAATCGACATTCAAGACTAAACGTGTTAGTTCTTGTAGAATGTCGAATACAAATTGACGCCTTTAAAAAAAGTCTGTAAGTTTCTGGAAACCAGTGTCTCAACCTAATACTGGAAACCGCCTGACTAACTCCTATACGCTTCCTTCAGAATACCACATATTTCTTACAAGTTTATGGCTAAGCTAAAAATAAACTGAGCTTCTGGAAAGATATTCATATTGATATGAGTTGGAATGCAGGGCTATATATATAGAATTCTCCAAGAACAAATTGCCTGGAAAGGAATTTCCTCATCGAGGTAACTAGTTCCAAAGTGATTTTGTCAAGATTCGCCTATTACCTTACATATTTATGAAGCATTTCGCAAAATAAACTGTGATTCAGACGCTGAGAAATTTTAAAATTATGATGATTGTCTTTACAATTAGGTCATGAATGTGAATGTTTTTGTGGAAGTTTATTTACATTAATTTGAAAGACCATCAGCTATGAAACCGATGATTACTTGACTCAGCTCATTTTTATTTTACAAATTTCGTGAGATAATATATGTTATCCATTGAATAAATTGATTAAAAAAATTGTAATTTAATTCAATCAGTATTATTTAATTATCGCATTCGTATTTTAATTTTCTATTTCAAATTGAGTACCATGCAAGTACTTTGGAGTTTTCAACATGGAAAATCATTATAATTTTTAAATTAATTATTTTTACACTGGTTACATTTCTCAGTAAAAAATACTTTCCACTTTCTTAGTTGAGATATTTTTATCAACTTTAAAGTGATGTGATAGTCTTCCTTACATGTTTTATGGAGTAAATTGCTATCAAACAGTTTATTGTTTAAATTTTGGTCATAAAAATATTTTTTCAGTTGTATTTATTTATTTTTCGACAGATTCGAGTTTTAAATTTATTGATTGATTAATAAGAAAATTCTCAGTGAAATATGTACAGTACTGATACTAGTGTAGAGAGAGATCGAGTAAAATAGGTAAAAAGTATGTGAGGGTTTCGAGTCCTGGACATTAAACGTGGAAAAGGCATTAGTCTGTATTCTGAACAGTATCTTATTTTTTAAATATTTTTATTCACAATTTCCCCCTATCCGCATTTTTCCCTTACTGAAGAAAGTTTCTAGCATTTTTCTTAACTGATCCACAACTGAATGCGTTATTCCATTTCTATTGTTTATTATTTTGAAACTCTCTTCCTGTTACTGTGACTGGGAATGCGCACACATGAACCCTACCAAATGTATCCATTCCACATTAGCCTTGACTTTCAATTTACATAATAAATTAGCAGCAGCCCTGTTAACATGACTTAATGATATGTAAGTTCAATTCACCTTGCCGGAACTTGGCCAAACGTAAACACGTAACAGTGGAGGTTCACACTTGGTTGCGTTGAGCAGGTATTGTTCTAACGAGTGTAGGTGGACCATGAACGTCATTAATACACTACAGTTTACAGTATAATAATCAAAGTGTGGCCTTCATTAAGTGTTATTGCATTGTACTGTTGACCATCAATGAAAACTGATCAACTAATTTATACTTACTTATACAAGGACATGACCAATTTATTCAGGCTGGTCCCGGTGTGATAATTTGTTGACTGTATTAATATGGTACACCACGTACTGGGATAAAACTAGAATTTTTATGAGTATGGACACATGACATTTTAATATAGAAATGTGTTTAAATTAGAGGGTGGCGCTTGTTATTAGGCGTGAGTTGGGGCAACTCATAGAATTGATGCCAAATCAAGTATTGTTTTTATCCAACATTTTTATTGTTTTCTATGATCTCATAAGGACAAATCTAACTATTTCAAAAATCGTCTATTTGTTAGTGAAGTAAATGATAATCCTCATTTGGTAATTGAATTGCATTGATTTTAAAGCAATATTTAGAAAAATGTGTTATCCATTCTAGAATCAAGTAATAAATTGTTAGAATCTGTAAAATAAATTACATTTGAATAATTGCTTTTGTTCGGAATATCTATCATAAAATTGACAACATATTCTTGTCTCCATATCTCCAAATATAATAGATTACAGCAAATTCTGAATATATTTAGTAGGCTGACCTCTATAAATATAGTGCACATCTTTGCTGATATATTGTGTCTTAAGATACCTACCGTACTTAAAACATTATTCTCAACTTTAACTGAAGTAGGTATGAATTCCATTGTTGTTCAAATGTCAAGAGATTAACTGATGTGTTGCACTCAAATTTTAGTCACATACTTTTCTTGCCTCTTATTTCAATGTTCAATGTGATGCATGGCATGTAATCCACTTTAGGACTTTCAAACTTTAGTAAACTAATAATATAGGCTAAAATAAGGCTACTACTACTACTACTAATGTAGATTGTAGAATATACAGTAGGTTATTCCCAAGCTCTTGAAATCGTAGTAGGTCATTGTGAGTAGAATTTGATCATTGCTGGACTAGTCACTTTCAGTTCTTCTGGTATGGAATTTTTAATTATTCAAAATTACTAAATATTTTTTTCACTTGTAATTAAAAAACTAATTGTATATTTTCCAAATTTTATTGTTAACTCATTGAGTAATATATTAAAATTATCTCTTAGATTAATAGATAAGAATTCTTTCCTCACACACGGATCTGTAGTCCATGTGGGGAAATATATTTCTTTCTATTTTAATTATATTTCTATTATGATTGTAATATGTTGTGTGGAAATAAATTCAAATTAAAAAAAAAATATATTGAAAAATTCTAAAGCTGTCAAGCTGAATTATCGTATTGGAAAAATTCTTTACTAGTCTGATAAATATTTAGAAATAGAATAATTATTGTTTACTGAAGTTTAGTCGACTCGACTTATCTCGTGTTTCGCATAGTGTAGTTTCTACTACCAGCTACTGCACACACTACGACCTATTTCACTCTTCTTTTTTTCTTCTTCTTTCCTGTTTTAGTTGTTCTTGGAGCTTCTCTCAATGAAAGTCATCCTTGAAAATAGCTTCTCTTTTTAATCTCTCTTTCTCTTTTCATCGGTGTGATGAAGAGGAGTGAGTAGTTGAAAAAAGGAATTATTCTTGTGCGGCACCAACTTTCTTCGTTCATTTCCTTTCCTGATCTGGTCATCGCACTCCTCTCCTCTCCTCTCCTCTCCATTCCTCTCCTCTACTCTCCTCTCCTCTCCTCTCCTCTCCTCTCCTCTCCACTCCTCTCCTCTCCTCTCGACTCCACATTACTGGCCGCTGGCCCCACTACTCAACAACCTCCAAGTTCCAATTAATATAATCTATTCGATACTGTATAACATTTTTTGTGTTTTAATTCCCGTTCAGTTAATTTTGCCAGCACAGTGTGAGTTGACAGAAGTGATGATCATCACTCACACCGAGTGAGTTGATGACGTTTCATGCATTTAGATGAAAAACTTAAAATGGGTCATGATATTGAAATATGACGGATACGCGATGTACCCTAACTTCCGCCACTTAGAAGCGGAATTAATAGATATAGCATTTTTGTGGTATATTACTTTTTCCAAAATGTATTTATTTAAATAAAAAACTGTAAATGGGTCATGATATTGAAAAATGACGGATGCACGATCCACTATGCACCTTAACTTCCGCCACTTAGAAGCGGAATTAATACATATAACATTTTTGTGGTATATTACTTTTTCCAAAATTTATTTATTTAAATAAAAAACTGTAAATGGGTCATGGTATTGAAAAATGACGGATGCACGATCCACTATGCACCTTAACTTCCGCCACTTAGAAGCGGAATTAATACATATAACATTTTTGTGGTATATTACTTCTTGCAAAATGTCCTGAAGTGATCAATGAAAGTAATTCTTTGGATTTATTTTATAAATTTATGCTTTGAGATTTACTTAGATATACTTTTCATTATACCTATACATATTTATACTTTTAGAGCTTTATTTTGACATTTGACTGTTACTAGAATAATTATGTAAGAATTGAATAAAAAATGAACAATTGTGAAATAGTGATATGTACGTGTACATTGTATAGAAGCAGAACATCTTCCATTTCATTAGTTATTCATTCCTCTTACAACGCTTCAGATAATTAGGTAGGCTATTCAATCTCAAGTGGAAATTGTATACTTTTTAGCTGTATAGCATCAAAGTGTTTCCACTGACAAGAATTGTGAAAAAATACTGGATAGATTAGAGCAATAATAATTCACATTATTGAAATTGTTAATTATGAAATCTGTTTACAGAATAATTATTTATTATGAAATCATTTTTATTTATTTATTATTTTTTTTTTTTAGGATGAAGCCCACATAGGTCTGAGACCTGTGCGTGGGTAATGAGTTGGATGATGGTGATTTATGAGTTGGAACTACAGTTTTAGGTGGGTTCCGAACCACCGGGAAGTGATTTTCAGCAGAGAACAGTGTCTTTTTTGCTGGCCAATCTAATCGGTCACCGTTACAAACAGGACCTACGAGAACGCAGCTTATCTATCTGATTGAACAGATACCTGCTACGGCTCGCGGCTATCACTTCCCTTTGAGATGTGACATCCCATGTACATGTACATGTACATCCCATTTGAGATGAGGATGTACAAAAAGAGCCACAGCTTTTCTTTATTTCAAATCAACTGTTTTTCAAATAAGGATGTTTTCAAATTAAGATTTTCAAATTAAATTTTCTTTAATAAAGGCGAAGTTGAGACTTTAAAGTATAAAGTCTCTTCTTCAACTTGACCTTAAGAAAGGTTCTCGCTGGCCCACCAATGATCTTTTCAGAGAGACCTCAGATTTGACTGTTGGGCAACTGTTTATACAGAATATATTGACACATTTTTATGAACATTTCTCCACTACTCTTGATGCGATCTACATATCTCATGTATTGTATCGTAATCTAAGTCTTTCTTCCCACAACACAATTTTTTCCATTCCAACACTAAATCAATTTTTAAGTTGTGAAGTTGACAAAGTTTTTATTCTCTTTAGGAATAGAAAGACCAAAAAGTCACCTTAGTAAAAGTACGGAAGCCACCTTTAAAAAGAAAAGTTAGTTTCTTACATTTTCATTCATTTTCTAAAATCTCTTTTTGTTTTCATAATAAATTCTATACTCCATAGTCTCATTTAAACTTCCTTATTGCATTTTTTCTCCATCTATTTTTCTTTTTTTTTCTTCTTTATACTTCTTACTAATAAATAACATTTAGCAACCCTGGTCTGCGCACAGGACCCATGCAGACCAATTTCCTATCTTTCACCTCAAGCACCGTACATATCAGATTCTTCCTTTCTTCTCTCATGAACACTTTTTCTTCTAGCATAATTTACAAATGTGAAAGAGAAATTTTTTCAAAGCAAAAGTATTATTTTTTATTTAAGCATTTATTTTTGTTCACATGCATTTCTTCGCCATAAATATTGATCTCCTTTCGGTGATTTATAATTATGTTGTACTTGAAGATTTATTGTCTTGCATGTTGAATTGTTTGAAATAAAAATTGTTTGTCTGTCTGTCTGTCTTAAAGACTTCCCTTTTTAAGATTAGCCGACTAATGCCGACTATTTAAAAACTTGAGTATGATGAGAACGCTCGTTTTATATTTATGTTTCTTGTTCATTCAGTAACTATATTTTACTATAATTGTGTGTTTATAATCTGTTACAGCCCAAGACAAGAACTAGGGAGCTTTACAAGCAGACATGTATGCATCTGGCTGGAAAGGGCATGATAGACACGAAACTGTTTGCCCTAGCCATACTAACAGGTGAGCTCTTGCGTTTTGTCGATCCTCTTTAAATAAGCCCCCGTTTTAATTATTATATTCTTCTTTGATTATTAAGGTCCCGACAGGGCCTTTTAACTTTAGCTATTATTGAAACCCTGTCTTTGTCCATCCGTCCTCTGTGCTCTAGCGCTTGAAAGGAAGATTCTGGACACTTGAAGCTTGCTATATAGCTCCCTCATAGTCCAAATGAGATCGCTATTAATTTTGAAGTTTGGGGGTCGAATATAAAAATAATTATGATGTAAAACATAATTGCACTATAGGCTCTAGGTTAGTTTTAGATAGTGAAAATCAAAACATTGAACAGTTAGTTTCGAATACAAAAAGGAATATTACTAAGGCTGATGGTTAGCCTAATTATCAATTTTATTTTTGCAGTACAAGCGTTGACATTTTCATTTTTTATTGTGTTGAAATCTTTTCTTAAATTACAGTATTTTAAATCGTAGAATTGAAAAAAGAGTGAAAATATTGAGGCATGATTATTATGAGATCTGTTGAACAAGAAGAAGAAACAAAACCTTTTTAAGAACTGCCGATGTGCATTTTTTGTGAATAGGGAAGCATGATGTTAACAGAAATCAAAGCAGTTAAATAGGGCATAATTATGCCTATCAGCTCAACTAATAATAATAATTTTTTTATTATTTTATGTAAATTCGTCGGGTCCTTGGATACTCCGTTGTAACGGTTCTATTGATTCAGTGCAAGTTCATAAATATGATTTTAACATACTGTACAACATAATAAAAATACATTATTTATTACCATAAAAAGCTATTTACTAGATATTAGTTGACGATAATTATTGACATAATTCACACTTGGGATTTCCTTTCATGAGAACCTATCTCCATTTACAATACTGAGTAAATTTATATGTCTAATCTTCAATGAATCCAACCTTGTATTCACGGGTACTCCAGCTTCCCATACCTATTTATAATAATAATACTAATTTTTATTTAACCAATCAAAATGTACAATGCATCTGCATATAAAACACAATGACATTCTAATATCTAAAATATAAAAGTATACAATAAAATAAATAAACTTTTCTATTTTTAAATAAATAAGCAAATAAAATATCCCATAAATAAATAAAACAAATAAAATCATAGAATACTGTATTAAAGACAAAATAAATATAGGATATTAAATGAATAATGATAAAAGGGATAATGCTTTTAGAATAAAAAAAGAGATATAAGATATAACTTGATTGTGTTTTATTTTCATTTTATAGCAAATATGCAAAACAGTGATGAACAAATCACGCGCTCCTACGGCTTGACTATTACCGTTAGCCGACATAAACTCTATGGGATTAGAATTTATCGCATTCAAAAGACAACGAACGAATTTGCAACAGGGTCGGTCAGGTTACAAAATTACAAAAGCAAAGGAGAATAGATTTTAATCTTTAGAAGAGAAGCGAAAGAGATAGATTGATTCCATCTAGCAGACACAAGAGAATAGAGAAACAAGGTATACTTCACTTGTTTAGAATGCGATGAAGAGAAGCATAATATTTTCGCTTTTTTGAGGGTTCAGATTAACCTTGAGTTGTGGACTGTGGGCCGTGCGGATGGCTTGCGCTGCTACACACCTTTGGCGCGGCGGACGAAGACCGATGCTCGTGAATGTGCACACGCGTGCTTGCTTTGTGGGGTTGCTCTGAGATGCTGCAAGAGAGCAAGGAATTCCAAGACTCCGGGCCACAACAGCAGCTGGTCCATCCATCCATGGCCGGCGAATCCATCCACCTTAAATTGCTAACTACAAAAACCTTGACGAGTTGTTTCAAAATCTATTCCGAAAAATGAGCTACCAGGCTGATCGTTAATGGAACCGGTGACGGCGATTGTCCTTTTATTGTGGGGGGAGGGGGTGGATGAGATATGAGATTAAAAATCAAACTAGCTATAGTATTGAATAAAACCTAGTATGTTGTCTCTGTTTTTTCTCCTTTGCAACATTGAGGGTGAACTGCTTCTATTATTTAGTATATTGTGATATGTAAGGGTAAGCAACATTTTGAACAGCTAAATTGCCGAGCTCAAAGGAAAATTTACCTTGCCTCTATCAAAATCATCTTATGAACTGAGTAAAGAAGTATTTTGAACGACTAAATTGTCAAGTGAATTGATTAAGTTTAGGAAGAGGATATTGTAATTCCATGAGGTCTATTGCTGAATGTTTCATCCGATTCAAAATATCTTTCAAATTACTTGAAATATTACGGTATCTTCATTGTCACAGGGTTATTCAATAAATGCTTTATTTTCAGAAACAAAAATACAAACAGCAATAATATATTTCTGAAAATTACTCCTCTGATATGTAGCAAGTCCGAGTTCAGAGGAGGAGCACTTCTACTTCTCAACAGTACAGCATTACTAAGCGAGAAAAATTACCAGAGCTGCTTTAGTCAGCTTCACTAGCAAAACACGTCATTATTCAATTAGATCCAGGCTAAAGAGTTCAATATTTTACTCATTTTTATTTTGTAGAATCTTGACTGTTGTACAATTAATTGTAAAATTAAATTATTATTTTTATTGATTTAATGAAGAGACCTTGATGTTAGCCATCCAATAATGATATTTAAAATATGGTCTGGACTGTTAACCTAGGACTGGACCTATAGGTCCTGCTGAGATCTAGACTACCTATATGATAATTAAAAATGATTAATTCTATGTATTGTGCTACATTTGCAAAATGAATTTTTCCTGATTAGTAGGAAAATAAAGACAGCCTACAAGATCTAGCACTCAATACAAAAAAAAAACTGACTTAACAACGCTCTACAGCTCTTCTAAGCACTTTATTTTTTACTGATCTATACTTTAAAAACTTGTATTTTCAAAAGTAGAACAATATAATAAAAATAGAGAATTAAAAGCTTCTTATTACTTCAATGGGTGCATTGAGAGCCTTGTAAATAGCTAGGAAACATTGAGATTAAAAAATTGTTGCATCTCTGATGCTGTTGAACTCTTAACCTAATGACAAGTGCATTCCACTTATCTCCCTAATCTAAAAAGATCTTATAAGATTTTCCTGGTCTACATTGGTAGATGTGTTCTCCATTGACTGATCTGAGCTCTCGATTCATGCTAATAGTATCGCTCTAGCTCTCGCCGTTTGGAACGCCTCTCAACTAATCTGTTTTTGAATTTTTTATGTCTAGCTAAGTTCTTCGTGTATTTCTCAATATGACTTCATCCTACTGCCACGACTGCCGATAAGGACACAAAACGAAGACCCGGTCACATTTGGGTCTGCATTCCTGAACGATGAAGATTTCAGTTATAATGTAGCAGTAAGAAGGAACGAACGAGTACATGTAGGGTAGTTGAAGATGATTACAAACCTATTTGAGTTGGAATCTAGGGAAAGGTGTATTGGGTGAGTTTGGTGGAAGCAGCAGTCGTTAGGTCGATAGAGCCAAGGACATTGCTGGAGAGCAGCTAGCAACTATCAAGAAGTTCATAATCGAAGAGACAACGATGGACAGGCCGGCCAGTGCTTCATCATCACGATTCCCTCGATCAGATGAAGATCCAGATTCAGATAATGATGAGGATAATGTTTTTGATTATAGTGTTGGTGCATTCATTAAGTCCGTTTTGGTGAGGTGGTGGATGCGCGTTGTGAAGTCGTAGTATGTTGTGGTGGCGACTGTACAGTCCCAGCCGTAAGTGGTGCTCAGGTTTGTTCGGCTGGTTTTGGTTGTTGATGTTGTTGAGCCGGACTACGGCGAGTGGGCGAGCTGCAAGCAGCAGCACCAGCAGCAATAAATGGGAGTGCAACGGCAAGTTGTAGATGGTAAGATGGGTGAAGCCGGTCCACAGCCACAGCCGCGTCCAACAACTTGCACACGAACCGGCGCAGCCTCTAACTTAGTCGTGTTTTTTATCATTTTTTTGTTTCAGCTTTTGCCTGTGGCTGTACCCCATGTCAAGACAAATAATAGACCAGTGTGCTTGAAGTAGAAGTAGAAGTATAGTGAGCGGTTAGGAGGGAAAGGATAGCATGGTGTAAGAAGAAGAGGAAAAAGAACAAAAGAAAACTGAAAAGCTTCAGTGTGTGTGTATGTGTGTGTTTTATAATGTTATACAGCTACTGGGCATTATTTCGTTCCTTCCTTCATCCGTTCAGATAAATGAAACGCTGCTCAAAATGGGATGCGCTCTCACACATGCTCGCGCGCGCGCACACCGACAGAGACAGAGCAAGAGCAGATAGTTGATGATTGAGAGTGATGGAGTACAACTATGTATTCAGATGATGGCAACGCCCTACCCTCTGCCACGTGGCCATCCGAATGGCCGGCATAACACCACCATCAGTTCATCCTTCTCTCTCCTTCACAATTATTCTGAAATGGCTTTTTCAATCCTCCTACTAGTAATCTTTTCATCCCATTTTCTTGCGATCAATGTCTGTCTAGTTAGGTTCATGCATCATCTTCCTGACATTTGACAAAAATAAATTTACATTTTCCTAGTGACAAAAATTCCTCATTGAACGATTTACATAGGCAGATCATGTGTAGCACGCAAACTATAGATGTTATTGCATCATTTCTTTGGTCAACGAGGAATTTCTGTCGCTAGGTAAACGCGCCTCAACCTACCTTCGTGCTGGATGAATTTGGCAAATGCCGTTACTTCTAGACAAATACTTTGTAAAATGCTCTGTGTTACGATAATAATAATAATAATAATAATAATTATTATTATTATTATTATCATCAGTGAATCCATCGATATACCAACAGGACGCCTATCATCCATGACTGATGTGATTTTCACAGTCAACAGCTGCGGGTAGATAGTTTACCAGGTGATGAAGGATCTATTGCAAATAATTCAAGTTCACAATATACAGTAGAGACACAAAAAAGGATTCCAAAAATTTTTGTCGTTATATGACACGCAGAAATAGATCCAGATAGTAATAGTAACCACCTTAAAAAATGTAGCCAGATCCCTTGATGACAGTAGAATGACTAGAATGCATCGTGCTTGGGTATTGTTTCTGTGGGCTTGACAGTAGTCGCTCACTAATCCACTGTTGAAATCAGATGGAGAGATAACATACTAGAGGTACATAATAGAGGTGTGGTATAATCTGGTGAGTGGAGGATGTGGAATTTCCGATATTGGACAGCACAGATGGTACAATCTTGGTATACCGTGATGAAATTCTGGCTCTTTTGCCTGGAAATAACCCGTTATTTATGAGGCATTGTAAAATAAACATGATATTTCTCTACCGTAAAAAATTCAGGAAAAATATATGCAGTATAATATATATAATAGCCTATTGAAGGAGAGCGCCCTAATCAATTCAGGAATTCAGGTAGATAATTCAGTAAAGGATAGCGTTCAATAATTTGTTTAGACATGAAAAATCATTACAATTATTATTCTCTGTAGATGAAAATCATTCAAGTATAACATTTTTATGGTTAAGATTTCTATGCATGCAAACAGAATGTTTTTATTACTGATTTATTTTTTTAATGAGAAAGCCATGTGTATGATTTTGTAGCATTATTTATTTTTGTTTTTCCAGATGGAGAATACTTGTTTGCAGATCCAGACTATAAACTCTCTAAATATGCACCAAAGAGTTGGCGATCATCTTCTACCCATGTAAGTCTAGAATACATTATGTATGCTCGAATTTATCATATTTATTCAATCTTGCAATATGCTATCAATTCAATATCGAAACACTGTATTAGTTCAACTTCATTTCGTCCAAAAAATGAAACTCTTATTTAGTCTCAAGTTATAATTCTGTGTTCCAAGTTATAATTCAATTCTTTCCATATTCAATTGCAGGCAACGAAAAGAAAGTAGTAATAAATTCTTGAAAATTCGAAATACTTAGCTGAATAAATAATGAACATTGCACTAGCATATTAAGTGGAATGAGAAATTACTTGCAAATAATTTGGTCAGGAACCTAAGAGCAAGAAACCCATCTACCTAATAGAAAAAAAATCTGTTGAGCTCTGGTTGCCACAAAAAAAATATATCTTACAAGAAAATATAGACAAAAGAATATACTTTTAAACTGTTTATCAGTTTTTATTGTAACTTTTTTTAATGTTCAACTATCTCTATTTATTTATTTAGGACTGGATTTCGAATATTTAAAGTATTTTTTCTTTTTTATAGGGCTTGGACAGCAATGGAAAGCCACTGTTGGTCTTTCACTTCCGAGTCCAGTTCTACGTGGAGAGCCCCCTTCTTCTCAGGTGAGGGAACACTTATTAACAACGAATTATTATAAACATTTATGTTGCAATCTGCTGCTTGCAGGCGTTGCCAGAAATTC
Organism: Conomelus anceps; assembly: GCA_948455865.1. Taxonomy (NCBI): domain Eukaryota; kingdom Metazoa; phylum Arthropoda; class Insecta; order Hemiptera; family Delphacidae; genus Conomelus; species Conomelus anceps. Next base: position 32,026,527 of record OX418220.1, read on the forward strand.
CTCTCAAGCGGTGGGATCCGTCAGCAAGAACATCCCCTCTCCACCCTCAATCAACACTAGATATACAACCCCAGATACTATTCTCAACTTTATTGTAAGAGAGGAGGGTCCGGGGGTTCTCCCCCCCAACCGCACCTCACCATCTATTTAATCATCATTGAAATTTTACCTTAAAACCCCAAAATGGTATGATTCTTTACTTTTTTCAAAGTTCGAATTAATCCATAATAAATCACATTCATGGTGGAATAGCTCTGTAATAACATTTTTCCTGTGCCATAATGTGATATACTATGCACGCAGCCCCTTAACTTGGGAAGCCCTCAGCGCGCTTGCTTGGTTCTTTAGAAAAAGGCGAACGATCATTTTTGTAGAGAATCTTGTCAGCTTCAACTTTAATAGAACAAAAAATCGATTTGAGTTATCGTTACTGATTACCGTATAAGCGAAAAACTTGAAGATTACCTATCCACCCCCTCCCTCATCAAGCTCGGCTACAACCCTGGGGACTTTTGGTATGCTATTACCCAAGATTAGGGGGAGCGATTGGCGAAGGAGCCATTTCTCTCTATCAATGTTTCTCTCGATGGTCATACTTTTGTCTAATTTGACTGGGCTGTATGAGAATTGTGAAGAAGTAAGAAAATCAGTCAACATAATTACTTATATTTAAAAGTTGTCATAACAGTAGCAAGTGATCTGTTGAAAGCCGTGAATAACTAGTTTTTCCTCCAATAAATACAAGAATAAACTCCAAGAATCACTTTCTCAAAAAAAAAACAGCAGGTTTTCAATTGAAGTTTTAAAATCAACTTGTTTCAAAAAGCTTACTTGATATGCGGACTGATTGTTATCAACACCTGGACTTTTCTGCTCATCCAATAGTATAGCAAATTGCGCTCAATCGCTTACTGTACGGTGTTCATGAAAAATAAATTATTGTAAGAACGATAATATTGTAAGTTTATCCACCATTCTACGGTCAACAAATAAGTCTCTTATATTACAAGCTACTTGTTTTGTGTGTTGATTATAAAACTGAGGAGAAAATTAGGAGTTTTAGAAAAAGAGAACAAGATTCTCTCTCGATCAAAAGGTGGTTATAACTGGTGTGGGTAATTGGGAGTTACATTCCAAGAATGTTCTCGGCCGATGCATGATTGCTATCTCTCCTTCTATCTGTTGTGAGAAAAAGAAACTGGAGAAACAAAACATAGAAACTGGTATTTGATATTTAAATTTGTGAAATCTAAATTTCATTTTATTACTGTTGGACGCTCTGTTTCCTTTATTTTTCGAGTCATGGATACGACGTGGCCAGACGAAATTCGAATAAATTCTCAACTTAATAGATCCTTCTCTAATGGTTTCATTGATATAAACTGGAGGACAGATGTTTCTTGATAGTTTCGTTGAACTTATGAATAATTCATTATCAGCTTCGAGTTGAGTTTTCTATGTGCATAATTTACCATCTGAAAGGTCAGTGAAAACTTCTCTCTCTCTACTTCAAAATATTCCACCCTTGAGATTTGTTCCTGCCATTCATATGTGTTTACATTAACAATAAGAATTGACGATTTGTATTCAGGAAAGTGTCAACTCTCTCTTCATACTGTACTTGTTTAATAATTTACACTGAAAACAAACTTCTATTTTTAACTAGTAACTATAAATCTGTTAACAACAAACTACCTTTGAAGGTTGTTGTGTGATAGGTTGTTTGGATGAAGCCAAATTACATCAAAAGGGAGAAATGATTCATTCAAAGTCACTTGAAATGACAAATTTCAGCCATCCTTTAGATACTGGCAATTTCAAAAACGTTGATGAAATGTTTCTATTTAACAACCAAAATTTATGAATTCTATACCCTCGCTCAGGTCACTGCACTGTTGCAACTTTCCTATTTTTGCTAAATTTATAATAAACTTTTGCTCTAAATAGTTGTACAAAATATTCTAAAAATATTTCGAATATTCTTTTAAATATTTGGCATTTGGATTTTGGTCAATTCTTTTGTACATTGAAGAACAATCGTCGATTAATCGGATACGATGAATCGTTCAACAGCTGTGGGGAACCGAATTCGGGTGGGACCCCTCCCCCCCCCCTCCATTGAAAAATCCCACCTAATTATTCAAAACGAAAATCATAAATTTTCATAAAAATCCTCAAAACTTCGAAAAACTGTAACTTGCTACATTGGTACTGGGGTACAGGTACTGGTATCAGATTCTTAAAAACTTTGTTGTTTCTTTAAAGGAAAAGAGTAACATTTTCTGTCCGATGCTTAGGTTGGTCTCAAATTTATTTATAAAATCTTGAAATTATGTGGGACAATTTTACAGTTTTTCCAAGATGGCGGCCGAGTCCCAGATAGGATCCTTGGGGACTTTTAGTATGTTATTCAGCATGCTTTTCTGGTCATTATCTCGATTTTCAGCAGTTCCGGAGTTTTTTCTCTTTGCTCATGACTGAACTATGAACTGAGAAAAGTAACAGATCACAAATTGGGATAGATTCGGATTGAAAGCGTGTGCGGCTACCACATGGACAACACGTGGGCCATCCTCCCGATTATTTCTAAATTATTATTATTATTATTATTATTATTATTATTATTATTATTATTATTAATCGTTTGGCAACAAAGTCAGGTCAGGAGGACCATTGGCCGTATTTGCCAGCTCAAGCAGCATCAATTTACAACGAGTGCACCTAGGAAACGAACTAGCTTACATTACATTATTAATCTATACATTTCAAAAATATATTTAGATATAGGTTTGAATTCTTAATAGATATTGATAGCTCTTACCAAAACCTGTTTTTGTGCTTCTATTCTTCTTTCACATATTCCAGTTTTTCAAATTCTTATTCTTTCAATAACTAATTTCAATAACCATTTTTTTGTGCTCCTCTCTAAGCTTGTATGAAGATTTTAGTAGTTTGTAGTTATTAATGTTTTTGTTATTTGTGGTTATCGGCTGTTTATGTAAGGATACAGTAAACAGGAGAATGCAATTTGATCATTGGATCAGTGACGTTGTTGCGTGGCATGATTGATGAAGATTTGTTTGAAAGAAGTGGAAGGGTGGCAGGGTTGGTTTCGTTTGAATCGAGATTGCTGGAAGTGTGATGTGGTTCGCTAGAAGACAGAGAGAAGAGAGAATGAGAGAATGAACGAGTGCGTGTGTGTGAGGGTGACGATGAAGACAGAGAAAGGATGAACATAGGTGGTGATCGGTGATGGTGGTGGGGCATAGAATAAGAAGAAAAGGGAGAAGAAGGAGTCTGTGGTGGTATTTGAATAATGCGGTTAATGTGGTCACATTCCCCTGGCAGCCGCATTCCTACTGCATACCACAAGGATCGGATCTCTGTGAAAGAGCGGGACTCTGTCCACTCCAAACGATTCCCTTTCACCCTCCTCATCCTCTTATTTCTTCTCCTTCTCTAGCATCACCACTCTTTCCCTCTGTCATACACTCACTCACTCTATTCCTGCATTGTATGTGCTCGCTCACCTTTGCCGAACAATGTCCTTCACTGCAAACTTCCTCCCGATTATGAAATAATAATAGATCATGTTTCAGTAAGTTTAACATTAATATGTATCATATCATCAGGGAGGCATGATTTAATATTATCAAGTCGAATTGAATTAAGTTGAAACCATTAAGTGTGTAACTTTGATGTATCTCAAATTTTGAACTTTGTTACAACAGTGCCTTTGAAAATTTTTAAAAGAAAATGATTTTTTCAAAACAGTAAATAATTGTCAGTAAATTGTGTAAAATCACTAGAGAGAAGTATTTTCAAATCATCAGTAGATTGTGTAAAATTACGGCTAGGATGGTCCACCCATATCTCTGATCGAGAATGAAATTGCCTGAATATTACTAGGATGGCCATATCTACTAGGATGACCATAGGATGATCATTTTACATACTAGGATGACCCATATCCCTTATAGCATGAAACCTCCAGAACTACTGTATTTTGAATATAGATTAGATTAGATTAGCATTGATGCCTAATTATATATTTTATGTACAAAATGTATCGCAATTTACACTCAATATTTCAGATATTATTTAAAATAAATAACATCTAGTGTACTAAATAAAATAAGTAACATATTAGAAAACATTTTTCAACCTTATAATAATAATAATAACAACAATAATAATAAAATGTAAAAAACAAGCGATTTTCAGTTATTGAATATGAATGGTTCTGAACTAAGTTAAGCCACCTCTTGTGAACTTACAAGTGTTATATTAATTTCAACTACACTCATCATTAGCCAAGCTGTGGGAAGCAATCTATTTCTCATCATTGTTTTGTTATGATTGTGAATCATTTTATTGTCTTTACTACTTTTAGTACAATCGCACTGGTAATTTGTTTTTTCTCTGTAAGTCATCGTTCAACAAGGTATCAGGCTTGAACGTGAAAAACTTGGAGCTCCTCAAGCATGACCAATGCACTAAGACTGTGAACTTGACAACAATAATTATGGCATGGTTTTGTCTTGAACAACATATTATTACTTCTCTCACCGTCAGCTTCATTATTTACCCGCTAATTGGAAGAAATAGAGCATCATTTCAACTACCGTACTCTATCAACTGCTCAAGAAAATGTTGTTGCATCTTCGCGTCACCATTTGCATTTGGTAGTAATAATAGCCATACATTTTTTTACTAATTGTAGCATTGTAATGACGCCATGTCAACGTTTGTTCATAACCTGAATATTTCCTTCAATCGGTTTCGTATTCATGATTTTTGTAAAATATTTTTGCTTCGTCAAATGTCAATGCATTTCTTCTTATTTGTGTGATTGCATTTTCACTCAAAAAGCTGCGCTCTGAGTAGCTCAGACTGAACACATCCACATTCTGACAATAAGAATCTTGATTTAGTTCTTAATTTGTTGATACAAAACATTAATTTTTAACAATTTTCAGATTGTTGAGGCCTGTAGTACCCGCGTGATATTAGTGCAACGATTGTATTATGACTACCTTAAGCCAAATGAAATGTTACTTAGAGCACAAGCGAATTGAGTGTCCTAAATATTTCACGACTGGTTTAAAGGTTCATTGCAATCGTTGCATATACTACCTATCTGTCGAAATTGATGAGGCGAAGTCTGGGCGATCGAATTAGAATTAAAAACCTCTTAATACACCTAATGGAATTTAGAATTGCATTCGAAGCACTTACAACAAATGATTTAGCATCGATGGTAGTACAGTGGTTTGGTATCCCAATAAGACGATTATCACCAGTTCGGTAAGTGATCATTCCTTCTGCCTTCAAACACAAATTTGAAATCGGTTTTTTAAGTAATGAAGTTCGCAATATTGGAGGATTTGGTTAGCAAGTTCGACTATTCTGAATAGTCTCTGATCAGGAAGCTTTGGAGTTGATTAGGCATGAATGACAATCAGCTGCTATGACATTGGTTTTTACACTATAATAATTATTGTTTTATAACGTAGTCTTATTTCTGTGAGTCTCGAGCCTTAGTTTGATAGCCTATTCCTGGTATTGTATGTGTGGAAGTCTCCTCCAGCAATCCAGTTACCCTTCAATTTTAATGCCAATATTGTCGATAGTTATCTTCTGCCAATTTATTTGAATATTATTGGTTATAATTGATAACTTTTTGTTTTAGCGATGACTTGTCTCGACACCACTTCTACCTGCAGCTGCGTCACAACGTGCAGATGCGTGGGTTGGTGCACTCCGGCAGTTCGGAGGAGGCGCTATACCTGCTGGCCGGGTTGGCGCTGCAGGCCGACATCGGCGACTACGCCGCCTCGGCTGCTGCCAACGACAGCCACCCGACCACACCCACTACTACTTCAACAGCAACCTACTTCCAGCCAAAAGACTACTTTCCACAACAGGTGAAAAACCAATAGCAATAATGTAATGCATTGATATCTTCTATTATATAAACGTCTTGATGCTGTCCTCTTTCCTCGTAACTAACTCTGGAGAATAAGGGATTCAAGGAGAAGATAAGGAAAATGAGGAACAAAATGAAGAATGAGAAGAAGAAGAATAAAAAGAAGGGATAGAAGAAAAAGGCGAGGAGAAGGAGACAGCGTAATAACATTGTCATGATATTAATCTGAGAAGACCAGTACTGATTTCAACTAGAAACCTCCAAGAACTTATCCTTAATTACTAGGGATCCATGTGTTGGTGAACTACTAGAAACAAACAATATGATAACAATAATAATTAGTAACCAATACTGTACTTTAATCGATGACATGATGAGCATAATAATACTGTCATTAGCTGTAAATCTTTAGCTGGACTTAGCTAAAGCGTTTGATACCATCCCTCATGTCAATGTGCTTAAGAAATCGGAAAAAATTGGGTTCCGTGGACCAGTATTGAGGCTTTTTGCTAGTTATTTAAAAAATAGACACAAATAATTACTCTGAATGGGAAAGAAAGCAAAATGACTTCAACCGAATTTGGCCTTTCCCAGGGTACAGTTTTATCTCCAATTTTATTTCTAGCTTACATAAATAGTCTTCTAAGTCTTCACATTCAAGGGTGTAAAATATGCTGACATGATACTGTATTGGTTTTTACTGGAACTTCATGGGATGATGTAATATCTTTGACTAACTTGAGACTTTCTAAGGTGAGATCGTGGCTTGTGGAAAACACTTTGACCTTGAATTATGTAAAGAGTGTTTATATGACATTTTCACCTACCTTGTACACAGTCCAATGATATCGAAAATCACTTGACAGTACACAGTCCAATGATATCGAAAATCACTTTAATCACTTTAATGAGTACACGAAATGAATTGCTTAAATAACTGTCTTACCAACAATTATCATACCTGTCTGACTTGCACATGTCCCATGTTGAGTAGAGGGAATAAAACAAAGTATTTAGGAGTCACTCTGGATCCACATTTAAGGTGGAATGAGCATACAGATAACAGCGTTGTATTGGCTGAGTCAAGGTCAACTCGATGCAACATTTTTGATAGTATGCGCTCGCTTAGGGAGACTTTTTCTCTGCGCTTGCGCATTTTCCATTCTTTGCCACTGAAATAAGTACCGTAGCTTAGGCGTTGCAATGGATCGCAAAGAGTTGATTGACAATTGTCGCTCCTTTTTTAACAACTCCTTAGTGAACAGTTCCTTTCGACCCGTTCACTGCTCCTCTTCCTAGACAGGCTAGTTGCCGCGAGCAGAGCAATTTATTGTTGTTTATTACAATAATTGATACAAGATCTTTATTTGCCATAAAATAAAACAAGTTTACAATAGGCATCGTCAGTTTAACAATATTTTTTTTTTAAATAATTAGGTAAATTTGTCATATTTTTAAAATCATTGCAATTTAGATACTCATCTGTCGAGTAAAACCCTCTAACCTTAAGTTAGTATTGGGTTTATATTCAATTAAATTAATTGAAAATTTTGATGAAGAAAAACTGAAATTTTACAATATTATGGATAATAATTTCTGCAATATTCTGTATGGTCTATGTCGATAAATATCCTGAAGTAGTACTTGCATTTACAGGCATGAAAGAATCATTATAATGGATAACAGCGACGTTTATTTTGTCAGCTTGATTAAGTTTTAAGGCGCCCGGCCACCGAAAGCTGTGCTGTGTTGTGACTTGCCAGTGGTTATGCGTTTATGTCTAAAAACAATTGGTTCGGTTTTAAAAGCTGGCGTTGCACTGCGCAGCGCAGCACATCTTTCAGTGGCCAGGTGCCCTTACTGTTCTTTCAAATCTGGCATTAACAGTACTGCTGAACGCTTGAACACAATTATATGAAATTTTGCACGGATGTTCATATTAGGAATGTTTGGCGATGTGTAAGAATTTTGAAAAGTTTCTTTCATTTGAAGGATAATTGAAAGGGGGAAAAGGCAGTCAGGCCTTTTACTATAGGAGACATATATGTTTTAAGATGGGCTATTCCATCTTATGGGACCAGCATCAAATTTCAAGAAGGTAATTTCCCCTTTTTGGTCTAGTTTGCAAATTGAAATTCAATCTTATTTTCTGATTTTTAGATGGTCAAGAGCGGCAACGAGACGAGACTCATTCAGATGGCATCGAGCTCGCACCGTTCGAATCGCGGCCTGACAAAAGCAGAAGCAGAGATGCAGTACATCAGGGAAGCATCCTCTGCCGACACCTCCCCCCTCCCTCACAACTCTCACCTCTACAGGCTCAAATACAAGAAACAGGATGCCGGCACTGTCCTCCTCTCCATATGCACCCGCGGCATTCAGCTTTATGAGGAAAATTCGCCCAAATCATTGAATGGCACTTTTCTGTGGAATGACATTGAAAAGCTTTATTTTGATGTGAGTAATGTTGTCGAGTAATGTCTGATTATTTCCATACATTTCAAAATAGGGAATATGAGCAATGCTGTCGACTAACGTCTGATTCATCTTATAGATTTTTATTGATAGGGAAACTGCTAGTCAATAAACATCAAGTTTTTTTCTTAATTTGAAAGAGCTGAATTTGCAAAAATAATTTTCTTCTTGTTTGAGGTGACTAATAAAATTATGCGAGCCCCGGCGTAAGTGTAAACGCAGGCTTGGTAACTTGATGTTGAACGAATTATTATGAATCTCATAGAAGCTAGGGTAAAGTCCAATACATTCTTGTTTTACCTGCGTCACGTCTCCAAGCTTGCTTTTTTTGAGTCGGTCAAAATTATTGGGTTCCGAGGTAGAAAAACCTCAACACAATCTCATTCTGCAATTTGTAGTGATTTTTCCGTGTTTGATATGCTTATTAAAAGTCATATAATAGTGTACTCGATACTGTCTGTACCTATTGAACGTTTCTCCGCATATAAAATTTTGATAGTTGAATCCTGTACATGAAGGGTCTAGAGCTCTAGAGCACTGTTTATGATGTAGCACTTCACATGACAGAAATGTCTTGCTTACCATTTCGTGGTCAGCATTGGTGGTACATGTTACTAATATTTTACTATCATACCGAACCACCGCAGTGACCTGTGCATTTCACCAGTGGTACGCATACTGCAAGATTCTATCACCGGTTGGCAACACCAACGTATACCTATTTAATTTTTCTCTTTATCTATCTTGTTGACAATTAAAAAAGGTTTAGAATGGTTTCTGAAGGGTATAGAAACTAGATTTTTAAAACATTCCAATATGGAAATTCAATTTTACTGCACATAAAACGATTTTTACGATTTTGCATATGAAAAGCAATTTGAAAATGTATTTAAATATCTGTTCACAGAGGAAAAAGTTTGAAATTCGTGCGAACTGGCAACCGTCAGGACAGAAACTAACCTATTACACTAGCTGCGATGAAAAGAGTAAACACCTCTTAGCACTCTGTAGAGAAACACATCAATTTAGCATGAGTATACAGGCTCGATTAGCTGAAGTTAGAAGAAAGGAAGCCGAGGGTAAGTCAATATCTACCGCATTATATTACACTATTTTTTTTTTAATTTCTGGTACATTCTATCAATATTTAATGAAATAGAAAGGCACATTTTTCTCATTAGTAGTGCCAAACTAACGGAATAAACTATCATTTCTCCCTTGAGGGATACTTTTCATCGTCGCTTCGACCATTTCATAGGAAAGGAATCATAAAGTTTATGAACCTGAATAAAATGTAAAGCGAAATGGAAATGATGAAATCTGTTCTACCTTTAGATCTTTATTCGTTGCATACTGTCATACTGCATTCAGTACCCCTGATACATGGTATTGAAATTCAGTTCTTAAATTAATCAAGAACCAACGTCCAATAAATGAACATAAAAAATATCAAGATTCAACTTTATATAAATTTAAAAAAATAATAGGAAAATCTCATTTATCTTCTAATTCAGAAACGATTGTCTGTTCAATGGATTTGAACCCATCTGTATTAGTCTGCTTGTGCGTTCTAGTTTCATACCTTATTTCGAAATTTCTACATTTTTATTTGCAGAGTTGAAAAGGTTTAAAGAATGGAGTGGAAAACTAGCGGGAATACATTACAGCAGTCATAGAGGAGATCAAAGAATTTCAGTTATCTCTTCGACATCATCAAATACAACTTCTGGTATTGTTTCTGATCGAGTTCACTCGCTTGATGAAAGTGAAGGTGAGTTTTTTTATTCAAATATAAACTAAATGATTTAATTTATAAAAGATAGTCAATTTATATTTTAAGGAAATTCTGTTGAAATGCTTGTCATATCTAGGAACTAATAATAAGCGCCTGTCTTTTATTGGTGGAAATACACTTAAAGTTAATTGCACTTCGCAGCTTTTATGCAGTACTATCTATATCACAGGGGTGCCCACACCCCCTAAGCCTCATGACGCACCCCCCCCCCCGTAAATTTAACACCAGACCCCCCCCCATAAATTAGGCACCCCCCCAAAAAATGTGAAAAAGTAAGCCCCCCCCTATTCTTTCTAAAACTAAAAGAAGATTTATATAGCTACTGAAAAAATTCAAACCCAGTCAATAATATACAAAAAGTATGTATATTTCTTGAGATTCTTTACAAAAAAAAATACATAGGTTATATAGGTAAATTTTTTTGTAAAGGTAAAAAAGAAATATAATGAAATGAATATATGAACTTCTGCTCAATAAACTTAATTGCAAAATACCTAAAAAAGAATGAGAACCTAAATGGTTTTTATATAATCAAATATTATTACAGATACACAATGGTTCAATAAAATTGAATAAATACCTATAAGTTTATGTTCGGTGTACCAATTACATTAAGGTTAAATACTTCTACAAAGTTGTTCCTCTAAAGGAAGTGAAAACAATGAGTTGATAACTTCATTTGTAAAACACAAAAATTCAGAATACTAAGTCATTTATGCTAATATTTATTGGACAGTAGTTGAACAACAGGTTATTTACTTAGTGTAGTATCTTGGGAGAATTTATGTATGGATGAAGTACATAAAAAGCACAAATTTCATGTATAGTTATTTACAACAGACAATCGAAAGAAGCGTCTTTCAAAAACAAAATAAAAACATAGGCCTATCAAAAATTACTGAATTTTTAGTATTTACTTGGTAAATTTCGCTATAGCAGTTCTTACTTATTAGTAAATAGTTATGGTAAAATACATGAAAAACATCAACAGTTTGAAGCAAACACTTTAAATTTGTAGGCTGTGACCATCTACGAGTTAGCTAGGCACCTTCTAAGCTTGTTAATTCTATCTCTTTAAACCCTGCATAGCAGTTTTTGTCTTTGGATGAGGAAACAGAAAACCTTTTAATTATTTCTTCGTTAAAAATAGACTCAAGTACATATTTTTCTGCAGCTAGAACCATTAGATTGGACAACCATGAGTCTCCCAAAGCTGATCTGAGTCTGTTTTTGATAATTTTAACTCGACTCACTGCTCTTTCCGCTAATCAACTAGTAACTGCTAAGGAGAGTGAAGTTGTATAAACCTCTTTCAGAGCACTCGCTTAGCGTCTCGCTAAGCTTGAATAATAACTTCCTGCATAAATCCTAAACATAAGTATTTTAACTAATTCATATTCAATAGTATAGTAATAATTATAAATCTATTGTCATTAATTGGCATTCTATCTGGTCACTTCGTAATATATTTTTAAATGTCACGTTAAACACGGTTTTAATCAACTTACCCCCCCCCCCCCCAAAAACCGTTTTTTGGAACCCCCCCAAGAATTTCAATGACGCAGTCTGCGTCATAGCCCCCCCCCCCCTGTGGGCACCCCTGTATATCATTCAATAAGTTGCCGGTAGCTATACGTGACAAAGAATGTAAAAATTTTAAGGACACAATTACTAAATGGTTCAAAGAGAAGGCTTTCTACTCTGTTGATGAAATGTTATCAAGTAACATTTAATTTTAATGTTTTATTTGTAACGAATGACTTAGCCTGCATTACTAATTGTATATTGGCTGCAAATAAATGAATTATGAATGAGTAATGAATCTGTTACTAAGGAAGTTCTTCAAAAGAAGCACGCAAAATAGTGTTGATGCATCATCCTGATTTTTATTCAATTTTTATACAAAAGCATGACTACTGACCAGTATTTTTAGGGGCGAGTGTCCGATAGAAGACAAACTAATGCACAGCAGTTTCGACATAGTAGGCAGCGTCATAGCGCAAACATATTTAAATGGAATCTTATCTCGCCGTTTGCTGTTTGAGAATTTGAGCAATACAACGTTGCTTTGTACAGTGTATTCTATAATTTCAAATTTAGCCAAAAACCGTAAGAAATTCTTGTTGAAAATATCAACTTTGAAAAAATTATAATATTTATTAGATCCATAGATTCATACATAAGTCATATTCATACATAGTCTGTACATGAATAAAAAGGTCTTATCAATAGTTGAGGTCGCAAAATGAGTTGTTAACATAATTTAGTTAATGGTGATGGAATTATTATTTTCATTGAATAATTCAACACTTTCTATATATATGACGTATTTCTTAAATGTTTTGTCATTATTGTTAGGAAACTCAAATGAATAGGAGAAAGTCCTTCAAGCGTTGCATTGTGTCAACAGTTGATTCCGCATATCTTTTTACATTTATATCAGCAGTCGAGGCGCTTGTTGTTTTATTAACGCTCTCTTCTACTCTTATTTGTCAAATGTGCTTCTAGTATTTTCGAGGATATCCTAGATGACAGCTTATCTGTTTTGACAATATTGTGTCAATAAAAATATCTGGAATACAACTCTGGACCAATAAAAACCTATAAAAAGAGCTGTGTGTGTTAGTAGTCAGTATTTATTAGGATCACCTGATAGCTGGTTTTTTCTGTGGCAGTACATTTGTGATTATTAGACTTTTCTTTTGAATTATTGATCGGCCTATTGACAGTAATTAATTTTGGAAAAGAAATATTCATTTCGTTGTTGAACTGTTTGTTTCTTTATTTGATTTTCTTGTGTGATAATGACTTATTAGTGTTTGCTGTGAGTTAATTGTGTGATAAAGTTCGAGTGTTTCTTTTAGTGTTTCCAGAATTATTTTAGTGTAAGAACCCGTAACATTATTATAATTATAAGTAATATTGTTATTTCTATTTTCTTACAGATGATCTGGATTTGGAAGTAATGATTAATTCTCCTCCAGTAGCAGCATCGGTGGAGTCTTTACCGCCGCACGTCTGTGATGGACAGAGAACGCCATCTTCCACCTGTGATCATTCTTCTCATTTATCACATTCTCTCACTCATACTCTTTCTCATCCACATTCCTGTCCTCAGACTGATCTTCCTTCTCAAGGTGAGTCATCTTGGAAATTCGTAACACGGTTGCACTGATGCCATTCAACATATATCAGTTTTAGTTCTGCTTCCAAGATTATTGCATTATATTGTAAACTTAATAGATAATAATTGCTTATGCATTGTAAACTGTACTGACTAAGAGGTAAAAGTTCTCAAAAAAAAAAAACAGATATTTAATTTTGAATTTTTCTCGTGAACTAATCTCTAAGTTTTGAATAATGTAGTGAAACTTTTATAATAAAAACTTAAGAAACACTTTTAAGTGGAAATTATAACTCACGTTATGGCGTGACGACGGCCGTTTCACTGTTGTCAAGAGCGTCGTCAGACGACCCACAGTACACTCGTACATATGTTTTATGTGAGGACTATTTTCACTTGTTGTTCGTTACAATTATTTTTATAAAAATATTCTGTATCAAGTTATATTGGTTAATCATGTTCTATTGGTAATTTCAATTTGTTTGATTATATAAAAAAACACTGTGTTTTTCAACCTAGTTGTGTCTTTATTAATTTTACCACTATAAATAAAGACACAGACCACAGCATAGTCCTAGTGGCGTATGCAATGTCGTCAACAAAATAGAGAAAAAAGAACAATACAATAAGCAAAAGAACACAACAAAAATGAACAACGGAAGCAATATTCTGTCTCATTTAGTGCGTTCAAAAATACGTTATTCTTGTGCGTTCACAAAGAAAGCTTCTTGCAAGCGCCGGCCAGCTTGGGACAAAGTCTACTCGGTATGAAGTCTGTGTGTTCAGAAACCAAGCTTGTTCCGACTTGCAAGCGCCTGCTACAAGCAAACAAGAACTTTTGGATACTTGTTTTCCAGCGCTGGTATTAGTCAATCGTTGACGACAGTCAACATGGACATAGATGAATTGATTGCAGTTTTCCCATGATTTTACCAAATTCAAATTTCTTGAGGATATAATTAAAATATATCTTGTCCTATGTGTTCGTCTATTTTCACATAAGAAAAAACCATACAATGTTCAATTTCAATTGAAGAAACGGGAGATGATATTCATCAATCTACCTCTTCCGGGGTTAATTTCATGTGTAGTATACCATCTTTAATTTTGCGCAATTTAAATCAAATTTTTCAAGAAAAATTATTTCTTTGTCACTAGAGGAAGACGTTCTCGTAATGGGGGTTGCTTCAGACTGAAAAATACGCTTTTATTATGAACACAAAAAAATATTCACATGAGCTTGAAATTGCTGGGAGCAAGCACACAAGCACACACAAACAAGTAACGATTCTTTATATATAAAATTCTGTACGCTGGCTGAAATTTAAAATTCAACAATAAACAAATTCATAAACTTTTTAAATGTGCACCGCAATTGCTACAACTCACATTCACAGTTGTTCTCCAAACTGCGTCACACGTCACAAGTATGTTCGTCATTTATTATTTATCAATAATGTATTATTTACCCTTGAACTGCTCTCTAGACGAATAGTTCAAAACCAGTTACACCAACTGAAGACTGTACATTGTATACTTTTTCCTCCAATGTTTTCCTTCGATTATGTTCACTTCTTTCTCTTGCTTTTTACTTCACTAATTCTTTTCCAAATTTTGATTGTAGATTTGAGTCAGATGAATAGTGCCAGCGGCAGTGGCAGCAGTCCTTGTGCTCTGACTGTCAATTCAATAAAGAACACATCGCTGATTGGTGGAGCGACCACTCCGGCCACAACTGACGGCAGCCAATGCTCCAGCTCCTGTTCAACTGTAGTAGTTGCCAGTTGTGCTCCTGAACCTGTAAGCTAAAATATATACTGATTTAATTTATACTCTCTCAATCAAAGACGTAAAATTGATATTGCATTCATTTGAAATAGTTTAGCCAAAAAACACCATTTTAATTCTATTAATTTAACAATTGAAACTCAATTCAGGAGACGTCAAAAATTATTTTTTCATCAATTGAAACCCACAACCAAACTCCCTCAGTATGAAAACAATAAAACACATGAAAAACAACAATACAAAACATATAAATACACAAAAATTTGCAAAGCAACGTCGATGTAGTGTGTGGTGTTGAAACCCCTTTTCAACAATGGTTACCCATGTTTCAGGTAAATGTTATTCACTTTAGGAAAGGAAAAGGGTGAGAAGGAGAAGAAAGGGAAAGTTATGATTGAGGATTCAAGATTAAAGGAGTGGAGAGTCAGGAAAAGGCAAAGTCCAAAGGACAATACCTGAAAGCGAGCACACAATCAGAATACTCTTTTCCAAAAATCATTTACGGATCAGAAAAGTAGTTTCTCTTAATCCAAATACTGATACGGTGTCATATTTCATTCCCTTGGTTATTTTAGTGTTGATTTTGTACTATTCAGGAATTTCGTTTGTTTTGAAATTGCTAAATAAGCTGTCTTCTGATGAATTCAATGTTAGTTTTATAGATATGAAATCCATTGGATTATTGAATAATATATAGTCTCATACTATATTGGACGATATTATTGGAATTAGTGAAGTGGTTTTGTGTTTAATTATATATTTTACGACATTCATCATGTACAAATTTCTAAAAGTCGTGACATATTAGTCATTTACATTCAATAAACATCGTAATACGTAGTTATAAATATTCTTATTCTAGTTAAAACCCTTGTTTCTTTAACTTATAACTTTTAACAATAACTTGTTAATACTATACTTATAACTTTTGCATCAACTGGATAATACTTATTAATATTTATATATATTCATGTTTTGTACCTCACAAAAAATAATTGATTTCCTTCCATGTACGTAATTTATACTTCAATAATTATATAATTCTCAAAACTTATTCTATTGACAATTATGTAATATAAACTTAATAAAACAACTTTTGAATGGAAATTAACTCACGTTATGGCGTGACGGCCGTTTCGCTGTGTTGTCTAGAGCATCGTCAGACGACCCACAGTACACTGTGTACACACTGTGCACACTGTGTGTACTGTGGGTCGTCTGACGATGCTCTAGACAACAGAGCGAAACGGCCGTCACGCCATAACGTGAGTTAATTTCCATTCAAAAGTTGTTTTATTAAGTTTATATTACATATTAGTGGAAACAAGGTGGATCTTCAACATCACTATTGACAATTGTTTCAAATTCAAAGTATAATTTGACCTTTTCCAATTTTACAGAAGGAAGAACGAAACGGCATTACTCAAAGGCGAGGTAGTACAACATCAAGTCTGGAGTTGGAATTGGGATTCAGTCATACGGCACAAAATTCAGTTATTTCCGATTCCACATCTACTTGCCTAGAGTTAGACTATTCAGTGCAATCCGCTCATACAAGTTCTGGAGTTTACACTCTTCGTAGCAGTACGCAAGCAAACACGGTGACCTGTTCTTCTGAAACTAGTGGCATTGGCGTTGATGAAAGCGATGGTAATTATTTCATTCACACTTGAAGTTAGGTTTACTCTACTCTTTTAACCATAAAGTTCTGATAAGGTATTTAATTAATGTTGAGTAAAGATTCACGCGTCAACCAGAAAATGTCATCGGCTTTGTAATTATAATGGGTATTTCTCGTATTTCGTCCAAGAATTATAAATTGAAATAACAGAATACAGAATGCATGTCCAAACAATTCTAGCATTGATTTGAAAAGTTTGAATAATTGCCTTGCACTCAAGTGAACCCTACCTGAATGATGGTCATTGACATCCATTTAAAATGTTTAAAATAATTGTAATCCACGCATAAATCAATGTCTGTGCATAGTATATAGTAGTATTAGACAACTTATTATATTAACTTTTCATGTGAAATTTAACGACTTGCAGTCAAATATTTGTTAAGAATAAGTATAACTCACTTAATCTGTAGGCCGAGCGCTTTCGAATCTATGAGATCCATCTTCAGAGGCGTGGGTTCCTAGATCATCATGTCAGTTTTTTGGTTAGAAGTGTTGTGGTTTTTGTAAAATGTGATCAAAAAGTTTGTGAGATTTAAAATTTAGTTGTTCATTGAGAATGTTTTGTTTATTGTGTGTGGTGTGTTTGTATATTTCAAATTGTTCCAAGGTGTTGAGTTCGTGTCCTTTAGATTTTACATGTAGAATGTGTAGGTTGGTACTGATGTCAGTAAAAGTGTGTCCAGTTTGAATGATATGGTCGGCAAAATTCGATTCAGCTTTTGATGTCAGGGCTTGAAAATGTTCCTTGTAACGCTGTTTGAATGTGCGGCCTGTTTGTCCTATGTAGAATTTGTTACAATCAGAGCAGTTCAGTTTGTAGATCCCTGGGAGATCGTATTTGTTTGTGTTCAGTGTGGTTTTGAGTGTAAGTGCATTTTTTATTTTGTTTTTGTTCTGAATGAGATGGTGTGGCCGGCTTTTTTGAAGATTTTTGCTAGTCTGTTTGATTGTGGATTAATGTATGTCATTGTGATGTATTTTTTGTCAGTGGTGTTGGTGTTTTGTTTTTTGTTTCTTATTTTATGATTGAGTTTGTCAATTAGGTCGTGTTTGTAGCCGTTTTCTTGTGCTAGGTATTTTATTGTATTTAGTTCAATGTGGTAATTGTCGGTGGATAGCGGTGTGTTGTTGAGTCTGTGTAGCATTGACCTGAATGCTGAGTGTTTGTGTTGTGTTGGATGATTGGAGGTGCTGTGTAGTAGGGTATCTGTCATTGTTGGTTTTCTGTAGATGTTGAAGCTGTGTTGTTGGTTTGTGTTCTTTGTAATTGAGAGGTCTAGGACGTTTATTGAATTGTTTTGCTCATATTCAGCTGTGTATTGAATGTTCTTATGTATTTTGTTTATGTAAGATCGAAGTTGTTCACATTGTCTTTTGTTTCCTCTGTATAGCAATAGAACATCATCTACATATCTGTGCCAGTATATTATGTTCTGTGAAAATTTGTTATTAAAGAGTATATGAGTGTTTTCGCACCAAAAGTCCTGATGTGACAGTGTTCAGTAGTGCTCAGTGGAAGTGTTCATTGAATTTATTAGTTCAAATGTGAAATATGTAATTAAATTTAAACAATAAGAATCTATTGAGGTTCTTCTGATAATAACTTCAAATTTAATAATTTAGGCTAGAAAAAAACTGATCGTTAGTCCTAGTACTAGTAACAGATATATTAGATTGAAAAAAATTAGAGTCTTCAGTTTCATAACTCATTTTTAATTATTCAGTCTCTAAAAATGCAGTACATACCTTATTGTATGTTATAGTTTGTGGCCTGTGTTTCATAAACGATCATATTAGTGAATAATCAAATAAATTAAAGCAACTGAATTCCAATAAATACGAATTTAAATATATAAATATCACAACTCTCTACATAAGAATTGCTATTTATCAAAATAAATTTTCACTTGAAATTGATCATTTCAACTACTGGTATACTATGTCCAAATCGAGTAGGCTTGGAATGCAGAAACAAATATTTTCGATAAAAACTTTAATATGCAAATGTTTGAAATACAAATTACAGTATTAACTTTAATGATTGGATTTTCCAGTGAAAATAACATTGTATAGAGTACTTCTATATTGATTTTACTTAATTTTTTATTTTAACTTTCAGGGCATCGGACTAGGAGTGGATCTTTGGTGAGCGCGTCTGGTAGTTTTCATGGAGATGGCAGCGACCCCTCAGATGCAGGCCGAGGAACACTTCTCACCGCTGAAGAACTTTCCGATCTGATAGTTGGTCGTAGTCCAAAACCGAGAAGAGGCGTCTATCCTTCGAGAGCTACTGTCAGCTCAACACTGGATTCCGATTCAGATTACGTCACACTACCACCTCCCCCTCTCCCCCCGCCGCGCTCTGACTCTGAATGTCTGAGTCGCAGTTATGGCACATTAGAATCGGAGCAAACGCATTTGCCGTTGTACCACGAAGAAAGTCTAATCAATTCGAGAAAGGTCATGGAGGAGACGATCCTGCAGCAGCAGATTCAGTTCCAGCATTTGGCGTCCCCTTACTCCCCGCAACTTGTGTTACCAAAGGCGCAATCGTTTTTGGGGATGTCTGACCATATTCTTGTGAACCCCGCACCACCGGGCATTCCTCTGGTGAGCCCCGTCGATGAAAATGCGCGCTTCATCACTAGCAAACCTCACATCCTGACGACGCATGCAGCTCTCCTACCTGGATCTTATTCGCATGGCACTTTTGTACCTGAACATCGCAAATATCCACTAGATCCAGCATCTAGGATGAAAGCACATCCGTCCAATACAACACAGAACTTGATTCCGATAGTCACCAGCAATAACTATTTGGATGTGCGAGGCAGTGGTGCGGCCTTTCTCCAGCACTACCACCAGAAGTTTCCCCCTCCTCCTCACCCTCGGCAACCTCCTCCTCCTCCCCCTCCACCACCTCCTCCTCCTCCTCGACCGACTCTTGCCACAGTCTACACCAGCCAGGTGACCAGCAGCCAAATAGAACAATTCAAACAGCAGCTTTATTCTGACGTCGACTACGTCATCTACCCGATGCAAGATCCGGCCATCAGCAAACAAGAGTACATGGACTCGAAGATTGCTCTAGGCCACTACAACCCCCCACCTCCGCCCTACCCAACATACTCGAACAAGTCGCGCGTGCTTTATCGAAGTACTCCGAATGTGGCCGTGGCTGCTGGCAGCTACATTCCTGTTGCTCCCATTGGCTCGACCGCCGTCAAGTATGCATCCAATCAGAATCTGGCTGACTATCCGGGATCTTCGCTGTCCTTTGTTTCCAGTCATCATCCTTCATCAACATCTCCATTGTATTCGGCAGCAGCCTCCTATTCTTCCTCATCAACGCAAAGTCTCAGGTAATTAAATTGGTATACCACCACCTTCATCATCATCATCACCATCTCATATTTTTAAAAATACGAATTTTCATTATTATTTCTCGCAAAAAATAAAACATATTTTCAATATAGAACAGAAAACTTGTCAATATAACAACCTACAGAGGTTAACATGACTGGGCAACGTATAACTCTATGGTAAATAACTAGTTTATTTAAAAAGCTACTTGATATAACAGCTTTCAACCATTCACTAATTTTGCATCAGCAAAGCCAAGCTTAACTTCGATAATCAACTAAAATACAAACGATTTCGCACTTCTGATGTTTTATGCTTTAAAGTGGAGGTAAGGCCATGCAGCTAATAGCCTCTATTAGTTATGTACTGTTTACATGTTTGGACTCGACTTGTTTTATACTGAAAAATTATTATCATTAGTTGTCACTCGGAAAATTCACGAATTATTTCAATTTCTATGGCTTTTTTGGTTAAGATTTCAAACTCAATTTTATTTCCTAAGATTCAAGAGTAGCAGCAATATAAATTTAGACCATCTTTATGCATGCTCAAGCTAATCAAATATAGATTTTTCTTGGAACTGTTTATTGAAGTTTAATTGAATTGGTTATTGTTTTCAGGTATGATCCTCTCACCCTCCAGATGGTTCCTCCAGTAATAAGTAGTGGCTTCACAAGAACACAGTCAGATGACAATATTCTCAACTGTGTTTATGACAAACCAAAATTTAGGAGACCTCCTCCACCACCGCCATATGAACTGCAGGTAACGCTCTTTCTCTATTTCTCTTTCCCTTATAATTGAGAAATCGCTTGTCAATATTTTTATATTTAACATTGCAAAAAGTGAGATTGATTAAAAATTACCGAATTTTTTTTTTAGGATGAAGCCCACATAGGTCTTATACCTGTGCGTGGGTAATGAGTTGGATGTTGATGATTGATAAGTTGGACCTACAGTTTTAGGTGGGTTCCGAACCACCGGACTTGACGATTCCCACATAGGACTGAGATGCTTGAGCACCATGGTGGAATGATACATGGGTGTGCTCGTGCGCATGGGGGCGGGGCCACAGCCGAGGCATTGACGTCAGTCTGGACGCATATCGCCAGTCGCTCAGATTCGTTTCTTGGTTTATCGTGATTATGATGAGATGTTCAATCTCATCTCATGAGATGTTCAATCCAAGATGAGATGTTCAATCCAATCTCATGAGATGTTCAATTATCTATCTGTTCAATCAGATAGATAAGCTGCGTTCTCGTAAGTCCTGTTTGTAACGGTGACCGATTAGATTGGCCAGCAAAAAAGACACTGTTCTCTGCTGAAAATCACTTCCTGGTGGTTCGGAACCCACCTAAAACTGTAGGTCCAACTCATAAATCACCATCATCCAACTCATTACCCACGCACAGGTCTCAGACCTATGTGAGCTTCATCCTCAAAAAAAAAGAACTATTTTAGGAATTTTAAAAACTAAAAGCTCTATCATTTAATGAAATGGGTCTGAGTATACAAATGACTCGCTTTGCTCATGTCCTAACTTACATCTCACTCCTGTATTTTAAAAGGAGACGTAATACAATCATTGTATGAACTGAGATTTCCAATTTACTGTCAACATTTGCAAATCTCAATCTCATCACAATTACAAAATCTGTACGCGAATTTCAAGTCATTCAATAAAATAATAAATTAGATTGCAGTTTATTTAACTGACTTAATAATAATAATAATATTATTATTATTATTATTATTATTATTATTATTATTATTATTATTATTATTATTATTATTATTATTATTATTATTATTATTAATAATAATAATAATAATAGTGAAAAAAATCATAAATAGACGAATAATAATAATAATAGACTAATAATAATAAAAATAATGATAATAGACTAATAATTGAACTAATGAACTTATAATAATAATAATAATAATAATATTATTATTATTAATAATAATAGTTTAAAAAAATCATAAATAGACGAATAATAATAATAATATAATAGACTAATAATAATAATAATAACAATAATAGACTAATAATTATAATAATAGACAAATAATATTTTTTTATCATCAATAATAATGACAATAATAGACTAATCATATTAGTAATAATAATAATAGACTAATAAGCTAATAATAATAACAATAATAGACTAATAATTATAATAATAGACAAATACTATTTTTTTATCATCAATAATAATAATGACAATAATAGACTAATCATATTAGTAATAATAATTATAGATTAATAAGCTAATAATAATAATAATAATAATGCCTGATGATGACCCCATTGTCATTATTACTCATTGACAGGTTGAAACCGGCAGAAATTACTAAATTTTTGGATACCATATGTAGGTAATTACGCCTTTATTCATTTAATAATTATTACATTTATCGATTTCGTAAATATCAAGCAGTTTAATAAACATAAATTATAAATAAAATCAGTTTAATAAGCATTTCCCTATACTGGGATGTTGAGACTGGCGCGCGGTGCATCCTTGAGTGACGTCATGCGCGAACGCTGCCAGTTTACGTTCTCCGCATGAGCACACCCATGTATCATTCCACCATGCTTGAGCACATCACATTGATAATTTTAAAAATGCCAGGCGTAGATCTGGAATCGAACCAGAGGCCGTCGGAGTCAGCTGCACGAACCTCAACTTTAAGTGCCTTTTACTCGATCATTTCAGTTTTCATTTCCATCTCCGTCCCAGTTGAACTGTCAGTTCAACCTATGTGTAAAAAGCAAAAACTGATAGGAAAACTGAAATGGCAAGGGGAGCTGGCGGGATGGCCTGACCTAATTCTATTTGTTCAGTTTCCGTTTCATTTCAGATTAGTAAAAATCCTGCGTCTAAACGCGTTGCGCATTAGTCCGTCCGTAGGTTTTTATTTTAAAGTGTCAGAATTAATATTGAATTATGTCGAAAGACCACGATTTTCTTTATAAATTCATTGTTTCAATAACTAGAACAGATGATTGAACGGATCGTGTTAAAAGAAACACGGAAACGGATGAGCTGACTGTTCAACTGAGACGGAAATGAAAACTGAAATGACCGTGTAAAAGGACCTTAATTGTAACACCATAAAATGACAAAAAGCTCATAAATGTTGAAAATTTGTTTAAAATTTATATCAATTTTAATTTCTGTTGATTTTTTCATCAAGATTGTCTTACATATGTGAATGAAGCCTACGGTGGTGCACTAAAATATACTCTATTTGAGAGAATGTCATCATAATAATTATATAAATAAACTAATTTCCATATTAAGTCAATACTAAGCTACATGATACTACAATCATTGAATTACAAGCATAGCAAGTAATCAAGTTGGTGATACATTTGGATCTGATAAATCAGAGAGATAAGCTGCGTTCTCGTAGGTCCCGTTCGTAACGGTGACCGATTAGATTGGCCAGCAAAAAAGACACTGTTCTCTGCTGTAAAATCACTTCCCGGTGGTTCGGAACCCACCTAAAACTGTAGGTTCAACTCATCAATCACCATCATCCAACTCATTACCCACGCACGAAAGATTGACTTAATGATGAAGGAAATTAACTTCAGAATTTTAATCAATGTATTTTTATATTTAAATTATTGTTTTTTTTGCGCTTAGATTACCAGAAGCCGAGTCCGCAGTACGCATTTATGAGGCATGCAGTGAATTCAAGTTTTGTTATTATTTGTGTGTTTTTTAACAATTTTTCTATACTTAATCTAATTATTTATATTTTACAGAATCAATATATCTGTGAAGGAGAAGAATTAAGGAAGACGCTACTGCCAAAGGTTGCTCCAGCAAAGCATCAGGCGTCGTCTTTGTCTTCTAATTCACAGCAACAACTAGCAGCTCATAAGTCAGTTTTTCCGCCGTCTTTATCGAAGACAGTGATGGAAGAGCAGCGCAAACTGAACGGTGGCGGCGGCAGCCTGCTGGCCAGTGGCAAGAGCTCAGCGGACGGTTTGCTCGATATCAGCACTCTTCGCGAGAAGAGTCGAAACCTGGATTTGCCATTGATATCGGCGTTGTGCAACGATAAGTCACTTCTCAAGCAGACCAACGCTTTTGTGATGCCCAAACATCCAGGCGCGTCCGGCAACCGCAAGTGCGGAGACGACCGGCCCAAATCTTGGCACGTCAAATCACCCTCAGCCAAGAAACTGCCTGAAACAAGCGTGACCACCGAAAGCGTTGGCACTTCCACTGATCCTTCACCCAAGAAGAACACTCTTTTCGCGTCTTTCCTTTCCGCCAAATCCTCCCCGACCACCATACCTACAGCGCCTGTCAAGTACGCTACAACTTCCAATAGCAAACTAAAGTATCCCGTTTCCGGACTGTCGACAAACCAAATTGTCAAGTCGAGCCGCAAAACAGCTACTAGCTGTCACACTCATCCAAGTGATTCGAAACTTCATGGACATACTAAACTCTCTTAATCAATGATTATGCTAAGATAAAATTACAACAGAAACATTTGCATCAAATAGTTTTATTTAGAAATTTGTAATAATTTCGATGTGTCTCCCACTTGAAACTTATGTAAAAATTTCATTTCAAATTTGGAATTTAAAAGCCCTCATTTTCCTTTTGCTATAACTTTGAGGAAACCCTCCTTTGAAGGAACCATTGAAGGTCATCTCTATTTCAGTTGGAATTTTTAATACACATTGTGAAATTTTCGTGATGTAGATTTCCACTATAAAAATTGGGTATTTATGCCTGAAGATGATATTTTATTCCGGAATTTGCCTTAATTTATAAGACTTTTATAATATTTTATCAAGCTAAATTATGAATTATCTAAAACAATATTGCTGCCCAAGACTCAATAATACGATATAAGGGTGTAGAAATTGTTTCCAAATGATTTCACTGTAACGGATTCCAAATACTTGATAATACTACTTGATTGTAATTACGAAAGATGAAATGGGTAAAGGAGAATGAGGAAAATATCCAAGTATAATTTAATTTGGATTAAGTTTTTGAGTTTAGTTTTCATAAAAACATGTGTTTTAACATGTTCTAATTTCATTTGTTAAGAGACTTTTCATAAGAGATCATTCTATAGGTATCAAAACTGACAATTATCAAAGGTGCCTGTTGAATCTTGCTAACGTTTTTAAATAGCGTAATTTTCGAATATGGACTGTGTATGTCCGTGAAATTGTGAATGGTTGATGCGTGGGTAAGTGAATTTATTATTAAATGAAATCGTCCGGAAAAAATGTTTATATAATTATCGCCAGTGTCATGTTTTCGTTTTCCTTTCTTGCCGCTTATATCGGTTTCAATTTTCCTAGATTCTTGAGGAATCGAAATTCTTTTTAAGTCATCAATTCACCCGATTAAACTGTATCCATTAAATGCTAATTCTACCTGTGCTATTTTGTGGTTGTTACCAATTTTTAAAGCCTTCTTATCTTTTCAATTGTCAGACTACGGTGGTCTGAAGATGTCACAGCCGAAATAGAGCGGCGATTTGCCACTTCATTGATTGTGATTGTATGTCATAACATGTTGCTCAATGATCATCTATTTGATTTTCATTTTTCAGACAGTAATTCACTATTTGTCGACCTAATAATACTTGATTAGTGCCAAATGCGTAACTTGTTGAAGTCTATGAAACAATAATCTTAATTGCCATATTAATACAGAATGTTCAACTTATTTCTGGAAATGGTGCTATATTAATGGGATAAACAATCAAATATTAAAGATAAAATTCTCAATGCTTAATAAAGATGCTCATATTCCAATTTTTATATTTCTATCAGCCTTCATAAATAAGATGACAAAAATACATGTTATTCTTTCTAATTATTCTCTGTACCTAGTATAAAGCTGAAGGATGTATGTATCCATTCATGTTGCACAACCCCAATATGTAAACCATGTAGCTTCCAATCATTGAACAGTTTCAAATATTGCAGTAAACAAGGTACCGATTTGTTTTGTGATAGCAATTCTATAGTCTAAAAAAGAAGCATTCCAAAATTTCTAGTTATAAAATTAGATATTAGAAAGAAATATCTCAAGAAGGATTGGTTGTTTTATTGGGATGATGCTAGTTAATTCGCAAATTTTATTAGTAACAATTTACCAATCAAAATTTGCATTAGCTTTTACAATGTCTACATAATGTGTGACAGTATATAAATTAATAACGATTGAATTGATTCGAAAACTGTCTTATTGGTGCTAATGCATTGAATTCTTATTGAAAGAATTATCAAAATAATATTTTGCACTTTATTATAAAGTGGTGCTCATTCAAAATAATGATTCTTAAATTATACAACCATACCGTAATCCTAACATTGTCACGCTCAATTAGATAAGATAGGTAAGATAATGTGTCAAATTGTGTGCATATCAAGATTTGGGAAGCCTCATGGAATTCAATGCTAAAATTATTTGCCATTATTTATCTCTGAATTGGCTTGGAAAATTGTCAGCACAATCATTGTACTTGAAAAATATTAGAAACTCCCCCAATTGATGTAAAAAACTGGTAATTTTCCCCATTTATGATTTGTTTTGGTGCTTACCACTATAACAGCTATAATCCCAATTGAAACTTTTTAGTATATTTTAAGTATAATAATGACAGAAAATTCAAAATACTTTGAGTAGCTGTACAGTTTCTCTTACTCTTGTACACAATCGCTCACAAGAACATTTTATGTTAATGTTTTAATTAGATTTTTTCACAATAATGTGAAAATTTCTTTGTCAACTCAGGGTGCCATTAATATAATGTAATGTACTTTTCAAATAGTTATAATTATGCATATATATAAAAGAAGGTATGTTTCTGTTGAACCATCATATTAGTAGTTGTATTTATGAGCTACTGTCTGTGGTGTATTTAGATGTTTACTTCGCTCGTTTATCTATCAGGGCGTTTGAACGTAAGCTCTGTTTCCTACAAAGTGAGCATAGTCTTAATATAAAATATATACATAGATTGATGTTATAAGTTGTACATTTTTATTCTATCATAATGTGAAATAATGATTATGATGCCATTTTGTCAGAGAACAGAGCATACAATAAGTGCAATTTTATTTATCACTTTATTGTGTGGTAGGGTAATTTGCTCAAGAATTTTACATTAAATTTTTCTCTTGATTTACTATTGTATATTTTTGTAATGAGATTCATGTTTATACAATGCATAAATTTCTATTGATGCGAAGTTTTGTTATAGGATTCCTTGTTAGAATGTCTAGTATTTTTTCAATTGCAGGTGATGACTCGTTTCAAATTGAATGTAGTTGCGAACTCAATAGTTTATTATTGTCTATTATTTTCATAATTAACATTGTCGCTGTAATGCGATGCTGAATAAATTTAAATCTGATCCATTAAAAATACATGTATATCAGATTTCAGTGATGTAATCACAAAGCTGTACATAAACAAGATAGTTACATAATTATTATTTTACAGAAACTTCCACAGAATCTTAATGGTTTCAGTCACCTTCAATTTCATTAATTAGTGTTATAGTCCGTCTATCCAAGATAGAGCTTGGTCCTTGAGATGCGCACAATGTGAAAATTGCCCCCACCACTTTTATGAGGCCTGTGTACTTATACAAAAGTACTTATCATATGTCTAATGTGCACCCAGATGCCGGGGACCAAGAAACAATATTAGGTCTGTTTACAATTTACAACTGCTTGTATAGATACCCAAACTATTGAAGTCCACGCTTGTAGCAGTATTCATAATAAAAATTATTGTAATTTATTGTAAAATAAATAATTCTTGTCCATCCTCCACAGTTCCATGGAATTATATTATTGTTATTTTAGTACTGGTTTTTTCAAAAATGGTATTTTTCTTATAACTCTTCCACTACACTCAGTTAAAAGTGACTTACAAAGTAATAATTTATTGAAAAAGTAAGTTATAATCAAGTAAACTTCATTATTAAGAATACTATTGAATATAAGATTGGATTTTTCTGTAATTAAATAGTATACAAAATTCGCATAATATCATGATTTCTAGTGTCATTTTTAATAGAATGAATGGTTGAATAAAAGTTAATGCAATAGAACCATTTGTATCTTTCTATTTCCAACCATAACTTATATATTTGATTGAACCGATTGATAATCTACTAAAATAATTCTATTGTATATCTGTGAGACGAACAGGTGTTTTCAATTTATGTGATAGATATCTGTGCTGAAATAATGACTACACCGACTTGTAAGTGGGTAGTCGAACCTGGTAGAACCTGTAGTAGGTACTACCTAAAAAAGAAGCTACGATAAGCTGTTATTTAATCCTCTTGATAAGGTAAACGGGGTTAGTCTGTAATGAAAATTATTTTCAGGAATAGCATGGAGTTTCCTATCTAAACCGATTATCTCAAATGACATTGCATCAAAACTTCAGCAGAACATCCAAAAGTTTAATCAATTGAATCTTTCAGTTAGGGTCATAGCACATTGGTGCTTGGAGAGCCGAAAGTGATTCTAAAAAAGCCAAGAGGTTGATCAATGAGACTTTCATATGCTGATCCACTCCTTAAACCCATTCCATAGCATGTTTTTGATTTTACAGCTATGATGCTATGAGCTAGCTATGATTTTACAGCTATGAGCTAGTATCGAAGCTCCACTTTTAAACAACTTTACACCCTTCTTAATTGATAAGAGCATGTGTGAATTTTTAGTGGTTGATGAGAGTCAACATTCAGTCGAAGTAACTTATTGTTTCTAAAGTGGAGATGCAAACAGATCAATGGAGCCTACATCGTGCCGTATAGTTCAAGAAAATTGATATATATCAAGTAGGAAAAATCATCAGTAGTTAAACCAAGTTTGGCTTGGCAGCATATCAAAGTCCGTTACATTTAACACCATTGTAGAATTTATCGTATATGACCTGACAAAAAATTATTTATAACTTTTACTTTAATGCAGTACCTACAAGAACTGATAGCGTTTCGCATCTTGTCATGGAAAAAACATTTTGAGAATCATTGTGTTGAAGATGGGAATAAATAAGCTATATGGAATTACAGTTGTAGTCCTGTGAAAGTTTTAGTCCTGTAGACCTTCAGGGTGACAAAATATGCTTGATTTTAGGTGCTCATACACTAAGGAAACTGCGAAAATTACAAAAAATTACCACATCCTTCAAACCAAAGCTTTCAAAATCTATGCTTTTTTGGCTGATATTCGGAACGAAACGCAATCAGTAATATTGTATGCACTGTATTAAGGTAAAAGGTATAAATAATTTTTTATCAGGTACAGTGACTACTACGATGGTTACGGACCTTGGAGGATTGTTCATGGAACGCGAATAGTGCATGATAGCACCAAGTATCTGTTTCTGAAACTCCGAGCAAGATTACGTTTGAAAGCAATAATTTGGAAAATTTGAAGTTATAAAAACAGACAAACCTCTGGGTGTCCCCACAGTCAGCAGAGCATAATTATTTTCTGTGTAACAATGTACGTTATAAAACATTTCAATTCTATCGTCTGTGGACGTGACATACCCCTCACAGTCAAGTTTAACAATTAGAATATTGCAAGTCTCAGGCGCGGATCCAGGGAGGGGCGATTTCCCCCCACCCCCGCAACTTCAAAAAATATCACAAGCGAAATTTTTAGTGGTTGAGTACCAACAGAATCAAAGTATTTTTTAAAAAAGTGGAGACGCAAACATAAATGGAGCCTATATCGTGCGTGCCTTATAGTACTAGGAAATGGACAGGAAGTGAGGAAAAAATCCAATGCGGCTAAAAATCTGTGGCTAGGAGATCAAAAAAGCATTCTGAAAGTCCTCAAGAATCCATGTGAGCTTCGGCCATAATCCTGAAAACCGTAAATTTTTCCAATATCATTTTTTTCCAATATCAAAATTGTGATGAAAAGAGGTCAGCCAGAAAAATAACCCTTTTTTCAGAAAACAGAATCTACACGAATTTGACACCAGTTACATTCCTGTATTATAAATAGATCCCAATGGAGAATCATCTCCAATACTACAATATTAGGGAAGTGATAGCCGCGAGCCGTAGCAGGTATCTGTTCAATCAGATAGAGATAAGCTGCGTTCTCGTAGGTCCTGTTTGTAACGGTGACCGATTAGATTGGCCAGAAAAAAAGACACTGTTCTCTGCTGTAAAATCACTTCCCGGTGGTTCGGAAACCACCTAAAACTGTAGGTCCAACTTATCATCCTACATCCTACTTACCCACACACAGGTCTCAGACCTATGTGGGCTTCATCGTCAAAAAAAAAATATAAGTGAGTAAAACAATATATAAAAGTGAAATACAGTGTCCGTTTTTTTTTTATTCATTAAGTTCCTGGATTTCTTGTTTCATGACGAACTGCGTTGTTAATATTAACTTTTTAAGTGAATTCAACGACTTGCAGTCAAATTTTCATTAAGAATAAGTAGAATTTACTTACTCTGTAGGCCGAACGTTTTCAAATCTTTGAGATCCATTCTCAGAGGCGTCCACCTTGATCATCGATGTCAGTTTTTTGGTTAGAAGAATTGTGGTTTTTGTAAAATGTGATCAAAAAATTTGTGTGATTAAAAATTAAGTTGTTCATTGAGAATGTTTTGTTTATTGTGTGTGGTGTGTTTGTAGGTGTTGTTCCAAGGTGTTGAGTTCGTGTCCTTTAGATTTTATATGTAGAATAAAATGTGTAGGTCGGTAGTGATGTCAGTAAAGGTGCGTCCAGTTTGAATGATATGGTCGGCAAAATTCGATTCAGCTTTTGATGTTAAGGCTTGAAAATGTTCGTTGTAACGTTGTTTGAATGTGGCCTGTTTTTCCTATGTAGAATTTGTTACAATCTGAGCTGTTCAGTTTGTAGATACCTGGGAGATCGTGTTTGTTTGAGTTCAGTGTGGTTTTGAGTGTAGGTGCATTTTTTATTTTGTTTTTTGTTCGGAATGAGATGGTGTGGCCGGCTTTTTTGAAGATTTTTGCTAGTCTGTTTGATTGTGGATTAATGTATGTTATTGTCATGTATTTTTTGTCAGTGGTGTTGGTGTCTTGTTTTTTATTTTATGAACTTCGTATCTGGCGAACTTAAATCTCTCGCAGAACTACTGGGAACCGAAAAAGCAACCCTAAAACACATGTCAACCGATTACCTAAGAAATTAATTAGTGGCAAAGCCTTCTTGTTTGTAGACAAAAAAAAACCGACACCTCATTTTCAGCAATTTACGCGAATTTCTGAATACATTCCTATTAATTCTGCTTATGCAAGCAAAGACTTATGACTACTACTTGAAATCCACATATTATGTTGAATACTCTGAAGAACACAGAAAAAATGAAAATGAGTAAAAACTTGCTATGCAGAACTGACATTTTTGAGTCGTGGCGGATGCGTTTCGAATTATGTAGTTCTTTCTCGGCGCTTGGTTGCAGACTGACTTGTTCGGACTGACCATGTAAGGTTAGGTGGTGGTAGGGAGGTAGTGGGAGATGTGGATGTTATTGGGGAAGTAGGTGTGGTGGAGGTGTTTTCAGGGGGGTTTGTGATGATGTTGAAGAGGTTATGAGATTTGAAATTGAGTTGGACATTGAGTATGAGTAGAGGATGTGAAATGGAATGTTTGTTAATTTCGAATTTACTTTTGGGGGTGTTGTGAAGGATGTGGAGGTTTTGATCAATGTTGATGAATGAATGATTTTGTGAGTATAAATGTTCGGCATATTTTTATTGTCACAAAACCAAATTGTGTCTAACATTTATTTACTAAAAATGGTGGAGTTTTAGTAACCTACCAATATAACTGGGTTTTTGTTCGAATAACCTACTATTGTGGATCACCAAAAGTGATAATCTCCTCTACTTCTTGTATTATAATCGATCTTGTATTATAATTCTTGTATTATAATCAATATTTTGGTTTATATCACTGTTTTTTGCATAATTATATAAAGAATCTTCATACACAAGTCATATAAACACGATGTTAGGGAGACCAAGTTTCTTGAACAACGGCCTACATTAATCTAATCTATTTACTCTTTTCATACACCTTACAGCTTTCTTCAGGATCTTAAAACACCCTATCAAGAATTTGTTTCATGATCCCATACTATAAGATAGCATATCTAATATGTGCTGACAGTAAGAATCCATGGTAAGCTGTAAAAAGTACTTTTTGTCATTTAATCTAGCAAATTTGTCGCAGAACTAATACCCCAGATGAAATTTTACAACACATATATGCCGTATTTTCTCAATGTATGGAGCCCAGTGCACCTCGCGAAACCCTGATTTGTCATTTTCTATTTACCTTTTATCAAAATTAATGTTTAATTAACTTTTTATGGTAAATTCAACGACTTGCAGTCAATTTCAATTGAGAATAAATAATATTCTTACTCACGTAGGCCAAACGTTTTCGAATAGTGGAGATTCATTTTCAAAGCTGTCCTTGATCGTCAATGTCGGTGTTTGGTTAGAAGAATTATTGTGTTTTTTGACGAATTTGATCGATAAGTTTGTGCAATATAAAATTTAGTTGTTCATTGAGGATGTTTTGTTTATTATTGTGTGTGGTGTGTTTGTTTATTTAAAATTTTTCCAAGGTATTGAGTTCGTGTCCTTTAGATTTTATATGTAGAATGTGTAGGTTGATGGTGATGTTAGTAAAAGTGTGATGTCAGTTTGAATGAATGGTACGGTATATGGTCGGTGAAGGTAGATTCGGTTTCTGTATTTAATACTTGTAAGTTTAATGAAAAATAAGACGAAATTGTCACAACCACATTTATTAAAACTTCGAGAAACTAGTTTCGGTTGTTACACCATTATCAATCTCAATCAAACTGAAAAACTGAAGTACAGAGAAGCCTTATATATACTATACATGAAATGATACTATTGGCTAAGAGGGAAAGAGGCTGACCTTAATCGGACGTTGTGATTGGTTGTCAAGTCACGCCCCCTGGTGGGAGGAGTAACAAGCAAAAATACGAGTCAAATCAATAACTAAACAATGTGAACATCAAGAAAGTAACAAAAAATTTGTAATAAGGCTAGAATTTAATCAAATTAAAATTAAAAATTCTTTTAAAAATTAGAAGCTCACTGAAATGCAATCAAGGTCAACTGAGAAATACACATAAGAATTGCTTTTTTAAAATAGGCTGGAATTATAATGAAACCAAGTTAGTTGTATTGAATTGGTTAAAATAAATTTGGTCATTTAAATTAGTTATGGAATCGTTTTTTACCAACTTAGTAATATATAAGGCTTCTCTGTACTTCAGTTTTTCAGTTTGATTGAGATTGATAATGGTGTAACAACCGAAACTAGTTTCTCGAAGTTTTAATAAATGTGGTTGTGACAATTTCGCCTTATTTTTCATTATGGATACCTTCCACAATATCACCTTCGCCATTACTAAGAAAGTTAAAGAAGCGAGTCAAGCAGAACAGGTGAAGTTATATTTCAAACTTAAACTGAAGTTTGGTTTAGCAGAGAGGAATATATTTTTCAATAGACAGTGCCTTAAATTGGGATTAGTACCGAAGTTTGTTTTAATAAAATCCAACAACAAGTCCATAATTGCGCAAAAAAGTATTGAACAAGCACAAAAATGTTGGATAAAGAAAGAAATTAGCTGGTGGTACAAAAGAAGGGATAGCTTATCGTTCTACATTTTCATCTTACATTCGCAACTGACGAAAAAACTACACAAAATTGAATGGGATTTCTTATACTATAAGTGCAGGGACGAAATCTATAAGAAATTGAAAGAAAAAACCGTTACACAGAACTTGAAATTACATAAACTTGTTGAAGAACAACGTCCAAAACCGAATAATACAAATCATCACCATAAGTTTGCTGATAGAGTTAAAAATTTCACTAATGTCTCGTTTTCACCTTCAGAACAAGAATTGCTAGGACAAGGTACTAAATTCAACAGTTATAGTAGTTTAGGGAGCAAACAAACAGAACTTCTAGCATGCAGCATTGATAGCAATTGGAGAGTGTCACAGAATCGTATTTTAACCAACAGATGTGCGGACATAATTATACAAGAACAGGCAAGACAAGTTTTACCCAATATTCAATGTACAGAGGACATCGTGAAGAAGATTAAGAAGAAATTCAAAGACAACGATTTGATCATAGTCAAAGCAGACAAAGGAGGCACCACGGTTATATTAGAGAAAACTGAATACATAGGTAAAGTTAATGAATTCATTTCAGATAATAATTTCATTGAGATTAACTCCAATCCAACCAACAACATTAATAAATTAGTTAAAAGTAAGCTGGCAGGTATCACAAAGTTAATTGATAAACAGGAAATCAAATATTTAACAGTTATGAACCCATACCCACCCAGATTATTTGGTCAGCCCAAACTTCACAAGAATAATATTCCGATAAGACCAGTAGTGTCATTTATTAATTCTCCAT
Organism: Conomelus anceps; assembly: GCA_948455865.1. Classification (NCBI taxonomy): domain Eukaryota; kingdom Metazoa; phylum Arthropoda; class Insecta; order Hemiptera; family Delphacidae; genus Conomelus; species Conomelus anceps. The sequence continues at coordinate 32,061,189 of OX418220.1, forward strand.
GTTCGAAATTGGCCCACAAACTCAACAGTAGCTTCAGATCGTTAACGGGATTCCAACCTAAATTTGGAATCAAAAATTCATTGGAGTTGGTCAATAAAATCAAAAATATTCCTGTTCATTCATCTTATAAACTTGTTTCTTTTGATGTAACTAATCTCTTTACAAATATACCAATTGAAGAAAGTCTTAACAGGGCTGAAGAGATCATGGAAACTACAATTAATTAATGATCCTATTATTAGAACTGAGCTGTTAGGATTGATGAAGTTATGTACTGAATATAACTATTTCAAGTTTGACAATAAATTTTATGAACAGAAAGATGGGTTAGCGATGGGTTCACCCCTTTCACCACTACTAATAAATCAATTAAAAAGAGTAGAGTAATGAAAGAAATTCAACAATGTGAACAGGGGAATATCGATTGTTTGAAGCAGAATCTGCTACAAGAAAACTGGAGTAGGGTTTACAATAGCAATAGTTTAAATGACAAATATGATAGTTTCATTAATATTTTAAGGTTTCATATTACTATGAGTTGTCCAGTTAAAAAAGTCCCTGTAAAGAACAAATTAGACAAGATTGAAGAGTGGATAACTGATGATATCCTTGCAGAAAGAAATAGGGTTAAAGATGCATATGATGAATTCAAACTATCTAGAAATATGTTAAGTGAAGATAATTACAAAGCTCTAAAGAAAAATTATGCAAGAGAAGTGAAAAGAGCGAAATGTAAGAAAACAGCTGAAATTTTGAATAATAGTGTGTACTTTAACACAGCAGTGTGGGATGTAATAAACAAAAATAGGCAAGTAGCTCATGTAGATGCTTATACTAGTGTCCCCAGAATAATTAACGAAAATAACAAATATATTGATGATAGTGTAGACATTTGTAATTTCTTTAACAGATATTATCAATTGGTTGCTAAGGATCTTCAAAAATCTCTTAATACAGGTATTAGTGATGCAAATATGAGGAATACTGAGGGGATTCAGAACGAATTAAAATTCCACCCAGTATGCCAAGACGAGTTGTCAAATATCATTGATAGTTTAAATAATAAAAAAAACTGTAGGAATGGATGGGGTATCCAGTAAAATTCTGAAAGAATGTAAAGATCAATTGTTAGACCCTTTGATTCATCTGATCAATCATTCATTAGAACAAGGTGTTTTTCCAGATAACTTAAAAGAGGGGAAGATCTTGCCAATCTTCAAAAGTGGTGATAGAGAAAAGGTAGAAAACTATAGGCCCATTAGTATTTTAAATGTAATAAGTAAAATTTTTGAAAGAGTAGTTCTAAATAGGTTACTTCTGCACCTTCAAGAAACTAACTTTATCTGTGATGAACAGCATGGCTTTCAGAAAGGGAGATCAACAAAAACAGCCATAGTTTCTCTTGAAAAACTAATAGATATAATAGATTCAGGTGATAAAGCTACTGCAATCTTCTTAGATCTGTCAAAGGCATTTGATTGTGTTAATCATAGAACTTTATTGGAAATACTGCAAAATGTAGGTGTAAATGGGGTTGAACTGAAATGGTTTGAATCATATCTTATTGGGAGAAAACAATGTGTAGAACTAACTACAGTAGTTGGTAATAGTATAGTAAAGAATAAATCTAATAAATTAGAGGTGCAAGCTGGAGTGCCTCAGGGGTCAATACTAGGTCCATTGCTTTTTTTGTTATATGTCAACCGTTTACCTAAAGAATTAATTAGTGGTAGAGCCCTCTTATTTGCTGATGATACATCACTCATTTTCAGCAATTCCATTCTAGATAATTTAGAAATAAGTGCCCATATAGGTGTGCAGTCCATTGTCCAATTTTTAAATCAGTTGAAATTAACTATAAATAGTAAAAAATGCCAATACCTTCAATTCAAAAACAAACATAATTTAAATGAAGATAGGGCTATAAACGTGTTTGTAAACGATAATCAATTAGACCAGGAAGAAAAAATTGCATTTCTAGGAGTTACGTTGGATAGACGATTGACCTGGACTCCATACATTGAGAAAATATGTAGTAAAATTTCATCTGGAGTATTTGTCCTGCGACAGCTCGCTAGATTGAATGACAAAAAGTTACTTTTCACAGCTTACCATGGGCTCTTACTGTCACATATTAGGTATGCTATCTTAGTATGGGGTAATTCATCAAAACAAAATCTTGATAGGGTGTTTAAGATACAAAAGAAAGCGGTTAGGTGTATAGAAAGAGTAAATAGATTAGATTCATGTAGGCCGTTGTTCAAGAGACTTGGTCTCCTAACTGTACCCTGCTTATATGTGTATGAAGCTACTTTATATGTAAAAACGAATGATATTGATCAAAATCTTGATGTACATAATTATAATACAAGAAACCGAGGAGATTATCACTTGGTGAGTCACAATAGTAGCTTATTCAAACAAAAACCTAGTTATATTGGTAGGGAATTCTACAACAAGATACCGCAGTTTTTGAAGAGTCTTGAAAATATAGAAATATTTAAAAAACAATTGAAGAAATATTTAGTTGATAAAGCTTTTTATAGTGTACAAGAGTTCCTTTCACATCAAAATTAAGCCTCACCTCAACTAATTGAAGTAATTATGGTATCTAGTGTATAATATTGTTGATCTGACTTGTCTTATACTCCTTAACTGGAGTCTCCAAGACGTAATCTACAAAAAAAAAAAAAAAAAAAAAAATTATTTATGGATAGCCTTGAACATAGAATTTTTGAAAATAATAATTTTAAGAATAGGATTGCTTATTGGTACAGATATGTAGATGATATTATTTGTTTGTGGAAGGGTAGTAATAGACAATTAGATAATTTCCTTAGCTATTTGAATCGTTTACACCATAAGATTAAATTCACCATAGAGTTAGAAGAGAATAGTGTTTTAAATTTTCTAGATTTAAGAATTGACCATAGCACAGGAACCCACAATTTCTCTATTTTTAGAAAAGTAACTCATCCCGATGTAATCATACCTCATCACTCATGTCACCCAATATCACACAAACTTGCAGCCTTCAATAGTATGATTTATAGAGCTTTAACCATTCCAATGAGCAATCATCACTTTGAAAAAGAGATTAGTACGATTAAACAAATAGCTATTACAAATGGATATGAGGAAATCATTGTCAATAAAATGTTAAATAAAATAAATAGGAGACTAGCAGTAAGTACTAGCATTGCTGTAACGGAAACTGGGGAAAGGTCATTGGTTGAAGTTTCAAATGTAGAGTAAATGAACATATCAGGGATTGGAAAACCCAAAAAGGAGATTCAAATTTTGCAGAACATCTCATTAATAATGGACACAAGTTCAAGGCTGAAGAAAATGTTGAATTTCTGCATTTGATTGGCAAAGGCAGACAATTGAACATTTTAGACACTTTGGAGATAACTAAGTTGGTAAAAAACGATTCCATAACTAATTTAAATGACCAAATTTATTTTAACCAATTCAATACAACTAACTTGGTTTCATTATAATTCCAGCCTATTTTAAAAAAGCAATTCTTATGTGTATTTCTCAGTTGACCTTGATTGCATTTCAGTGAGCTTCTAATTTTTAAAAGAATTTTTAATTTTAATTTGATTAAATTCTAGCCTTATTACAAATTTTTTGTTACTTTCTTGATGTTCACATTGTTTAGTTATTGATTTGACTCGTATTTTTGCTTGTTACTCCTCCCACCAGGGGGCGTGACTTGACAACCAATCACAACGTCCGATTAAGGTCAGCCTCTTTCCCTCTTAGCCAATAGTATCATTTCATGTATAGTATATATAAGGCTTCTCTGTACTTCAGTTTTTCAGTTTGATTGAGATTGATAATGGTGTAACAACCGAAACTAGTTTCTCGAAGTTTTAATAAATGTGGTTGTGACAATTTCGTCTTATTTTTCATTATGGATACCTTCCACAATATCACCTTCGCCATTACTAAGAAAACTTGTAAGTTTAATGTTTTTTTGTAATGTTGTTTGAATGCGCGGCCTGTTTGTCCTATGTAAAATTTGTTACAATCAGAGCAGTTCAGCAGTTTGTAGATCCCTGAGGGATCGTATTTGTTTGTGTTCAGTGTGGTTTTGGGTGCAAGTGCATTTTTTATTTTGTTGTTTGTTCTGAATGCGATGATGAAAAAAATTTCTAGTCTGTTTGAAAAACCGACATTGACGAACAAGGACGCCTTTGAAAATGAATCTTCACGATTCGAAAACGTTTGGCCTACGTGAGTAAAAATATTATTTATTCTCAATTAAAATTGACTGCAAATTGTTGAATTTACAATAAAAAGTTAATATTAACAATGCAGATCGTTAAGGAACAAGAAATCTAAGAATTTAATGTTTAAATTTAAGCATGGCACAAGCCAAAGCAACAGATCTGTATCAATATTACCCAGCCTCAAAAACGCAGCTTATTTTTTGTGCAATTCTCTTTTCAGACAGTGTTGAACTGTATGGCTAGCAATAGGCCTACTACAATTTCACTCACCCCTCTTCATTTCGTAATTTTGTGACCGCTAAACATAAGTGTTACCTACCAAAAAAGAGAAACTCCAAATTGGATTCCCAGGCAAGACCGGGTAAAATTCAATGCTTGTAGTACCGTAATAATAGGCCTGTGTTTAAATTTTGTGGTAGGAGTGATATTTTCTCTTTATGCTAATATATTTATACTATATACTTTATACTTATAGCTATTGTACCCGTCCTTCATACGGATTATTTTTAGAAATAAGACATACATATCATTTAACAAAACATTTATAATTACATTTTGTTTTGATAGCATTTACAAAAAATACACATCAAATTGATTCAAAACAGGCACAAGAAAAAACATAAATGCTTTATGCTGTTCTCTATCTTTCTTTCTTCTTCTTTCTCATTGAATTGGACTGTCGAGCTCTGTAGAGAGCCGTTCGCTCTCGAGTCGTCAAGGGTTGGGGTTTGTTCGTTCAGTGAAAAGACATTTTCCACCATGGTGAAATTATATTTTTTTACCAAATTTTTAGATACCATATGCTGGTAATTTCGCCATTATTCATACAATAATTATTACATTTATCGATTTCGTAACTATCAATCAGTTTAATAAAATCAGTTTAATAGACATTATTTCTCCATACTGGGATGTTGTGACTGGCGCACGGTGCTTCCTGAGTGACGTCATGCGCAAACGCAGCCAGTTTTCGTTCTCCGCATGAGCACACCCATGGCATTCCACCATGATTTTCCACGATATTTGTTTTTGTACTTTCTTGACCAACAAGATCATCTGCCGACTCGTATTGATCTTCGTGCAAGTCTTCTCCTCTTTGCGTCCTGCGACAATCTTCCTAAACAACTTCTTTTTTCCGAGGCATTTTGAATAATTCAAATATCAATACGCTAGTAAATATTTACATATTTCCAGCTGAGCATTTCCCTCAGTGACAGTTATCAGAGAGAATATTTGAGAACAGCTGATTTGATATATCATGATAAATGACGTGATTTGTTTTTATGTGGGAATAAAACTTAGAAAAAATGTAGGCTAATCCAAAATCGCACAATACTTGGTTTTTAAACGTTTATTATTCTGTTAAAAAAAAGTTAATTTAGTTTTTTATAGCTAAAGACATTGTCAAAAAAGTTTTCAATACTGATAAATAACTTAAATCCCGATCGATGCTCTCGTTTTTCAGAAGAAGGCTGCGTAAAATTGGGAGTGCGCCAGAAGTGGTCGACGACAATGATGGTCAACGACAACCTTGGACGATTTCTAGAACGCATCTGACGCTGTACGCACCCGACAGAGTAGGTCATCTCAGGAATGTGGTCACCTCTGTCGTCGACCACAATTATCGTTTGGTGAAGAAATAGAAATCGACCGACTCTGTCGCTGCTCGCACCCGACGTAAAATGCCTTCGGGCCGTGACAGACAGACAAACAGACAGAAATTGAGATAAGACTTGTTTCGGCTTCTTTAATGTATAAAACGTAAAAATAACAAAAAAATATATAATTCTGACAAATGTACAGACAAAACTCTAATTTTATTTATATATATAGGCCTACCTCAGTGTTGAAATTTGCACTAGCTACCGTACTTGATCAATGGTTGAGTTCCTGGGAGCTTTACCGGCAACTGGGAAATGTTAAACGGTGGCATCTCATTGGTCTACTTTCATTCATAAACGTTAAAAATTCAAATAAACTAATCAGGTGTCACTGGTCACATCTGCCAGTTACCGGTAAAACTCCCAGGTACTCGACTACTGTACCTCGGCACGGAGCGGGACGCCGACAAACGTACCCAACGACAAACTGGACGATATACTCTTTTACATGAACGACAAACGTGCCCAACGACAAGGTAACCAGCGACAACTGTGACCATATTCCTGAGTGTTACAGTTTGTCGGGTGCATGCAGCGACATCCTGGACCAATTCCAATTTCATCAGCTCCCGCCGACAACCTGGACCACATTCCTAAGTGGTCCAGTATGTCGGGTGTGGGAGGCGACAACCTGGACCGATTCAAATTTAATCAGCTCCCGCCAATCTGGACCGCCGTCAACCTGGACCACATTCCCAAGTGGTCCAGTTTGTCGGGCGCGGGAGGCGACAACCTGGACCACACAGGGTCAAATTCGATAGTTGAAGTCCAATGATCGATATTCGACCAGCACTTGTTATGATGATAGCAGGGGAGAGCGCCAGAAGTGGTCGACGACAATGGTGGTCGACGACAAACCGGACGATTTTCAGACCGCATCTGACGCTGCACGCACCCAACAGAGTGGGTTTTCTCAGGAATCTGGTCCACTCTGTCGCCGACCACCTTTGTCGTTTGGTGAATAAATAGAAATCATTGATCAGGGATGATCATTGATGGTTCGTCTATGTAGAAATCTACCCCCTCTGTCACTGCACGCACCCGACAGAGTGGGTCTACACAGGAATGAGGTAATTATATCGATTCTCTTCTATCGATTCATTGTAACTAATCGATATGGTATAGACTTCAGCAACACAGAAGATTGGTTGTATAACCTGGCTTTGCCTCGAAATTTGAATCGTATTGTTCATGGTGTTGAAAAGGTTTTTCTTTTATACAACTTCTTTGTGGGTGTTGTATCTCTCATAGGTTAAAATTCTTCGTGAATTTCCACATATTAGTTTGGTTGTTCCAGTTTTTACCTTCTTCGTGTCATTCATAAATGATTTTTATTGCAGGGTTATTCCTAATATTATGTTATACCTACATTTTATTATAATTTAATAATAGTTGAAAATAATTTAAACATTTTTGATCAAAATAATAATAATCATAATTATAATACTAGAATGAACTCTGATATTACTCCTTATATAAGATTGTTAAAGACTCTTAAAAGCCATGTATACCATGTTTAATACTATAATTGTTAATAAACTTCCTCTTGAAAAAAGAATGTTACCAGAAAAAAGCTTCCTCTTGAAATAAGAATGTTACCAGAAAAAAGCTTTAAATCAGTAATTAACAAATGGTCAAGAAAAAAGCCATTTTATAATTTGAATGAATACATGGAGGCTGACGATGCTTCTTTTCAGGAGTGAAATGCACTCCTCAAGCATCTCCAATATATGTGAATAAAACATTATTTAAAAGTGAAATACAGTGTCAGTTTTAATATTAGATTGTTCATTTCGTTTTTTGTCATGGAAAACATCACAGATGATTACATGTATTGTGATATTAGTGACTTGAAAATATGATTTTAATTTTTGTTCAAACTTGGTGTATTTTAGTGTATGAAATATTTTAGTTTTAGGGAAAATGACACTATTATTAATTTGTTTTCATAAACTATGTTATGATTATATTGACAAAGCCTATTGCAATGTTTTATTTTTTAATGACAAATAAAGATTCTTATTCTTAATTTGCTTATTTTGGATAATATGCCACTGCGGAGTGACCATATCAAATACAACATTGAACTCTTGAAATTTAAAGAGCATAGAATACTTACTGATGTATTATAATGTAAAATCGGTTTCAAAATAAAAATATATATAGGAAAAAATGAGAAGAATTATGTATGTAGATAAATAATAAGATTGAATGCTATCCAGCCAGAAACAGTAGTTCGCAGTCAAGAGGAGAATTTCAATTCATGCACAACTTAAGAAATATACTTTATTACGATTATCATAAAAATATTATTTACATAATTTTATTAAAAGTCGTTTAAACATCAATTTCTTTTTCACAACCATGAACGCAGACAAAAGGCTCTTGTCTAGCTATTTTCGAATTAAACATAAATGTGGTATTTTTTATAGTGGCCATAGCAATTTCTGTAATTGGTTGTGTTATTTATAATTGTTATTACAGAAAACTTATCAAAATATTATTTCTAACATATTTTTAAACTATCAATTGTCCAAAATAAAAATACCATCAAAAGAATTGCACCTTACAATGTATTGTAAGCCAATAGAGAATTACTGAGCTACTTAACAAACTCTGGCTTGTAATGTTGTAATGATAGACATGAACAGTTGCTAAACTATTGCGTGATCACACCTAATTAAAAACAAAATGAGAATCATCACTAAAAAATCTGAGGAAGACCGTATAGGGTTTGTGAATTTCATAAAATCTCTGGAGGTTATTGTAAAAATGCAGCAGGAAGACCATATAATTGAAATTCTAATTCTCACAAGTCAATGTAGGTCAGAGGAAATTGAAATATTAAACTAAAAAATAAACGAAGCTAATGTAAGATCTGAAAATTATTTAATAGTATTTATAGGAATCATAACAACAATAGAAATAATATATTTAGTTGAAACGTTTTATAGTGTACAAGAGTTCCTTTCACATAAAAATTGAGCCTCACCACAACTAATTGTTACAGTAATTTATGGTAACTATTGTAGAAGATTGTATAATTGTTGATGTGACTTGTCTTGTACACCTCAATAATGGCACAAACTTGAGGCTCCAAGAAGACTTCATTCATCAAATTATACTTTATTTCAGTGTTTATTACAGAGCCTCAAATCTACTCACAGAGGAGAGGACAGAGCTGCCAATCTCATAATCAAGTTTTATATGTTGTTGAGGTCGATTAACTGAAATATAACTGTCGATGATGTTGAAGATCCATCTTTTTTCCACTAATATTTAATATAAACTTAATAAAACAACTTTTGAATGGAAATTAACTCACGTTATGGAGTGACGGCCGTTTCGCTCGTACCTCAATGTAACACAGTGTACTGTGGGTCGTCTGACGATGCTCTAGACAACAGAGCGAAACGGCCGTCACGCCATAACGTGAGTTAATTTCCATTCAAAAGTTGTTTTATTAAGTTTATATTATAACTGTCGATATTTTGTATGTATCAATATTGTGAACCCAAATGTCCACTCTGTTGCAGGCCCACTATGTCGAGAGGAGAAGTAATTAGAATAGACCCAGTCTGTCGCTGCATGCACCCGTCAGACTGGGACTACTCAGGAATGTGGACGCCTCTGTCGTCAGCATAAAATAAAAATCGTCCCACTCTGTCGTCAGCGTAAGATAGAAATAGACCTCATCTGGCGTCGTCTCTTCATCAGCTCCCGGCAATATGGACCGTCGACAACCTGGACCACAGTCCAAAGCGGTCCAGTTTGTCGGGTGCATGCAGCGACAACCTGGACCGTTTCCAATTTCATCAGCTCCCGCTAATCTGGACCACCGACAACCTGGACCAAAGTCCTATGCTGTCCAGTTTGTCGGGTGCGGGAGGCGTCAACCTGTACCTAAAAAACCGGCCCAGGTTGTCGGTGGTCCAGGTTGTCGTTGGGTCAGTTTGGCGGGGCCCACACGGAGCTATTAAGTGAAACAAATTGTACCGTATTGAAATTTTTTAAATATTTCTATTCATTCAGATTTGAATAGATTAATTGATGATGATTAATTAAAGAGATAGAATAGATTAATTAATAGATGTAGAAAATGAACAGCTGAACAAATTTCATAACAGCTGTATACTTTTATCGTTTAGTTCTGCTACTTATCTGGGCGCTGGGAATGATAGTGGTAGTAGGACGTTTTGTCCTTCAGCAAAGTTCCTATCTCTAAAAATTTCCTAACCTAGAAAAATGTTATCTCATTTTCGAAAAGCTATTTCATCAAAATTTGTAAGTATCAAAATGTATTCACCAATTAGAATCGTTATTATTACAAGTTATTTTTCATAATAAATAGGGTAACCCTTATTTGGCTATTTCATGAGTGCAGTATTTTATTTTTTGAGTATACAGTATTGACAAATACAGGACATTTAACTTTGGATTTTTGCTTTGCCAAGCAAGATCTTGAAATTTATGCTCGATGTTTAATTTTTATGTGGCCTGATTTGTTTTTAATAATTAAGGTTATCATAACTAAGATTATGTGTCTCTTCGTCTAGAAGATACGATGTTCACAAGGGACTTAGATACTGATGTAATTCTCATCAAGAAATTATTTCTTATTACTCTTCATGTACGGCTACGTTATAAAGTAGACATAATGGGTTAGTAAGCGATGTTTATACAGCTTACTTCATTCCATGGATTATCAAAGTACTGTTGAAATGTTGAAATGAAGCTATTTTAATACTACTGTAACTTCAGTACGGTATCGGTCTAGACTCTAGACCAATCAGAATTCACGATTTCTTCAAAACAGTGTCGAAATGAATGTTATACATTATTCACATCAACTGATTCAAATATTTTGAAATCTCTTTTAATTTCAATTCAGAATCGAACAACAAACACGCATTTAACCTAGAAGTGTTTGTGTGAGATCAGATTTATTGGTAGGCTAAATTAAATAAAACGTAATGTGTGAAAGATGAAACGAGATGTTGATAAATTTTATTTTTATTTCTATTAAGTTTAATAGACTTGAGTTTCAATGCTCATGCCATCATCCTCAGTTGTTGGTTGAGATAGGACTGAAACAATTGAATGGTATAGCATTAGGTGGTGGGGGACATTTGTGAGGGGTAGGAATCTAGCAACGTACAAACTAAACCATAATAGTTATAAAATTAAACTTGAAAGAATAACGGCACTCCAAAAACTATTGTATATATTGATGAACATAAAATAGAAAAATAATACTTGATTATAAATCAATCTATTAATACCTATTTCCTAACCTAATTATTACTTCCAAAGCTCATGTCAAGTTGTTCTCTTGCTGTAATCTGCTTGTAATCTGACAAAGAAGTAACTATATTGAAATATTTCTACTAAATGTAATATGATCTACTAAATGAAATAATTAACTGTATGATACTAGTAGTTCTGTAAACAGTAGACCTCACGCCCAAGAATAAGGGTGCTTGCACAGAGGAACATACTCAACGAGAATCACCATCGCAAAATTTAGCACAGTCATCAAACCTAACCCTTGATTCAACTCGCGTAGTCTATTTCATGTCTGTTTTTCGCAAAAGATCACTCTGTATCACATCAAGGCTGTGTTTTCTGTTTGCGAGACAGATGATTGCTCAAATTAGATTTTAGATGTCTGTTGAATGACTTAATAAAACAATATTAATTAAATTCGTATATGATTTACTTGGAAATCACTTGTTATTATATTTAATTGAAATATTAGAAATGAAAGAAACAAAATTAATATGTTATTCATATGAAAAATTTTGCGGTGGTGATTATCATTAAGCACATCGAGTATGTACCTTTGTGCAAGCACCCTTATTCTTGGGCGTGAGGTCTACTGTTCACAGACCTACTAGTATCATGCATTTAATTATTTCATTTATTTATGTAGGCAAAGTAACAATAAATGCAAAGATGCAACAGATGCAGCAGTCCAAAACTGCTCTCTCCACAAATTTAGATTGAGCTATTGCATCCAGAATTTTTAGGTGTCATATTTAGTAGAACATAATTTATTATATTTAGGTACATCTCAACCAGATGTTACGGCCCGAGTGCTATCTATCTATGAATTTGATTACAATTGGATATGATGGAGAAGCTCATTTTAAAAATCATATGTTCCTATAGAAGAAGGCCTGGTTACCTTTCCTTTTTTTCCTTATAATTATCCTTTAAATAATGCAACAAAATTTAAAAAAACCTTACACATACATCGCTGCGCATTACTAAAAGCAACATTCATGCCAGATTTCAAAGAAATCGGTTCTCGCATTCAGCCGTAAATGCCTTACAGACAATGAAAACCGGTCGACTGGAGACCTCTTCGTTCGGTCAATAATTTACTAAATGAAATAATTGACTATATTGCATTGGTCGAAATTTGTTCATTGAGGATTTCCATAGCTTCCAATACACTGAGTAACCGCCCCTTTTTTGTGGAATGTAAATATTCAATCTGGAAGTTTCCATCTAAATTATGATTTTTTTAAATTAAATGATGGGCGAAATTGCACTCTCAAGTATTGTACAAGTCAATTGCTCTTTTATGCTGTCTTTGAATTTCCTACCAGTCTGACCTATATAACATGCATTGCAATCACTGCATGTCAATTTGTAGACTCGACTTCTGTCCCCTAATTCTATTTTATCTTTAGAACTACCAAGTATATTGTTCAAGAAAGGTCTTGTTAAATAATCAACATCTAAGCCTTCTTTCTTCAACACTCCTTTTTTTGGAAATCTTCCCAATATATATGGTAAAGTAATCCAAGTTCTGTTTCCACTGTTGGATATGTTGGTTGGGAAAACTGACTGATTTAATTAAACTATTTCTGTTACGTTTCTTTAATATGGTATTTACTAATTTGTTATCATAGCCGTTGTTTGTTGCTAATTGTTTTATTATCTTCTTTATTATCGCTAGATGTTTTTTGTCTTGAAAATAACATCAAGTTTGCAATTCTTTGAGATACCGTATAACTGATTTTCAAGGTAAAAAATGACAGGAGGCGAAAATTGGTATGTTTACCTTAATTTATTAAGCGATCTCCAATATTTATATTTTACATATGCCTAAAACATAATTTAAGGTTATTATAATTCAAGGTTGATAACCTTGATTATAATCTGTGATGTTTTCCATGTCAAAATAGTCGATGAACAAACTAATATCGAAATTGACAGTGTATTTCTATTTAAATTATAATTTTTACTCACTTGTACTGGAGATACTGAAGGAATACATTTCACTTCTAAAGAGAAGAAGTGAAATGCATCCTTCCAGTACCTCCACTTAAAGTGAGTAAGTAAACATTATATTTAGATAGAAATCCAGTGTCAGTTTTGATATTAGATTGTTATTATAATGAATATTATAAAGCTTCTCGTGGACGCACTACTGTACTTCAGCTCTACATAATTTGAGTTGAGTGAGCTTTTTGAATACTTTTTAAAATTTAGTATCTATTTCGTAAGTAGATAATATACTGACATTAATTGCCGGTTTGATTGTATTTCAAAACAAGTTTTGCAAGGTCTATCTGTGTCTCCTGAACAACAACAAAAATGACAATTGTTATTATAACGAATTTCTAAGTTTTCAGTAAAAATTATAATTTAAATAGGAATACAATGTCAGTTTTGATATTAGATTGTTATAATGAATGTCTAAGATTTAAAAAACTTATTCTTACCAATTGCAACGAAGAAAACCTTTAGAAATTTATATTATTACTTATTTTTTCAACGCATGCCCATAATGATGAACTACCAATATCGGCTCCCTTATGCCATCTTAATGGGTAACCGCTCAAAAACCAAAATCATCAAACAATTGACAAAATTTCATACAATCCGGGAGATTACAGCCTTCTAAGATTTCAAAATTTATAAAGCTAACTCTTTAGTTGGTAATTTCCTAATTATAGAGCATAGTGAATAAGTTTTTATACGCTCACATGCCATCAAAGCTTTAAGCTATTCAAGCTTACACACTCAGAAATATTTTCCCTTAGATACATTGACAAGCTTGCCTTTTCTTTTTCTCTCCACATTAGTGATGCCGCTCTCTGAGAATCCCGAAGCCTACTTTGAAATCACGTTTAATGTATCTTTTGACTTCATTGTGTAGCCAATGTTGTAAATTGAAAATTTTGTTAATTAACTCAGGTCTTGGATTGACTATAGCAATCTTATTCAAACTTTTTTCCAGTTGACAAACGTTAGAGCCTTGCGAACTACCCCTACAGTTGCACACGATACACTGTTTGTGGTGAGTATTTTTAGATAGTTGAAAAGTTTAATTATTCTTCGATAAAAATAGTTTATAATTTATTTTCGGTGGATGAAGCCCACATGAGTCTGAGATCTGTGCGTGGGTAATGAGTTGAAAGATGATGATTGATGAGTCGGACCTACAGTTTTAGGTGGGTTTTGAACCATCTAAGGAAAAAACAGTCTTTTTGCAGGTGAAACCAAACGATCACCCTTACAGAAAGAGGACAAGCGTTCGTGTCCTATCTTATCTGACAGAACAACGGCACGGCTTGCAGCTAAAAACTTATTCCTGGATTTCTTGTTCCATAACGATCTGCGTTGTTAATATTAACTTTTTATGGTAAATTCAACGACTTGCAGTCAATTTTAATTTAGAATATATTTTTTTACACTTTAGATCAAACGTTTTCGAGTCATGGAGACTCACCTTCCTTATTTGAACATTTCAGGCTATGCATATTTGGTATGAACCTAATTTTTTATATTTTTTCATTATTGTAAAATTCATTCTCTTATCGTTCTATTTCATCCATGAAATTTAGTATTATGTAATATTTCCTTGATCTATGAAGTGTAAAATTTGGGGCTCAAAAGCAGCTGTTTGTTTCAAAGTGGTTAAACCCTTTTAATAATGGGCATATCATACATGTATAATTGTGTGATTTTGATGCATCGGTATTTGAGTACATGCGTGGACACGCGATCTATCCGGGAAGGCCTGGTCAGCGATCAAGATTTTGGAAATTTGGACGGAAAGTACGGTCTTGGAATGTTCTTCTTCCTCATCCAATATTTATTTGCCATTTTCATTCTCAAGAGTTTTCTCTGTATTATTTTTCAGCACCGAGATACAGCAGAGGACAACTTGGAAGTCAAATTCAAATTCACCGATGAAAATTTGAAGGTGAGCAGTATTTTAACCTTAGAAATAGGAAATAATTTTTTATTTCAGCAAAATCGTAGACTTGGCGCAAATAGACTGCAGCGTTGACTATGCAGCCCCACACTTATTTTTAATCCGCAAATATAAGCGAGGATTGCATATGCGGATAATCATTTATTTCTGTGCTTCAAGAAATTGAACATGATGGCTGCGTTCTACTTGACTATGCCAGGCCAAGCTGAAATGTATCTTGTTCATGGAAATGAAAGAAAATGAGTGCCATAAAATGGGGTGAATAGGATCAATGTTCATATTTAACTAAGATTTTCAGATATGTGTTGACATCAGTATTATTATTATTATTATTATTATTTTGTCACATGAAACCGCATTATGATGAGCATAGCTCTAGCGGTGTATGACGCGTCAATGCAATTTCAGTTACATAGCCATTAGGTTACAGCAGGTACAGTCGTCAAATTACTATTAATAAAAATGAAGGAACCTTTTTTTTTAATTCTATTTTAAGTGCTAAACATGGACCGTCGCGCGTATCTCTTCATGCCCCAAGACAAGCGCAACAAAGCCATGGAAATCAAGGTGTGTTGCCAGATTTACAGATTTTCCACAATATCGGACATTTATATCTGGCAAAACACCAGCCCAAGCACTGTGTCGTTACATACATTTAAATAATCTTTGTGCGATTTGTCCTATCTCATTCTGCTGCAACCTAAGACTGAAAATAAAACCTAATATTTAAAATATTCAAGATAATTAATTATCTTATGTTAGTCTATTATCAAATATGTTCGTTCATTATTCATTTTATTTTATACAGACTAAAAAAATAATAATAATTAATCAGTATTGCTGACTACGAAATATTTATAATGATACTTTTTCATTCAACAACATTGTGATTGTACGGTAGTGGTTTTCACCAAGGTTATTAAAAGCAAGGTTGTTACTTTTTTTGAGAACTAGAAAAATGGTGGGGTATGACGCATTTCAGTTCACTAACATTTCATTTCATTGAGTAACCCATATAATTGTTAGCTGATCGAGAGGTAGAGTCAAATCTGTCAAATCTTTGATATGCAAAAAGCTTTTCTCTATTCTGAAAAGTGTACAAATAGAGCTGAAATTTGCAAGTTGAGAGTAATTCTGAACAGAGTGTCGTCATGACCTTTTAATTCCGTTAATTTGAGCGACTTATGGAACAACCTAATTTATTAGCTTTGGCTTTCACGGCTAAAGGCCGGCTTGATGAATTATTTAATCAGAATTTTCGCCATTGCTGCCAGATTGTGAAAATACACAATACACGGTGACCCAAAACAGCTCATTACTGTCTGTGCAGTTGCAGTGTTCGCTTAATATATAGCATTTGTAAAAAACTTTGTTCCGCACATCTATCCATCAATAGGGTAGCAAGTTCACGTTACTGTTAGCATTGTTGCTTGCAAATGATTGGCTAGTCCTGAAAGTAGCGGGAAATCGCATCTACATTCAGAGCTCATCAGCCATGAAAAACACAAAAGGTATAAGTTTTCCCACAATTTTAATCACTCCATTTTGCGGTGATGAAAATTTATGTTCTAATTTTTTGTTTCTGTAATTGAAAGATGGTACTCTTCTGAACTGGATGTAAGTTTTGAAAGAATGAGAATTGAATGTGATCGTAATTGTAATTCGTTCAGACACATTTTTTATTTTTTCAATTACGTTTCTGTGTTTTCTTATACGTCATTATTTGTGCTTTTTCAGCGAGTAGATTCTATTCTAGCATGCTATCCAGAGGGCCACAAAAGAGGCGCGTTGATTCCGATCCTTGATCTGGCTCAAAGGCAGCATGGTTGGTTGCCGATCTCAGCCATGCATGAGGTGGCCAATATACTCAAACTGCCCAAAATGCGTGTTTACGAGGTTGCTACTTTCTACACAATGTTCATCAGGTAAACTGAGTTCTATCACGTAAGATACATTCCTCTATTGTCAATCAATGGACATTCTGGAAATCGCACGTCAAGTTCAATTGAAGTAAGATTGATATGTACACTGTATCATGAAAAGGAATCCCGACATTGCACTAATCACGATATGAACTAGATTAGATGCAAGACTATGGCTTTGCACACCCTAACCCTAACCCTAACCTAGGAGGTTTTAGGGAGTCTGATCTCACTAGACGTCAAATCTGCAAGAAAGTAGAAACTTTCTTTTTAGTGGTGAAGGTGATATTGTGGAAGATATCCATAATAATAAGATGAAGTTGTCACAACCACATTTATTAAAAGAAGTGAGATATTAGTTTCGGATGTTACTCCATTATCAATCTCAAACTAAAGTACAGAGTAGCTTAATATATACTAAATGATACTATTGGCTGAGGGATAAGCTGACCTTCATTGACGGTTTATGATTGGCTGAAGGCTACCAGAGGGTATATATAAAGCTACTATGTACTTAAGTTTTAGTTAGTTTGAGATTGATAATGAAGTAATCATTGAGTACCAGAGGGTATATATAAAGCTACTATGTACTTAAGTTTTAGTTAGTTTGAGATTGATAATGAAGTAATCATTGAGTATACTTAAAATGAAGTATCATTGAGTATTATCAATACTCAATGATAATAAGATGCAAAATCAAAGAAACGCTGCTCCAAACTCTCATACACAATTCCAAATCTTTGATTATCACTGAGTATTGATGCTCCACTGAGCAAGCACCCTTAAACTTCTTCAGCTGAATTTCAGTTTCATTTGATGGTTCATGTTGTGAATCTGTTCCATGTTAGAGAGCAGAACAAAATATTCTCAGTGAATATTAATGTTTTTTTCAATTTAAACTAAATTCATTTTTAATATATTTCCAATCTCGAATTCTTCCTCAAATTTGTCAGGCACATCTCACAAGTGCGACCTGAAATCTGTGACAAGAGACTTTATAAGGGCCAGGCAGTTCAGACGATAAATAGTAATACTGTCTTACGAAATCATGATATTGTAACTCTATCAAACTATCTTTGTTGTATTTGAAAACAAATTGTTTTTGTGCTCTTTTCTTCCCATCCTTTTTACTTACCCAACATCCTTTACATTCAGTTTATGGTCCACTTCCTTCCAACTGCAACTGGTGACACATCTCCCATTCAGATTGTGGCCCTTCTACTTGTATTTTGCATTAAATCGAACGGTATATATTGAAAAAAATTTCTTAATTATAGCATGAAGTATATTCAACAATAAATTTCAAGTTGATCATTAACTTTGAATAAATTCAGTATCAGTCGAGCGTTAGATGAGAGAGGACACCGTCGTTATCTAATCGGGACCGGTGCAACTGTGCTTATTTTTCTCAAAATAACCAAACTTCTAACCCTTAAAATCATGTCGCATTGCTTTAAATGTGAAACTAAGTTTTCAAATGATGTTGATACAATTCGATGCAGTGAGTGCAATTAGTCCTCACCTAATAGGTACCACACCACCTGTATAAGGATTGAGCAAAAAAACTACAAAAAATGAGTGCCCAAAACAAATCATTGTGGAAGTGAGACGGCTGTAAGTGTACTGTTGACAAAAATCCAGGTCAGTGCCACTTTTCATATCTTCAAGTATCTGAAATATTATCTAATTTAAAGGTGGATCTAATGGCATTGTTTTCTTCAAAAATTGAAGAACTCACTTTCAAATTAGAAACTATAACCCAAAAAACTGATGAAATAAGGAACCGTCTTGATACTCTTTCTTTGGAACAAAATGATTTGAAACAAAAGTGCGAGGATCTGGAAAAGAAAAACACGGAAACTACTATTCATGTACACTCTCTGCAACAAGAAATAAATTCACTACATCAGAGAAGCAGAATCGACAATTTGGAGATAGTCGGAATACCAGAAACTAAAGGAGAAAACTTAATGAACATATTGGAATGCTTGTCCAAACCCATGAAATTGAAATTCAAGGAAGAAGACGTGTCAGTGGTACATCGCGTTCCAACAAAAAAAGGAGACACTTCAATAATTGTCAAATTCACATTACGAAGGAAGAAAGCTGAATGGCTTGCGGCGGCAAGGGAGATGAAGGGAATCAAATTGAAGGAAATATAACCGAGCCGTATCAGGTATCTGTTCAATCAGATAGAGATAAGCTGCGTTCTCGTAGGTCCTGTTTGTAACGGTGACCGATTAGATTGGCCAGCAAAAAAGACACTGTTCTCTGCTGTAAAATCACTTCCTGGTGGTTCGGAACCCACCTAAAACTGTAGGTCTAACTCATCAATCACCATCATCCAACTCATTACCCACGCACAGGTCTCAGACCTATGTGGGCTTCATCCTCCAAAAAAAAAATAATACAATTCACCAACCGACCATCAGGTTTATATCAACGAACACCTTTCATCACCATTTTTCAAACGTTTGTTCGGAAAGGCCAAGGAATTGAAAAAGAAGAAAAAAAACTGAAGAAAGAACTGAAAAACAGAAAGGCAACGGGACTTGAGGGTATCAATGCTGAATTGTTAAAGTGTGGAGGAATATTTTTAAATCTAAGACTTTTACATTTTTTTAATATGTGTTGGACGAGGCGTTTGATTCCCAAAAGTTGGAACGTTGCAGTGGTAATGTCTATTTTCAAAAAAGGTGATAAAACCAATTGCAATAATTATAGAGGAATAAGCATTCTGAATACTGGCTACAGGCTATACAGTAGAGTAATCAATCACAGACTAAGAGTTATAGTTGATAGCTTAGTCTCTGAGGTGCAATGTGGTTTTAGGGTTGGAAGATCTTGCATCGATAATGTTTTCACAGTTCAACAAATAATTGAAAAAAGACGTGAATTCAATTTGGAAACCCACCTAGCCTTTGTAGACTTTGAGAAGGCATTTGACTCTATCTGTAGAAATAAAATGTGGCAGGTTCTGAGAAATTATGGAATTCCAAGACAGTTGATTGAAGTTATTAAAAGCTTATATTCCTCATCATCAATAGTTATTCAAACACCAAAATCACTCTCAAATGAAATTTGGATAAATAAAGGATTGAGACAAGGATGTAGCCTCTCCCCGACACTGTACAACTTATATGTAGATGAAGTTTTAAAAGAGTGGAAGGAGAAGGTTAATGCAGGAATAATGATTGGACGTGAGTGTTTTATAAATACACTTTTATTCGCAGATGACCAAATCCTTATTCAGGAAACAGAAGACAACCTGCAATACTCTATATTCCAGCTCTCAAAAATATGTGGAAATTATGATCTCCGAATTTCAGCTGCAAAAACAAAGGTTATGGCTTTCAAAGGAAAATGGCCGGTTCGAACAAAGATTGTTGTCGGAGGTTCAGTCTTGGAACAAGTATCTGCCTTTACCTACTTGGGCTGTACTCTCACCTATGAGAAAGACTTGGATATTTCAAAAAAAATTAGTAAATTCCAGTCTATTTGTGGGACAATTCATAGGAGCCTGAAAAACAAAGTGAGGAGAGGCACAAAACTAAAATTTTACAAGGCTATGGCTATTCCAGTATTGACTTATGGAAGCGAAGCGTGGGTTCTTGATAAGAAAGCAGTTAGCAGGATCCAAGCGGCAGAAATGCGCTTCCTTAGGAGTGTCAAAGGATGTACCAGACTGGATCTCTTGCGGAATGAAGATATTCGAACTGAGCTGAAGGTGGAGTCATTAAATGGGATGATAGTTAATTATAGAAACAGCTGGAAAGAACACCTTAGAAGAATGCCGTATAGTAGAATTCCTGTCCACGCTCTGAAATATGCCCCAACAGGAAGGAGAGATGTTGGGCGGCCTAGGAAAAGATGGGCACAAAATATTTGAATAGTTTTAAACTAAGCTATCTGAAAGACCGGAACAGGCAGTCATGCCTATACCGTGGACGTCAGAAGAAGAAGAAGAAGAAGAAGAAGAAGAAAAAAAACTCATGTTCGTCTGGATAAGAGACTGTAAAAGTTTTGTAAAAGGAAATGAAAACTCGCAGACGTAAAGAATTGTTTGTGATGAGGACTTGGAATTTTTTGGAATTGATATTTTTCCATAACATTAAAGAGATACACGGTGGCATAGGCACACTATCTTTTGTTTTTGCTTTACTCTACATATTGAACATATATAACTGATCATTTTTGTACAACTTTTCATATCAATATTGATAACCTGATATCTAATAAATCAAACAATTTGAACTATTAAAAGGAAAAAATAAATTATGTCAAACTCATTGATTTGTTGGAGAGAGAAACGTGGGAGAACGAGATTTCAGAATTGAAGGATTCTGCTGACTTGGATTATAAAAATAACACTTTTGTAAATAAATTGTTGTCTTATATAAAATTATCAACCGATCGAATAAATTTTAGAAGAAAATATAGACCCTTGAAAGAATGGATAAGTTCAGGCTTGGTAAATTCTATAAGAGCAAGAGATGAAATGCATAATGATATTAAAATCAAACCTTTTAATACCATGTTGAAGGAAAAGTATAAAACTTTAGAAACTTGCTAAGTAGACTTATAAAATCAGCGAAATTCGATTTTTATAAAGATAAATTAAAGTCTTGTGAAGGGAACAGCAAGAAGACATGGAACTGCAGGAAATATTGGGCAGTAAACGTCAAAGACTCCTGCCTGATATTGATCCCGAACTATATTGATCCCGAATATTTTTCACAAGTAGCAAAGGCTTATGCAGAGAAACTCCTTGAGGAAAATGGAAGTGTTTCTCATCAAGAAATACCAACTGATTCTAATTTTTGGCTTGCAAATTAATTTTTTATACGCCCCACTAACCCACAGGAAGTTATAAAACAAATAAATAATTTAAAAAATAGTGCATCTCCTGGATTTGATAATATAATAGTGTTTGCCTAAAACGAATAGCACCTTTCATAGCTCAGCCTCTAGCAATAATATTTAACAAATTTATGGAAACAGAACATTTCCCAAGTCATTTTAAAATTGCCAATATAATTCCGTTGTACAAATCTGGAGACAAAGCAAATCCAGGTAATTATCGTCCAATTAGTCTCATAAGTAATTTGTCCAAGGATTTTGAAAAATAATAAAACAACAAATTATCTCCTACTTTGGGGGAAATTTAATATAATAAGCAAATATCATTATTTCAAGAAAATAAGAGCACTGAGGATGCCATGGCTGAACTTTTACAGGAAATAACATCTAATTTCAATAGGAATAAAAATCTTTAGCTGTATTTATGGACTTGACTAAAGCGTTTGATACCATCCCTCATGTCAATCTGCTTAAGAAATTGGAAAAAATTGGGTTCCGTGGACCAGTATTGAGGCTTTTTGCTAGTTATTTAAAAAATAGAACACAAATAATTACTCTGAATGGGAAAGAAAGCAAAATGACTTCAACCGAATTTGGCCTTTCCCAGGGTACAGTTTTATCTCCAATTTTATTTCTAGCTTACATAAATAGTCTTCTAAGTCTTCACATTCAAGGGTGTAAAATATTATCATATGCTGATGATAGTGTATTGGTTTTTACTGGAACTTCATGGGATAATGTAATATCTTTGATTAACTTGGGACTTTCTAAGGTGAGATCGTGGCTTGTGGAAAATACTTTGAATTACGCAAAGATTGTTTATATGACATTTTCACCTACCTTAAGTACACAGTCCAATGATATCGAGAATCGCTCTAATGAAGTCAGAGTACATGAAATGAATTGCTGAAATAACTGCACATGTCCCATGTTGAGTAGAGTGAATAAAACAAAGTATTTGGAAGCATAGAAACCTCTTCACCCCACATCAAATTAATTACACTTTCCTATCTGCATCAAGATATCTTAGTCATAGAACAAATTTATCTATATGCAGAAGACAATTTATTTACACATCGAACAAACTGATTAATATTATTCCTGATCATTTTATAGCAAACGATACCCACAAAAGCACTTTAAATAAAAATTGAAAATTGGATCAAAACCGAAAATGTTACAGCTGAAATCCTTTAGTTTTGATGTTTTTCTCTGTTACTTATGCACTTCTTACAAGTTGTTACCTCTCAAATTCTATACTTTTATATATTGTTTCAAACTCTTTCTCTTTTGAATTCTTCAATACTTCAGAAAAAGTTAATCATTGAATTTTTCTATTTCATTACTACATACTTAAATTATTTTATTACTATATTAATTTTATTATAATTATTACTAAACTAGAGATCAATAATTATTTTTAATCATATATAATTACTTACTACATTCACTATGTTCAAAGCTCTTATGTATACAGTATATATTCAAATACAGTAGTCTTTCTTCTTTCTTAAAATATCAAATATTTTTTTATTTTCTAGCTTACTCTTCTGTATCATTCTTACTAGATTTCAATACCTTTTATCTTCTTATTTTTTTCTTTTCTTTTGACTTCTTACGTTTCTCTCATTAATTATTTTCATATATTACTGATTACTCGTTGCCAGCGCCCAAACATTTGTTTTGCTGGCAACGCCAATATTAAGTTTAATTGTCTAGCTGTGAAAGCTTTTTCATTTTTGTGTAATTTTGTTTTTGATTAGCAATAAATCTATTTGATTTGTTTATTTTTTCTTCAATATGTTTTTCAAAATTGATTCTAGGAAACCAGCTGGAAAGTACAGGATTGGTGTTTGTGGTACAACACCATGCTGGTTGTGTGGCTCAGATGACATAATGAATGTTATCAGGAATAAGCTCAAAATCGATATTGGGGAGACAACTGCCAATAAAAAGTTCAGCTTCTATGAAGTTGAATGTTTGGGCGCTTGTGCTAATGCTCCTATGATCCAGATCAATGATGATTATTACGTGAGTACAATTTTATGATTTATATTTATTATTTTATTATTATTTATTATATTTATTATGATTTTAATATTTTTAAGAAAATATTATTAGCCGGCTAGTTATAATTCAAAAAATCATTTTCATTGGCGAATTACTGAAATAGTCATACGATATTTTTATTACTAGCTATTTACTATTACTATCTAATCTTAAGAATAATGAGCAACTTTTTTCTGCCCCTCATTACTAAACTAAACTTAAATCAAAGAAAATCCTTCTTAGGGTTTCTTAGCTACATCTAATTATATCTATGTACACTTATGTTTGCACTACTTAGCTGAGTTTAGAATATGCATCTTCATGCTTTACTCTGAAGTATTTTCCTGACATATATGACCGTAAGATATCTGAGAACTTTTTAGGAAGTAATCTTTTGAGTTTTAGATTTAGCCCTTCATGCCAAATTTTATCAAAGGCCTACACCAAATCCAGGAAACAAACCTTTTTATCTTCCAAGTTCTTCGCTATTACATTCTCTATCCTGTGTACCTGATCAACAGTGGAATGTTTCTCCCTAAAGCCTAATTGATGATTTGGTATCAACTGATTTTCATCAATTATTGGTTTAAGCCTTTTCAGTAATATTCTTTCACAAAGCTTGGACACTACTGGTAATAATGATATTGGCTGATATGAAGAGACTTTTCAGGCTTGGTTATCATTATCATCTATGCTACTTTCCACATGCTAGGAACATCTATGAGTATGAATGCAGCATCTATGATATTAGTTTATATTTTTTCAGTGTGATATTTTTCTTTACTATCCCTATTATAAGATCAAACCCTAGAGCTTTTTTTGTTTTGATGTTTTTTATTTCTTTTCTGACTTCTTCCAGTGTGACATGTCTGAATTCTAGTCATATGAAATGAATAAAAAATATAACAGTTCATTTCAGTATACTTCATTGTTATGTGAAACTTATTTTTTAAATTTATGCATAATATAAATTATAATTTATAATTTAGTTATAATTTATAATTATAATTTATCATTATATTTTATCATTATAATTTATTCATTTAAGTATGGTATTATATCTATATTGCATAATTATAAATATTTGATTAAGAAACTAAAATTCAAACCTCCCGCATACACGTTCCCCAACCCTCATACTCATCAACCATAGCCATCATACCTTGAAGCAGTTCACTACCAGCATTGGTCCAGTTCATGGGAGCTTTACCGTTTACCGGTAAATGGAATTCTACCAGAAAGCAAGTTGTGTAATTAATTGGTCTATTCAAATTCAGAGACGTTCAAAAATTGGGGTAGACCAACCAAACTCCTTATTTTTGTAAAATTCCATTTACCGGTAAACGGTAAGGCTCCCATGAACTCAACCATTGTCTGGAGATGCTCATAGAATAGATCGTAAAGATCCTCACACCATAATATGTTTATTACGACTAAAAAGTCAGTTTTATTGTAGTCTGAACTTATCAGTGAAAATTGTGATGGGACTACAACAGTGGCGTAGCCAGGATTAGATTTCGGGGGGGGGGGGGGGCTCACCAAGGGGGGGGGGGTCTGGGGTATGGGAGGGTCCGGTTTTTTTTTTAAATTTAGTGGTGTGAAAAGCTAATCTAGACAACTTGTTTGGCTCTAAAGTTCAAAAGAAAGTTTTGAAAAATTACTACCCAAGAACCTAGGTGGCCAGGTTTGAAATGATAAAGTTTGATATACCGATATCTGTGGCTATTTTGAATCAAAACCCTTGAATTGGAACTAATCATACTTAACTTATGTACTGAATCTCAAAATTAATACTAATTATTATAAGTTTCATATAATTTATGTCATTAGCCTAAAACGCACCCAACCTAAAGTTCATGAAATCGGAATTTTTTTTATCATAGCACACTGATTTTACACGCTTGCATAGAACTTGCATTTATTTGTGTGTTTTCATTTATAAAATCCCGATTTCATGAACTTTGGGTGCGTTCAGGCTTATACGTTCAGTGGGTTATACTGAATTTTATTTTAAAAACTAAATTTTCTACAAGATGAGTTTATTCAAAAAGGTCATTTATCAATAATTAACAAAGTTAATCCACTTCAAACTTGAAAATTGCATTTTATCTAATGTAATAAATAAATAATTATGGTAGTCACAGTTTTCTAACATGTTTTATTCGATTTCGTAGCTCATTTTAAATCAAAATTATCCATTTGAGCACCTAACAAGTTTCTATATGAGTAAATATTGAGGAAAAATTTGAAAAATGCATTAATCTGACTATAACTGTAGCTATATTCCATTACACAAACAGGGTTTCTGTAATCTGTTCGTTATAATACAACAAAACAGATAGAACCCTTCGGCTTTAATAAGTCCTTATCTATTAGTTATTTGAGAATTTTTTATTTCTGAAATTTCGGGGGGGGGGGGGCCGGGCCCCATGGGCCCCCCCCTGGCTACGCCACTGGACTACAAGTCTTATTTTCTTTTTTTAAATTGGAACTAGAAAATTATCTTAGTTCTCTTTTTTTATGAGGTCTTATTTATTTGTGCATTTTTAATTTTCCTTCACTGAATAAGCAGAGGTAATTTTAAATAGAAGTGATGTGATTAGAACTTTTCTGTTAACCATATATGCTGGTACTGACAGCCCAGTTGATAGAGCAAAATGCTACTGAAGCAGTTAAACAAATGTACTAAGAACATGTTCGAGCTATATGAGTTCTTAGTCATTAAAGTAGCAAAAGTACAACATATTATTTAGTCTTCACCTTCATTATTTATTTGTGCTTTCAGGAAGACCTAACAGCAGCTGATATGGAAGAGATCATTGATAAGTTACAGAAAGATGAGAAGCCAGCCCCTGGTCCAAGGTTTGTACGAAAAGTATACATTTACGTTACTATCTTGAATCTTAGCACAATTGAAGCTGTTTTCACATCTACAGACTGAAATAAGCCGCGTCTCCACCAACCGAGCATGCTTGGCGAACAGTGTTCACTGGAACTATCTGATGTCGCCGAACATTGTTTGGTGTGGACGCCTTCTCGAACATTATGATCGGTGTGGTGGGGGGTAGTGGCGGGAACCTGTTGTTGGTCGTCACTGTTCGCTCACAGACCGAACATTTCAATTGAACTCACGAACATGTTCGGTGACCCATATATTTAATGTTTTTCCATATTTTGTGTTCGCCAACAATGTTCGACAGACATGTTCGGTTGGTGGAGACGCGGCTTATGTTAAGTGTCAGTCTGTAGATGTGAAAATATCAGACAAATTATGGCACTTTCTATTCGTATCTATAGACACATCACGTATCAGACCATACTAATGAACTTAAAATACATTTACAGAACCCTAGCCCTGACAATGACTTTCAGATTTTCTCAGAATAGCGGTAGTATCTGTTATATCACATGTCTATAGGTGTAGGTTACTTGTCTGTAGGTGTTAGTTAACTCAAGCAAATACATAGAAAATTACGTTACGTTACATTGAGTGTATGTAGGTGGGAAAGCAGCTTAAAGTGATGTGTTGAAAAGTAGCTTAAAGTTAGTATGTAGACAAAGTAAGAACGTCTCGAGAATCGAGAATTTTGAAAAATTATAGAAACTGTTAAATTACCGAATTAAATGGCAATAAAGAGTTGAGAGCAGATTTCCAGAAAATATTCATTCCGTTAAATGTTATTAATTTAATTGAAGATTTTCGTCGCATTAAGGTAATAGTGGCTCTCAGCTACACCACAAAATCAATATAGATTGCCACATAGTTATTGTCAACTATTAATATCAAAAGCTCCAATCCTATAAGCCACAATCTCTTGATTTCTTAGAAGATAAATTCATATCAAAGATATAGTTCATACTTCGAAAATTTTATATTCTAACAACCCGAGCGAAGTTTATGTGTTATTGCTTAGCACAGGGCCAGCTTTGTTATTGTTAGTGTTTGTACAGTGGCTCGGCGCCTGCCAAGTAAATAGGTCGACGCTTGATGTTTCTCTTTGTCTGCTAGCTCTTTCCCATTCTTATGCATTGAACATGCTTCTGGACCATTCTAGTGAACTCTTAATCGTTGTGTAAACAAAAAAGTGAAAATCGAAGGCCCTAGATCTGTTTTGATAAATACAAGCCTATATAAAGCGCTGTGTTGTGCCAGGAGTCGTGGTAACAAGTAGCAGTTCTTTGTTCTTCATTTGTGAATGGGCATGCTCACAAACAAATTGGATGTTTATGCCAAAAAAGATATTTAATAGGCTGCCAGAAGATGCATGAATGAGAAGAATTCAAAAGAACTATCAAAAATATCCTAATAGAAAAATATATCTACTCAATAAACGATTATTTCAATACAGATTTTATGCTGTGATGATGATTTCGCATATAGGACTACATAAATGTAAATAATTGTAAGGTATTTTGACATTTTATGTTATAAAATTATTTTGACCTGTTATATGACGTTGTTGTAACATTATAAATATCTTTAAAAAAACTAAAAGCAGTGATATTCACAGTACAATGGTTTCGGCGTTTTAGTGTGAAAATAATAGTGATAGTAAATGTCATAAGATTATTATTAGTGATAAGAGAAGTTCTTTTGGACGTGTCAGTATCAATTATTATTGTGTTTATTGAGCAGCTTATTGGACATTTATTGATCGTTTTTGACAATTTCCAAGTTCTGATTTTGTTATGAATCTATAACAAAATTTATTAATTCTCAATACAAATACTGAACAATATATTATGTAGCCATTACAGCCTTAATTGTAGATAGTAACGCTTCTATCGAAAATTGTAAATTTTCAGACTATATACACAATTTATAGTATTGTTAGGGAACGCAAGGAAGAAAACATTCCTGGATTTCTTGTTCCATGACGAACTCCGTTGTTAATATTATCTTTTCAAGTGAATTAAACGACTTACAGTCAAATTTTTATTAAAATAAGTAGTAGTTCACTTACTTCTGTAGGCCGAACGTTTTCGAGTTGTTAAAAACCATCTTCAAGCCTTGAACCCGCCGAACTCGAAAACGTTCGGCCTACAGAAGTAAGTGAAATACTACTTATTTTAATAAAAGTTTGACTGCAAGTCGTTGAATTCACTTGAGAAGAAAACATATTTCTGCGCTGCCCTTTGTATCAACAGTACTTCCGGTTACATTGATAACAGGCACTTTTGTTCATTCTCCTCCTCTTCCTTACTCTCGAATGGTCATCTAGAATGTTCGAGACGTTATTTGTGTAAATAGAAACATCGAGAAGCCTATGGAGATTTCGAGTTTCCTGGAAAGTTACAAAAACTTATAAAAGCGGATGTCCTGGTGAGGAGGGATACAGTTGTTATTCCAACGTTTAATATGATAAACAACAAAATGCCACTTGTGCCAGTTTACAGTGCGATTGCTATATATATTGTGTTACACTGACACTGTGCTTCGTAAGTGTTCAGTATAATTATTATTGTGGATATCCATTTTTCGTTAACTGCAGTAGAACTCTTCATATGTATTATCTTGCTGTACAGGACTGACCTTTTTTGAGTCGCGGCGGACGCGTTTCGAACTATGTTGTTCTTCTTCGGCGCTTGGTTGCAGACAAGCGCCGAAGAAGAACGACATAGTCGGCCGCGTGACTCAAAAAAGGTCAGTTCTGCACAGCAAGATAATACATATGAATTGTTCAATATATTTATTCTTGAGTTTTAACTGTTTATTAGACATTCTTTTTACGTCATTAATTAGTTTATTGGGCCATTATTTATTAAATTATTGATCGGCCTATTGACAGTTAGTAATTAGTTTTTGTACAGTGAATAGTCAATGCATATTAGTTGAACTGTTCGTTTCTTATTAGTTTTTCTTGTTTGATATAACTGAAGTGTTGCCAGCATTGTTTTAGTGATAGAACCCGTAACAGTATTATCTTCAAGATGATGCTATGCTGTATGTATCTTACATTGTCAATTGTAGCACCAAAATAGTTATTTATGTATTAAGAGCGTGAAGCGCGACTTTATCGCTCGAGCCAAAACATTTACTGCGCGACGCATAGCGGAGCGCAGTAATTTTGCGAGAGCGATAAAGAAGCTTCACGCGCGAATTGCATACAATATTTTTCCTAAAACTGCAGTTCTGGATTCCAACACAATAAAAGCTTTTAGTTTGTAACATCACAGACCATGAGCGGATTTGGTTAGCGTACGCCATTTTTGAGGTTATGTGAATTTCACTGATTCCGTGATCCACCAATGAGAAGGCATCAAAATCAAAACAGAAGCGTAAAGAAAACAGCTGGCGAGCGTAAAGTACTTTACCGCTTGCTGAGCAGTAAAGAGGTATTTTACAATTAGTTTTCAGTACGTAAAGAACGACTTTACGAGCAGTTGTAGGAAAAAATATTACTGAAATATGATAATCAAAAACATCTGAAATTTTTTATTTTATATGATACTGTGCTGCTCTAGTTTTACCTTCAGATGCAATGTTCACGTGGTCGGGTAGTAATTATCTTTCTTTCATATTGTTTAAAGCTTTAATACGGTATTTAGATTTAGTCAAGTTATATTGCAGAATATTACGTATCATTCCTTAAGGTTTCTATTTTTATTTATTTTCGTTTGTAGAAGTGGCAGATTCGCCGCAGAGCCGAAGGATGGCCTCACTTCGTTGACTGAACCTCCCCCTGGTCCTGGATTCGGTATTCGCAAGGATTTGTAGACAACTACTGTAGCAATATAACAACAGTAAATATGTTTCTTTGTCAGTTTGAACGTTATTCCATGTATAAATGACAGAGTAAAGTAATAATATGTTTAAACTTGATTATTTTATTCATCAACACATTGGATAAACCGATGGTTGTCAAGGCCGCCACATTAGCCAGTGAAAATGGACCTTTGTACCCGGCCAAGGCCCTGACACCAGAATTATTTTTTAATTTTGTTTGGAAAGATGGTGAACATTTCAAGAGTTAGGAATGTTTTGGGTACTGCGTATTATTTACATTAATCACTATTTATCCTAGGATCAGTGCGGTCTGGGCTGGGCCCAAATATAAAGGTGCGTCACAACAGCGTACAAAACCCCGTCCAGTCGCATCACTCTGTAGCAAATTGTGCCATGCGTCCAGCCGTCGCGTAACATCATATCATAGTATTTATGGTGTTATCATGCAGGATGATGTTACGATCTGCTGATTCTGTGAAACAGAGTGATGTTCGCGACGAGCTTTGTTCGCTATTTGAAAGCACCTTAAGAATCTTTTTGCGATTTTCGTCTGAAAAATTGTGAACATTGAAGAGTTGGGTATCATTTTTCGCAGTATGTAAGTGAAACTTTTCTGCTTCGTTTTGAAACTATTAAAGAGGCTTTTGCTTTCAAATTTTAAATTCAAGAGACAATAATTAAAAATTTTATTCTCAGTACAAGTACAGGTGAGAACCTAATTATACTATACAGAGCCACTGCAATTGCGGATCCATGCTACAATGGTATTTCTTAAATTCGATGCAATAGGGTATGACCCAAATCCCTATGCTGCCTTGAACCGTAGAAAATCAGTAGCATGTTTCTGGTTGGATTGGTTTCATAAACCAGGAAAACTGTATGACCCTAGGTTGATCTGTCAGCTTCTATATTGCCAAGAAAGTGAGTAAAATCCAACCAAGACTTCATCCTCTAAAGTTGTAGAAAATGCTTTTCATTAAAATATTCTATACGATATCATCTAAAAAAACGTTATCTGAGATAAGTGATAGGGAATACGCCCAAATTCACTATAGCTATAGTAAGTTTTGGGATAAATTTCACTCTTGACTTGTTTTTCAAGATTTAGGTAGTAAACTAATATAAGACAAGACTTAGGAAAGACGAATTCACACATAGCTCACACATTGTGAATTCAAAATTCACAAATTTTGTTTTGAAGAGTTCAGTCGTTTGGGAATAATTTTCAATAAATAATCAGACACTCCAAAACGTTTGTTTCTATTTCTGAAATTCCCAGAAAATGGAAGAAGAAATGCCTAATTGAAAGACCTAAAAAATAATTCATCAAGTAACAAATTTTTCAGAGTGAATTTCAGTTGTAGATCTTGCAGGTACTTTCTGTAGTTGGGTTATACCGTTTACAATGAGTATATTCAAGAGGGTGGAGTGTTGCCAGTGTTTGCAATGAGTCAAATTGAGTCACTCAATTCGCAAGCAATAAAGAATCAATTAATTTTTTTTACCAAAAACTATGGGATAAGGGTTTGTGTCTAGAGCCACTTAGAATGTGGGATTGAGAGAATTATTTTATATTTCTTCCTCAGGGGAACATTAATTTCACTATTTATAGAAGACTTATGTGTTGTATTTCAATTGTTACAGGGCACCTCCAAACCGTGTCATAATAACTAGAGTTTGCTAATTACATACCGTCTGAATTAGTGTGAGTTACTGTTGGGTTGTGATATGTGATGAATTGGGAATAATTTGTTTAGTAAATTAGAATATTTTTGCCTTAATACAAGGCATTGACTCTGAAAGCCCCCCCACCCCCCACCCATTATTAAAATTTACTTTAGTCCTGATTACACATTTCATTGTTGGTCGCATAGACTTCATGAAAAAGCAAGCTAGGTCTAAGTTGATCTCAAGGCAAAGCACCAATCAACCAACTGTATTGTTTGTCAACTACGAATTATTTTTTCAAATTTGTAAGGGTATGCGAACTGAAATCAAGGATAGAATATGTGGCATAGTCAGGGTTAGTAATAATAGTATCCATGGTTCAGCAAAGATTTCTGGAAACAGCAGTGCCTATAATTAAAAACGAAAACAAACTCTTCTGTTCATAATCTATATTTTTTCTCTGAATTCCAATAATAGAATCCGCAGTAAAATCCCCAAAGTGAACTAGCTAATGGTCTAGTGGGGTACGTTTGCATGTACATTATTTTCATATTGTATGTTCACACAATACTGTTTCGACTGGATCCAGTAAAAAAGCTGTTCCAGCCGATTTCTAAATTCGGTTTTGTCTTCGAAAACTGTATCGCTAAAATCAGCTGTACCGCAAAATAACTGTATCCGTATCCGGTGGCACATGTATTGTAATGGATATGTTCAAACGATACGCTTATTACGCTGGAAGCAGTCTTCAGATCGTCAGCATTGATCTTATTAGTGAATTCCAGTGTCCAGAAATGGAAGATATTAATTGTGAAAATTTAATTTCTCTAATATATGAGAGACTCGCCTTGTGGGACAAGACTTAAGATTAATATAAAAATAAAGAGAGAAAATTATCAGTGCGGCGAGAAATGTGTGGAATATTGAAACCAGAATTTGTGTACTTTGATCAAAATCAAAGAGAAAACTTCAGTAAGTAACTTATTTAAAAAAATCTTACACAAATAAAAAAAATCCTGGACTGGAATAAATAAAACTGAACTGAAAGCGCAATGGAAGAAAGAGGAGAGCACAGCATTAAGCAGCAAAGCCGGACCGTGTGAACATCACAGTATAGTTGACGCCGTACAGTAAAAAACCCGTACCGCAAAAAACTATCGTCTGAACGGGGCCTAAGCTGCTAACAACTTTATGATCGTTGCTATCAAAAAAGCCGAAACATATTTAGTCTTATTTCTAAACATAATCCGTACGAAGGACGGGCACAATAGCTAGTCTTGAATAATATTCTGTAATCAATCTTAGGTAAATAATTTCCAGGCGCTATATTTTGCTGATGAGCAATAACCTAATTGCTTTATTTTATTGAGACTCCCGTTTACAATAAATCAACCATTTTATCGAGGCATTGAAATTAAAGGTGAGGAGAGGGGATAGCAAAAACTATTATTGACCAGAGCTAGCCCACTTAATTTTTGAGAATACGCCCCTGATTATATCGAATAAAATAGTTATTTATGTATTAAGAGCGTGAAGCGCGACTTTATCGCTCGAGCCAAAACATTTACTGCGCGACGCGTAGCGGAGCGCAGTAATTTTGCGAGAGCGATAAAGAAGCTTCACGCGCGAATTGCATACAAGATTTTTCCTAAAACTGCAGTTCTGAATTCCAACACAATAAAAGCTTGTAGTTTGTAGCATCACAGACCATGCGCGGATTTGGTTAGCGTTCGCCTTTTTTGAGGTTATGTGAATTTCACGGATTCAGTGATACACCAATGAGAAGACATCAAAATCAAAACAGAAGCGCAAAGAAAACAGCTGGCGAGCGTAAAGTACTTTACCGCTTGCGGAGCAGTAAAGAGGTATTTTACAATTAGTTTTCAGTACGTAAAGAACTACTTTACGAGCAGTTGTAGGAAAAATACATTTCTGTCCATACCTCACAAAGAAGACGAAAGTGGCTGTTTATTAATACATTTATTTCAAAAATAATTTTATACATGGCACACATTTGCTTTTAAAATATATACTACTAACTTCAAAGTTTTCATTTATTGAAAACAATATATAGGTTATTTGAATAACATTGATTAAAATTGTCCAAATACATTTTTAAATGAATAACATAGACTATTGTTCTAAGCATTATAAAAATATTTATTGACATGTACAAAACTAAATAATAGACTCTCACAAAATTAGTTCAACTAAAAAGATTGTGTGACTAAAATTATTTTTAATAATCAAGTTATTCTTGATATGGCAGCTAATGAAGTTTCTTAGTTTAGAAAAATATTTTGAAGGTGAAAAATTACATTATTTGATTTTAAAGAACTTTTGTATTGCAAATCACGTGAACATTTTATAAATGGATGATAGATGCTTCTTAATGTTGGTAAGGATACACACAGTCAATAAAATTAGTAAAATAACTGAAATAACAGGATAATAAAAACAACGCTTAATAGAGAAGTGAGTAAACTGTGAGATTTATGAATATACTCAAGTACCGTGCAAAACTACCCTCTTTACAAATTTTGACTATGCTATATTGACAAAACCAACATTGATCACAGAATATTTCATCTATTACAGAGATTTTAGTTTGATAAAAATATTACAATAAAACTGGGAGAAATTCCAACTAGGTTTATGAATAATCAATTATTTTCAAGTAATGTAATTGACACAAGCTCATCATTACCTATCATTTACTAAAACATCTAACAGAAATTTTTATCTATGATAATTATTATTGTGGTTTCCCATGAAATAAGTTCAGTAAGATGTTGAGCTTCCTTTTTACCAAAACAAAACGTGACAAATTTGATCAATTTTATTGAAAAGAGCAGTATGATACATCAAGACGTTAATGTGTTTGATCGGGATTTGTGCAATTAAAATTTGAATCAAATAACACTAAGTAGCATCTACTTTCAAATTACAAAGATAAAAAACATGTTTCGGTGGTATAAGAACTAAAATCAGAAAAGATACTACCTACAGTATCAAGTATCTAAGTAAAGTACGAAGTCTTTGATCTGTTTTACTTATTTATATTCATCATCTATTCGAAACGATAATGAGCTTGGAAATTTAATAAAGGAAATGGCACATAAATGATTTGATTGTTCAACATTGAATGATTGTAGATTCAGTACAAGAACAATTGGACAATTAACTTGATAAATTGATACATCAGTCTCTTGATATATCATGAGTTGTAATACAAAATAATGATACAATTTCTTCATGCGATGAATTAAGTGAATAGTTTTGACTATTAGGTATTGACTACAACGTGGATATTTTTATTCGGATTCGGAACATTTAAAAATATAATTTATTAACAAATACCTACAGTACTAAAGTAATTTGAGACATGATAACATTTTAAACGTGTGAAATGAGCCGTAAAATATCGGAAGACTATTTTAGTAATTCAATTACATGTGATGAGGAGCGAATTCAACAATAATTGAGAACTAGCATTATGTTTCACGAGGTTCATGTGGAGCAGGTAACTTTTCCCATGACGGTTCGATTCCCCAAATTTCTTTTGCATACTCAGCGATAGTACGGTCTGAAGAGAACTTGCCAGCTGAAGCTATATTCATGATCGCCATTTCTGCCCATTTTGATGAATCCTGTTGAACAAATTGATTATTATAAGCCATCAATTATTTGAATTCTATCCTGTAATGACTCTTTTATTTTGAAAGTATCTAGCTAAAAGCATTTGGAACAACTTCAAGAAGCTACTCAAGACGACAAAAATATCATTCAGAAAAGAATTTCTCAAAAACAATATATATATTGTTAGGAACGCAAGCTGGAAGGAGCGAAGGAGCATTATTCACTGTGTCAGCAGCGCTTCCGGTGGTCGTAAATTAACTCTTGTTGTTTATTTTTTCCTCAAATGTCCTTATCACTCCTATTTGTCAAATGCTCTCTAGCACATTCGCGCATAATAGAGAATCTTCTAGATCATGCTTTCTGTGTAGAGACATTAAGAAACCTCTGGAAATCACTAGTAAACAAAAACAGTATATAAAAGGGCTCTCCTTGTAAACAGAAGTTCAGTTGTGATCTGAACATTAATGTGACACAGTGACAGTGTACACATACTCAGCGCTATTTCTATACATGGTGATTTGTATATTAAATACAGTGACAGACTTCATAAGTGTTCCATTTATTTATTGAGTGTTTAGCTGTTTTTCAGACATTTCTTTTTACATCATTGAACAGTTTATTAGATAGTTATTTATTAAATTATTGATCGGCCTATTGACAGTTTATTAGATAGTTATTTATTAAATTATTGATCGGCCTATTGACAGTTTATTAGATAGTTATTTATTAAATTATTGATCGGCCTATTGACAGTTAGTAATTAGTTTTTTTTACATTGATATAGTAAATTTATTATTAGCTGAATGTTATTGATCTGTTAGTTTCTTATTGGTTTTTCTTGTGACAACTGATTAGTGCGCATTGTAAGTAATGTTTGTAAATAAAGTTTGTGTGTTTATTTCAAGTGTTGCCAGCATTATTTTATGATAACAATATTTTTTTGAGAAATTCTAGTCTAAATGACAGAATAATTCACATAAAAACTAATAAAATTCTAAAAAGAATTTCTTCAGCAAATTTAGAAACTTGACAGAAAGTATTTCTAATGTATAGGAACAAGTTTGTGATTTTGAGTTTAAAAAATAGCTTCTAGGCTTTCACCATACTGGCTGACACAGAGGATATGTAGCTAGTACAACAAAAAGAATTAAAACGTGGATTTATTAATTTTACATATTTATGGGTTATGTATTTTTTACATGCAAATAAAGACGAGAAGTGACAATTTTAAAATGTAGAATGTAAAATTGAGAATTTCATTACATTATGAGAATGTGATTACTATTAGATACCTTTCACTAATTCAGAAACTACATTTTTTAGCAAGGCTTTGAAATTCGTATGGAGTAGGAGGAGGAGGTGGAAGAGAAGGGAAAAAGGAAGAGACAAAAAATTCAAGGCAATTAGTAGAGCAATTATTAAATGAATCAATTTAGATGTGAAAAACTCAAACCCAGTGGACCTTGATGCATCTTTTAACATTAAAAACAAGGCAATTGAATAATCAATACATAAGAGTATGCGAAGCTAAGCGAAGTCATATAACTGTAACTTAAAGCCTGTATTCAGTAACATTGCATTGAATATACTACAATAATTATTGGTTTACTTCTCGATAACACCTAAAAATATCAAATATCAAAGCTATGTAAAACAATAAAATGTTACAAAAACTCACCATGTACACTTCACTGACTTTATCTTGAGCTTTGATGTATGCATCATAATCGGCCAAGAGGTAGAATCTGTAACACAAGAATTGAATTGTAGCTCTTCAGTATTATTCTGCACAATACAAAGCATTAAAAAACAACATTATAATTAAAAAAATTATCGTTACAACTATAATTTTTCTCCAGTAGTTCCATTATTTTTTTATAAATTCGCCGTTTTCAGTCAAAAACTACGTTATTCTTTGAGGAATTCAATAAATACCATAACATGGTTTACCTGCTATGAATAAAAAACTACCGTTATAAATCAAAATGTACCGCACTGTTACAACTCGCGTTTATAATAGATTTTGCTAGAAAAGTATCATTATTTTTTAAGAAATCCGACAGTTTTATTGGTATTCTACCATTATTTTTCAAGGTATCCAATACATACCATTAATTTTTGTGGTGATGGATCCTACTAGTTTATCTAGTTTACATAGAAGATAAGGTTTGTAGGCGACCTATCAGTCTTATAACATGGTATATTGAATAACATAATTTAAGAGACTATCGTAATACAAACCTGTCATATTTAAGCAAAACATCAGCGATATCCTTGAATTCATCAGGATTGCCACCACTGAAAAATCCATTCTGAATTTGATCGATGCACTGCTTGAGTTCTGGGTTTGCGTTGTAGTATTTCATAGCATCGTAGCCAGCCTTCTTCAAGTCCTCGACTTCATCAACTGTCATTCCGAAAATGAAGATATTTTCGCGCCCCATTTCCTCAGCCATTTCAACATTGGCTCCATCAAGGGTACCAATCGTCAGTGAGCCGTTCAGCTAAAACAAAACATACTGTTACAAGCTTGTACGAAATTTGATAGTTTATTTTAAGTGGGTTGTACGACCTGAAAAATAATATTATGTTGGAAATAATAATTTTATTTAGGAGATCAGTGCACAGTTCGATGAATCAGTTCAACCTTCTAGATTCTAGAATACAAGCAAAGTTTATGCTGATTTTTCCACTTGTTTCATCACTTATCTCTTGAAATTTAGCTAAGGTATTTATCCAGGTATTCGATAAAATAAAGAAGTTTTCGCCACACTAGGACGTAATGAGCTGTTTTTCGTGCGTCATATGGAGGCCGAAAGTGTTTGGTTTCCGTCGAGGTCTGTAAACGTTTACCGCCCTAGGGCGGAAAAGAAAATGACCTTGAATGACAGCTGATCGTGTATGGATACAGCAGTTATGATTGTAAAAATGAATCCTTCCAACTTTTATGTAAAACAAAAATATTTAAACCATCAATAAATGTTTATTTTTTATAATTTAATATGTACGTAGTATTTAAAATGTCAAAAATGATCACTTTTTATAACTTAATATGTATTATTTTGTAGTTTTGATATCATACAATAGAACCTTTTTATCCAACCTACAGAGCTCTGGGTGGGAATTTTGTCAACTATTACAAATGTTGGTAACCTCTCACCAAAAGGTTGGTTGGTTAGGTTTTTTGTTTTTAGGAATTTTGACTACTACTGCAACTGTTGGTAAAGGTTACTGTTGGTATAGAAAGGTTA
Source organism: Conomelus anceps (assembly GCA_948455865.1). NCBI lineage: Eukaryota > Metazoa > Arthropoda > Insecta > Hemiptera > Delphacidae > Conomelus > Conomelus anceps. Next base: position 32,100,442 of record OX418220.1, read on the forward strand.
GTTGGTTAGGTTTTTGGTTGTTTTATGCAGGTTTCGAATCAGGAACAGGAATAACAACAAAAAACCTAACCATCTAACCTTTTGGTGAACAGTTGTAGTAGTTGACAAAATGCCCACCCAGAGCGCTGTAGGTTGGATAAAAAGGTGATAGCCGTTCCTTGTATTCTTGCAAGTACCATAGCCTTAAAATTTCGCTTTCAAAATTTCCATCTTAACATTGTTGTTTTTTTTTCGTAGTGTGGCGAAAAATAGCGTTCGCAACACGGGCAAAAATGTTTTGCCGGCTCTCAAACGCTTCAAGTTCTCGACTTCGTCTCGAACTTGAAAACCGCGATCTCGAGCCGGCAAACACACATTTTCGGCCCTAGGTGCGAAATATACTAATACATGCATAGAGCTAGATAACAGAAATGATTACGGCTTAATACAAAATATTAAATTAAATGTAAAATTGGGCGAGATTACTGGGCGACATTATACAAACAATTGACCACTCTATACTAATTTGATCAAATGAAATAACAAGTGGAAAAATAGCCTGAGTTTTGCTGAAACTATTGAATTACACAATTCACAGAATAATAATGATGTGATGAAGAGTTAATAGACTGAATTTAAGTTTGTAACATATTCTGTTGAACATTGTAGTTATTAAAAATTAACTGAGCGTCAGCATGTTACGAATTTTTTACATAAATAGTTAGCATAAAGTACTGTAAAGTACACTGAAATGATTAACATTACCATTTAATCTTAATACTAGCATTTATAGATGAGCTTTCAAGATTATTATCTGGTAAAATAGCATATTGTTTTAAATAAAGTTCACATTATTGTAACTGTAAAATCATGCATTTTGTAATTCATGTAAATCAAGTACCGTAATAAAGATTTCTCAAAACAACTAATCAACTGCATAAGACTCTTGTTTTTTTAAAAACAAATAAAAAAATGGAACCTTAACTAATATTATAGTAGAATGGGATTAGGTGTTATAATAATGGTATTATAATTGATTCAACCCAGTGTTTTATAGCGCACTAACACTCAACCTACTTGGAATTTCATGTTTCCAGTACCAGAGGCTTCAGTTCCAGCTGTGGAGATTTGTTCACTGAGATCGGCAGCTGGGATAATCTTTTCGGCCATAGTAACTCTGTAGTTCTCCAGGTATATGACTTTCAGTTTATCGCCAACAATCGGGTCATTGTTGACCACATTACCAACTGAGCAAATCAACTTGATGATTTTCTTAGCCATATAGTAACCAGGAGCAGCCTGTCAAACATATACAATATAATTAGTTGATAAATATTAATTTTGTCGGAGTAGCCTCTCCCATGCTCATGACTCATATCGGTTCGGCGTAAAGTAGCCAGGAGCAGCCTGTTAAACATATACAATATAATTAATTGATAAAGATTTGTTTTGTCGGAGTAGCTTCTCCCATGCTCATGATTCATCGGTGAGGGGTAAATACAATTTGTTAACATTATTAGGTTATAAATGAATATAGAATATATGTACTGGGTTAAAAATATAAAAAGTACAATATTTATATTACAGACTTCTTTTATTAATTTCGAGTTCCTTTAAATTAATTAATAAAAAAAAATTCTGTTTATGTATATTTGTCAGTTTATTCAATAGTCAGTCACTTCAAACTAATTTATATTACTTATGCAAACTAAAAAAAAATATTTAAGTTTCAGTTCATAAAAATTATGAATTACAGAGAATTAAGATTTTCACGTAGGATGGAGAATAATGATTAAATATTATATCTGAAATAAATATGATTAATGATTGCGAGTGTCTTCTGGAAGCGCGATGCACGTAGAGAATAATAACAGTTGAGTAGAAAAAGAGAGTAATTGATTTGCCTCTGCATTACATAGAAAGTGAATATTCAATTTAATTTTCAAATAACATTAAAATTATTGTTTTCCATATTTTAGTGTTCCCCTTATTACAGAGAGGCTAAGTTGAAAATTTTCTGTTGAGAAATTTCAAATTGACATTAGAGACAGCCTAATATTATAAATTTCTTAGAGTAAACTTCATTTCTTAGAGTGTGTAGCGTGTAGCCTACTTGCCTTTCCTCCAACCATGATGGTACGAGGCACAAATTTAGCTGTGGGATTACGCTTGATGCGATTGTACAGAGTGATGATGTGTAGACAGTTCAAGAGCTGACGTTTGTACTCATGGATACGTTTCACCTGAAATTGAAAATAATTGAAATATCATAAAATAATTTACCTTAAAATGTGTTGTAAGGAGGATTAGAGTAATCCAAATATGTACAGCTAATATAGAAAATTGATGTACTCTAGCTTAAATTTTTTCCAATTTTGACTTTCGTACGAAAAAGGTGTTCAGAGTAATTTGCATTTTTATTGACCGAACGATAGTGAGGTCTATCCTTTAAGAAGATCGGCATTTCCTCTGTCTCTCTGTCTCACGATTACAGACGAACGCCTAGACCAATTGCTATGATTTTTCATATGGATGTTCCTTATTCCTAGGCCCAGCGATGCATATATATATATTTTTTTTTTTTAATTTTAATAGGGGAGCTAATAATTATTATTAATTAATCCATTTTATAGACCTAACCTACTGAACTTGCTGGCCAAACAGCTTAGAGGAACAGCTAATAGAAGTCAACAGTTTTTAATCACATGGCAGGCCCCTTAGCGGCGTTATTTACGCTGTCTTTGAACAGCAAAAGACTTTGCACTTTGCATGTAGGCTACCATACAGTCTGAGCCTTGCAATATGTAGGAAACATATGACTGGGTATGATGAAATGTAATTATGCCAGGTTGATGACATCTGTTAAACAATGCAGCTAGAAATTTGATATGCAGCCTCAGCGGGAGGTGGCGAATAATAAAATAAAAAACCTAGCTTCTACCCTTATAGTTGTAGGTTTAAATTTGAAATGTTTCTTCATTAAGAGGTGGTGATTAATAAAACAACGAAGGACCGGAAAATGGAAGATGGATGAGAAAAAGTAAATAAATAAATTCATCATTTATTTGATGAATAATTTCTGTTTTTTATTATTGGAGATTTATTGATATTAAAAGCTGCTAAAAATGCATGAGAACCCTTTATTTTTCTTACTGTCTCTCAAACGAGGGGTGATTTCTAGGGGGCGTAAAAAACTTTAGTCTTTTCAAATATTGATTTTTACAGTTTCTGTCCTCAATAAAAGATTAAGGAATTAGAATCGAGTTGAAAACGCTCTTCAAATCTTTTCGAAAAATATTGATTTTTACAGTTTCTGTCCTCAATAAAAGATTAAGGAATTAAAATCGAGTTGAAAACGCTCTTCAAATCTTTTCGAAAATGTCATCCCCTTATGTTTGAGTGTTGAGCGAGTGAGGTCTACTGTTCACAGAACTACTAGTTTAATGAATATCTTCATACTACAGTACTTATAACGCAACTTAAAACAATATACATAATTGGTTCTCTAAGAACATTACACTGCTACTCAAAAGGTATGAGTCGGTTCTTTTAAAAAATGAATATTGAATTCATTCCTCTGAAGGCGGGAACATAGAAGTAACAGATATAACGTACAGTCAATGATAAAATAATGCAAGTAATAGGCGCTGAACAATAATCTAGTCATTAGAAATTGCAACCTCATCCTCAATAAAGAATTGAAATCAATTTCTTTTATACTTTACATACTGATTATGACTTACGAACTTGGTTGCCTGAATACAGAATGTTACACAACATAATTTGCACAAAACGTTATTCTGTGTATTATTGCAGTATTCAGTGTAATAAGTAAAGTACAGTATTCAGGCGATAAGTCTGGAGAATATAATATTACTCAAATCACGAGAATCGTCTTCAATCTATAGAATGGACTTGGTTTATATGCGACTGAATCTTTTTATTTCTTTCAAGTAATCACTAGAATATTCAACCGAAATTTAATAATAATTATTAGCATAAATATAATTTACCTGGATATCAAACATTGAAGATGGATTGATCTTGACATTGTATTCTTTCTCGAGAAGCTCAGCCAATTTCAGTTTGTTTTCAGATTTGACTTTCTGTACGGCACGTTGGAAGTTTGGATCTTTAGCTAGAGGCTTCAATTTCGTCAATTCATCCAAATGAGTTATCCATTCGTTGCCAATTTTCTACAACAAAACCATTAATATTATCACGCACAATGCAAATAGTGTATTATGTGTGAAAACGGGCCAGAGGCTAAAGCTAAATCTTTATCAGAAGAGTTTTATGATTTATTTTAAAATTCAGCAGAACTTTATCATCAATGATATTGCTCATGCAACTCATATTCAATCATTAAACAATAAGTACGGTAGATAATGACCATAGTCGTTATTATATAATTTAAATCGAATCGAGGGAAAATTTTCAAATGCTGATTTATGATGCTATGGTATTAAGAACAGACATCAATTTTCACCCAGAAAATATTTATCTATTTGCAGATTAAACTCGACCTAAAATTTTTGACTTTTGTTTAGCCTGTCTAGCGATTGATCTCAATATAATGAGAACATGCATAATTCTGTGACCTGTGATAAGTCAGATTACTAAAAGCTATAGTGCAGCAGATTTAACACCACTAAATTTCAATTATTTGAATATTATCACGTTAATTTAGTAAAACGTACAATTCAAATGTCATAAATATAGTTAGATTATTGAATAATATACTACTTTTACTACCAATAACTACTCTAATTTCAATTTTAAATTTCAAAATTTTACAATTTTTAAATTAAATGTAACTTGATTTACAGATTGGTTCTACAGAATGCAGATTTGAAAAATTGAGGAATACCTAAATGATATAATGGCAGAATTACCTCAGCAATGAGATCAGACAAACTTGGATTACACAAAAGCAACCACCTCCTTGGAGTAATACCATTGGTTTTATTTTGGAACTTTTCTGGTGTCATCTCATAGAAATCTTTGAAGCTGAAACAAGTAATAGGAATAAAAGTATATTTTTCACAGATGTTATGACCGATAAGATTTATCTAATTATAATATTTTTAAATATTATTATAATAATATTATTAAACTAGCAATCAAAAGCCAACTGAAGCATTGCGAAAAATTCATTCTGGAATTATTTCCAAATTTCAACAATATGGATAATTTTTTATAGAACAATAGTAATATTCATTTCATCTACTGGGATAACTAGAATTAGGCATCCAAATAAAGGCATATATTACATACAAATATATATATTCAGAGTATATTGAGATAAATATTGCAATTTATTGATTAACAACATAAAAAGTTTTAAATTATTTGTTCATTCTCAGCTTGGCCAAAAAAGTATATAAGAAACTTATACAAATAACAATAATAATTGCAATGGAAGGGAACTGCCAATGTAGGCGCTTAGTTTGAGAAATTTACATATTGAAAAATATACCAGTAAAATTATTTTATTATTTGTAATTGGATAATTTGCAGCTATTTCAGTGAAAGAACGTAATAAATTGTTAGTAAGGAAAAATATAAGCAATATTAAGATATTGAATAATCAACCAAAAAATTATACAATTCCTCCAAGTAGTTCATCCTGATCATCCGTTAAAAATAAAACTATGAATGGTCCATCAATTAGGATCTATCTATCTAATGGATAGATAGAAGAAAATCACTATCAACTTCATTGTTCTGTGGTTACTAAGGTGATGGCATCATTTGAAATCCTAGAAATTGAACACCAACCACAGCCAACGCAAAACTCTTCACCGAACTCGATCTGAATGGATTAAGATCCTGGATAATGTATAGATTTGAAGAAATTCATCACGCCTTTAGAAGATGATTCCGATGAATTAACCATAGTTATACAGCACTGAATAGTACAAAAGATTTATGAAATGTACTTATGATTAACTTAGTTCACAAAGAAAATGTTTTATCAAGATTAGAAATAGTTATGAACATGAACAGATGAAACACACATGTACAGAAATGGATCTTGGACGTTTACTTCAATCTAATGAGAGTCTGTATAATTCTGTGACGTGTTAAGTTCATCGCACACAGGGAGCGCGCCGCGCCTCGCCAACGAAAAATAAAAAATCTTTATTCTTTTGATATTAACAATGTAGATAGTATTTTCAGTTAGTAAACTTGAAATGATATCAAGAAGCAACCCCACAAAATAAGAGCTTTTTAATACAATTTCTTGTAGTTTTCAAAATGTTGGATTTTATTCAAAGTAGCTGATCGTGCTATCCTGTTTGAAGAATACAATTGTGCAGCTAATTAATTTAGGTATAGTGAGAATATAAATATGGTTCTCCATGTTACCCTTACAAGCAGCGAGGTGGAACTGTCCATAAGGATCTCCTAACCAATAAGGGTCATACACAACACTTCTATTCATTTTTTATTTTCTAAGAATGAATGAATATATTACATGGAGTAAAATGGCAATATCTTTTACTGTTGTGCATGTCAAAGTAATCACAAGCTTCTGGCTTGTAATAAACGTTTGTATTGTTAATAGCAAAAATCAACTGCTGCTTTTAAATTTTTGTAATTATCAACATTGGTGACTGCTACAAAAGGGCTTGGGGAACACTGTGCTACATGGTATAGCCAGGGGTTCTCAACCTTTTCAACGCTGCAACCCCCTTTTTTGGTTGAGAATTTTGGCGACCCCCCTCTAGTAACATCGTAGATTAGGCTTCGATACACAAGAAGACAAGAATAATTAATTGTTATAAAACATGTTACAATAGTAAAAAATTCACCACTATTCAAAACTTTATTAACAACAAGATGTTGGTGAGCACTAATGTATTAATAATTTATAAAAGATCCGATTATAATAGTTTCGTTTATTATCCGCCGCTCGTATGGTATCAGTGACCTGAATTTTTGTCACCTTCCCTCGCGACCCACCGGTTGAGAGCCTATGGATACACTATAGACATTGGCAGTAGCCAGTTGATCCCAGGTTCTTTTCCTGGTTAGCTCTAGATTTTCCCGTCACCAAATCAGCTTTCTAGTCATGAACAAGCTTCAATCTCTCATAGGATTACACACAGTGTTAAAACAACTTAATTAGCTTAGAAAAGATTGCTTACATATCCTTTTTGAGGATTTCAGAATGAATCCAGGCTACACCGTTGACAGCGTGTGAGCCAACAATGGAGAGATGAGCCATATTAACTCTCTTATCTCCTTCTTCTTCGATTAGGGACATCCGCCGCATTCTGTCAAGATCACCTGGGAATTGTTTCTGAACTTCCTGTAGTGCAAAAAGTTCAACTTTAATATTGTGCTAGCTATTCATAACGTATAATACATTTTTTGGAGGATGAAGCCCACATTGGTCTGAGACCTGTGCGTGGGTAATGAGTTGGATGATTGTGATAGATGAGCTGGACCAACAGTTTTAGGTGGATTCCGAACCACCGGGAAGTGATTTTACAGCAGAGAACAGTGTCTTTTTTGCTTGCCTATCTAAGAGAGCCCAGGAGAGCGCAGCTTATCTCTATCTGATTAAACAGATACCTGCTACGGCTCACGTAATTGTCACAACCACCGAATTGATTAACATTCTCGATTGTTAATTAATTTAGTGGTAGTGACAAAATCTGTATTATTTGCCATAATCTTTAAGCGTAACATCACAAAAAAAAATGCAAACTTTACTTCTTAAGAATGCAATTGGGAAAACGGGAATGTTTAACGTAAAATAATAATTTAAAATTACTGTAATACGCTCTCAACTACAATAGCCCACATCAAATTTTATAAGTTGCAATAAATTACTGATGAATTCCTACAAGAATAATTTAATTAACATCACGAAAATGATACAAGAAGAATAGCAATAATATACCGCTTTAGAATGAGAGAGAGAGAGAGAGAGAAGAATCAAATAAAAACGCAAGAAATGAAGACCTTGAAAAACTTCAAGAAAAAAAAGACTATTAGTACGCAAAAATGGGGGAGATGGAAAGTACGACGAAGCAAAGAGATACGATCTACTGTTCTATTGAAGAATATATCAAGACGATTAATCGCTTATTTACTTTTTAGCAGAAAATAGAAGTCTCTTTCCTATTTAAAACGGGAAAATTTAAAACTAAGATGTTTGTAAATTCAATAGCTGAATGATACATTCAAGATTGTATACATTAATGTGAAAAGTACACAAAATATGATCACAAAATAATTATTGTAAAAAAATAACTTGAATAATGTTTTACCTGCAGATGAAGGAAATTGATGTGATAGATGATTTGCATGTGACGTGGAAGAATGTATTCAAGCATGGAACAAGGCCATCTCTCAAGAGCCTCAGGAAGAACAGTGTGGTTTGTGTAAGCACAAGTCTTCACAGTGATTTCCCAAGCCTAAAAATAATAAAAAAAAGTGTTGAATGAAACAAGCATAAACTATTGAAGATGATGGTACAATCTTTCTAAGCTGGAACGCACATCTCAAGACATATTCATAATCTTAACACATTAGTTACTATTCGCAAGGTTAAATATTGATATAGGAAAAATAAAGCAATTATTGCTTCGTAAAAAAATTGAAATGGTAAATCTTCCTAACACCAAGCAGCATGTTAACATTATAATATTGATATAGGAAAAATAAAGCAATTATTGCTTCGTAAAAAAAATTGCTATTGTAAATCTTCCAAACACCAAGCAACATGTTAACATTATAACTTATCAAAGAAAGAGTTATAATTTTAATAAATCTTCAGTTTAGTCAATTATTGTTCTGAAACAAGCTATGTTGACGAGACAAAAATCAAATATGATAACTCTATATATGAACGCAAATATGGTATTTCAACAAAGAATCTACGTGAAATGGCAGAGTTTCTAGGTCTTAGGAGGTTTACAGCCGATTATCAATAAAATCATTTTTACACAAATGTTTAACCATAGACAGATAAATAGTCATTTAATGGTAGAAAACGGAATTATTTTTATTAATGTGAAAAGCACAGATGATATGCATACAAAATAATCATTGTTCACCAATTTTACCAATGTTTTAACTGCAGATAAAAAATAACAAATATAGAATGTTAATCGAATGAAAATACATTATTAAAGTAAGATTAATTTTTGGTGATAGCCGTGAGCCGTGGCAGGTGTCTGTTCAGCCAAATAAGTCATGAGCGTCTAGACCCATTATGTGAGCTTGACCTACTGGTTTGGCCAGCAAAAAAGACTGATTTTTGCTGTAAAATCAACCAGTGGTTCGGAGCCCTAAAACTGTAGGTTCAACTCATTAACTTACCCACGCACAGGCCTCAGACCTATGTGGGGTTTATTCTTCGAATAAAAGCAAAATTGCATGTATCTTGGCTGCGGTAACAACATCACCATCAACAAAATAAGTTTATGTAGCATTCATTCACTTTTCTGAAATTGAACGAAACCATCATTTTCAAAGTTTAAGGAAAAGTTTTGAATTTCTAGAAAATGTATACATTTTAAAAATAATCAAAATTATTTTGGCCAAGATAATAAATTATAAGATAACAATAATTATTGTATGAATACTAACTTTCTCCCATGGCAGCCTCTCCACATCAATAAGCAGCCTCAACAGTTCTGGAATAGCCAAGGAAGGATGCGTATCATTCAGCTGGATGGCAACCTTTTCTGGGAATAGGTCAAATGTTGTTCTGTTCTCTTCACGGCAGCCAAACTTGGACGATTTGTATCTTCTTATAATATCCTAAAAACAATAAAATAACAAAATTACTAGATAATCGGAGCAGACAGAAAATTGTTACCTCGTTTTTAATCAAGCACATCATGACAAGATTGGCATATCCGTTTTAAAATGCAACGATATGACGACAATAAGCCATACAGAAGTTATGCAACGGTCGTTAGTCAAGTAACGGCAAAAGAGCGTACCGGTAACGATACTTTGCATATGAAAACACTACTTAATATCAACTTTTTGTTGTAAATTTAATGACGCTGTCAGTTTTAGATTGTGAATATATAATGAATGTACTCACACTTGGCCGAACGTTTTCGAGTTGTTGAAAATCATCTTCAAGGCATCCTAGATAGCGATGTTGGTTTGTTGGTTAGAAGAATTTTGGTTTTTGTATAATGTGGTCAAAAAGTTTGTGTGATTTAAAATTTAATTGTTCATTGTGAAAACCACAATTCTTCTAACCAACAAACCAACATCGCTACCTAGGATGCCTTGAAGATGAGTTTCAACAACTCGAAAACGTTCAGCCAAGTGTGAGTACATTTATTATATATTCACAATCTAAAAGTGACTACAAGTCATTAAATTTACAACAAAAAGTTAATATTAACAACGCAGATCGTTTGGGAACAATAAATCCAAGAATTGAACTACTTAATAATTCAAAAATGAATGAAAATGCCGTTGATATGGGTGTTATGGATTTGAACTGGAAATGGAGCACTAAAATACATTATTCATTAGATCCAGTAATTCAAATAAAAAAGAACCGCTCCAAGTTGAGTCAAAGGTAGGACTCTAATTAAGACAGTTGAAATATTTGTTCTAGACATTAGTTTATTAGTCCTCGACTGGATATTACAAAAAATATTTTTGAAAATGGTTCCTAAAATTATCTTTAAACTTTCTAGGCAAATATGATGTAGACAAAAATGGTTGCCAACTTATTATACAAAAAACTCAAGGGAAATGAAATAATAAGTAGAAATTAATAGCATTAAAAACTGGAGTAACAACAAAAGCAACTTAATACTCCACAAGTGAAAACAAGCTAATGGAAAAATAAGCTTCTAGTAGTAAATCGTTCTAACCTGCAAAGTAGCAGCACACATGAAATACTCTTGCTTCAAACGAAGTTCTTTGCCTTCGAAGAAATTATCGTTTGGATAGAGAACTCTTGTAATATTTTCAGCCAAGTTGCGGTCAAGAACAGCCTGGATGTAATCACCATCATTGACTGTAGAATAAAAAATAATTTGGATAAAATAAATAGATGAATAAAATAGCAATCAGGATAAAAATTCATGTAGTAAGATAGAATAATAATAATAATAATAATAACTGCGAAAGCTGTTAACCGTTATTACAAAATCAAAACCTGCAGAATTGGTTTTTCCGTAGAAATGAATTGGACTAATATAATGGAGGGAGAATCAACACTATCGAATGATCCGTTACTGAGTTATCGAGTTATCGAAGTACATGATTATAATACAAGAAGCCGAAGAGATTATCACTTGGTGAGTCACAATAGTAGCTTATTCAAACAAAAACCTAGTTATATTGGTAGGAAATTCTACAACAAGCTACCGCAGTTTTAAAGAGTCTTGAAAATATAGAAATATTTATAAAACAATTGAAAAAATATTTAGTTGATAAAGTGTACAAGAGTTCCTTCACATCAAAATTAAGCCTCAGCTCAACTAATTGATATAGTAATTATGATATCTAGTGCATAATTGTTGATCTGACTTGTCTTATACTCCTTAACTGGAGTCTCCAAGACGTAATCTACAAAAAAAAAGAATGAGACCTAGAAGTACTGTATTTATTTCATTTCCAATATAGCCCAGTCAATAAAAGTTTTATGTCGCAAGTAATTAGTGAAAAACTGAAACTCTGGTGTCACACCACTACTAGAGGTGTATTTTCCCAAACGTCACCGAAAATCCCCATGGTGCCTTTTCCCCCACCCCCTTTAAAGTTTTAAAATGTAGGTAATTACTGTAAATTCGATAACTCAGTAACGAATCATTGGAAAGTGTTTATTCTCCTTCCATTATATTAGTCATATAGTGGGCTGCAATGATGGTCCAATTCATTTCTACGGAAAAACCAATAGTTTTTCTGATGTTTTCTTGGTAGTAGAACTGCAAGTTTTCAAGATGGGGGGGAACAGAACAAAACACACCATCGAGTTATAGCTCATTCTTCTCAGCTCATTGAGGCGGTCCAAATTCCTATATAACATGTCACATTTGGCTTACAATTTGTAACACTTCTACCTGGAAGGGTAGAATAGGCTTTCCCCATGTACTAGGAAATTTTTCGTTATAAATAGTCCTACATCAGAGACTACTCAGACAAAAATGCAAAGTTGGTATCAAAGTGAAGGTTACTTCTTTCTCTTTCACTGATATATGTCAAAATGAGGTATAAATTTCAATATTGAACTGCACCATATTATAACAAGCAAAATTTTCACAAATTTTAAATTTTCTTCAGCGTTTTCGATTTTACAGCCAAACGATGAGTCAAACAAGGAATGTAAGTTTATACTTTTTTGTAGCCAATCCAATTTTATAGAACCTGGAATAAACCGCATATTTCCAGCTTGCATAGAACCTGAGTTATTGCAATTAAAAATTTCCAAAATTTTGAAACAAATTAAATTTTTTTTGAATGATTATAACTTACGATCTAAAATCGATCAGGCAGCTTTTAGTGAATTAGATTGTCTACAAAAAAAATGTATTCAATACATTTCTTGTTAGATACATATTTTGGCTGTAAATCAAAAGAACTGAACATTTTTTTACATTGTGAAGTTTTGGCTACGGTACTGATATATGGTTCAGCTGAACTTGAAAAGGGTTTTTCTTTTTTATATTGATGCCAACTATGTAAAGGCAAAATGTAAAATACAATTTGATACCAACTTTGCATTTTTATCATGAGTAGTTTTCGAGGTATGACTATTTATAATGGAAACCTGCCATTTTCTATTTACAGTACAGGGAAAGCATATTCTGCTTTTCCAAGTGCAATTACGAGCTAAATGTGACACATTACATTATTATGCCCGGTATCTCAGTGGTTCAGTTCAGTAAATCATTCAATAGATATTGATTGAATAGCGGCCCTAAGGCTTCTTTCACACATACCCGGCAGGCAGGTAACCAGTGTTGTTTACCCAGCTGTAGGGACATTGAATCATATGGAGTGCATCACTCTCCCGATTTTTAAATCATTCACTGCAATGTGATCATGTCGGGTAAACACGACCTTTTAAATCTAAACATGTGCGACATTTCGCGCATGCGCAGTATGGTATCCTTTAGGACGACACAACAGTTTGATCGACCTACTGCTAGTGCAGCCCAGCCAAACCTAACCTAACCTGGCTAGATGTGACTGAACCACCTTTGTCTACTAGGTCGGTCAAAACTCACCACCCCACGCTTCTGAGCATGCGCGAAATTTCGCACATGTGTTGATTTAAAAGGTCGTGGGTAAACGACACCGGGTACCTGACTGCTGTATGTATGAAACAAGCCTTAGGACCACTATTTAATTAATGGCTACTGAATGATTTAGTGAATGAGTTTTTTTTTATCATTCAATACAATTTAATTACGCCGGGTTAAAACGACACCGGTTACCTGACTGCCGGATATGTGCAAAACAAGCCTTAGGGCCGCTATTTAGTCAATAGCTACTGAATGGTTTGCACCAGTCCGGAACACGCCCGGTCACCCCCCCCCCCCCGCCACCGAACTAAAACTGGCTTTGAAAAGTACTCAAAACTAAAATAAAATCAATATAAAAATGCTTGTTACTAAGACTATTGGTACAACAATGATGAATAACAATTCATTTCAGAATTTAGAAGTTAAATTGAAGAACCGCCCTGATATGACTCGGTCAAGAAGCACACATAACAGCCGAGCGGCGCGCATACTGTGCAATCAACTTTGTATTACTGTGCAATGAAATATCCTTCAACTTTTATTTGAAGAGCTTTCCACGTTCATCGCTTATTAACGAATAAAAAAGATGACCTTGACAGTTTTTACACATTTTTTCTCGAAAAAGCAGTAATTTTCGGGGGAAAAAGAGGTTTGGTGAGAAAACCATTGAGAACATTTAATAAAGTGCATTAGATTACCTTTAATTTGAGTATAATATGAAGCTGCTAAGAGTTTCTGCTACTGAGATATGAGGGCGGAAGTAAAGGTCTGCATTTTGAACTTTGAGGGGGTTTGGGGAAACGGCACCGGGGGGATTTTAGGGGACTTTTGGGAAAATACTCTCCTAGTAGTGGTCCAACATCTGAAAAGTTTTAGCTTTTCTCTAATTACTTGCTACATCAGGAGTTTTTAGACCTTAATTGACTGGGCTAATAGTGATACATTGTGCCTGACAAGGCAAAAAGGAAGTACATGAATAAATTTAAAAAATTAGAAATATATGAAATATTCAAGGATTAAAGTAGGGCGTTAATAACTTCTTCTTCTTCGTAAGTGGGAAAATATTTTATGAGGAATATCACCTAAAAAAGGTATTTTACCTCAAAAGACACAAATATAGCTTTTTTATGTCGGTTGAGAATTTCGTCAGGCGGGATTCATTCTTTTTATTCCCCCCCCCCCCCCCCCCACTTCTGAATAGAGGGGCAGTCAATGAAAAATGATTAGAAAGAAATTATTTTTTCAGTCAGAGATATAAATCTTCTAATGATTTGTAAAATATATCTATTATGAATATGGAACAGTCTAATATCAAAACTAACACTGTATTTCTATTTTAATTATTATTTTTACTCACTTATATTGGAGGGATGCATTTCCCTTCGAAAGAGAAGCTTCTCTAAGCCCTAAAGGAAAGCGCAATGCATCCCTCCAGTATAAGCGAGTAAAAATCATAATTTAAATAGAAATACAGTCTCAAGTTTTAATATTAGTTTGTTCATTAAGTATTTCTTCATGGAAAACATCACAGATGCAATAGTAATAGCAAGATAACTATAATAGAAGTACACAGCAAGAGATGTTACTACTTAACAATACTTACTACCAACAACGTTGTTTTTTATAAATAACATATACATCAAAGAATCAATACTTACAAAACTTCAAATTAAACTCAATTGGTGACTTGGCGGACCACAAACGCAAAGTATTAACAACATTGTTACCATAACCGGGGACTGGATTATCATATGGCATAGCAAACACTACCTACAAAATAAAAAAGACAAAACTGATACAACAAAATAATACAGAATAAAAAGCTTCAGAAATGTTCAAATCATATAAATAAGTTGAAGAGTAAGCTAAACTAATTTAAATGGCTATGAGGAAATCAAAATACACAGAAAAAGAAAAATTTTCTACAAGAATCTTTGCGAATGGAAATGTTAGAAAAAGTAAAGCTATAAAATAGAAATAAATTATTACCTGAGTATTGACCCACTTTTTTCCTTGAGGTGTATCATCAACATGACCATAGAAGTGGATAGGCAGCATATACTCTGGCCTGGCCTTTTCCCATGGATTACCAAATCGGAGCCAGTCATCTGGTTCTTCAACCTGTACAATAAAATCAATTGTGAACACCATAAGGCTGCACTACACCAGAAAATACTTCTGAAAAAAACCTTCCATTGTTTTGGAAAACAATACTTTCCTTACCTAAGATAGTAGGGCTAGGAATGTAGAATTCTGGCGTTTAACAAGCAATAACCCACCCATTTAAAAAAATGAACAACATCTGAGCAGGATCTATTTTTATTCTTTATCAATTTCCAATGAACATATTGCCGACTATTCCATATAGTTGAGATTTTTTGGTTGTGTCCTAACTTGTGAGAGCGTTTTACCGAATGAAAGAACTTGAGCGTTTACCAAATGAACTTGAGTAGCAAAAGTCCAGATCTGAACTATGTAAGTGATCTATGGCTATGAATGTCTCCATCTAAACGGGCCTACGCCCGTTGAAAATTGAATCTTTGAAAAAAAGTTAGTTTTATTATTTTTAGCTGCAGCTAACAGATTACAGATCAAAATTACTTAGATTTGAAGGTCAATCACAACTAATATTCATATCATTACAAAAAAAGGAATCACTCAACTAGACATCAATAAATAATTAAGCATTGGTGATTGCTTATTAATGCAAGGTTAGTGGAGCAAATATTCATATCTGGCACAATGTAGTGTCAAGGTGATTAGGGCTTTAATGTACAATCTCTATGTCTTTATCAGCTCACAGAATACTATTCTAATGATTTAATTTTATACAATGTTATCACCGAATTGGTGGTAAATTATGTACAATGGAAATTTTTCAATAGTTACTGATTAGAAAGACAACAATAGTTGTATGACTATTAGGTAATGAGTTTATCAACTTTTTCAACTTTAACATTCGTAACTAATGTATCTTTTGATCAATCAGTTGACAAAACTAGGAATATTTTATACAGTAAGTAACGAATTAAAAAATATATATATTCCATTAAATTTAATTGCAAAGGAGAAATTTCAACTCTTTGGAAAAATCAAGCTATAAGTGCTGCCATTGAAGGCAGTTGAAAAGGTGAATGATCTGAACCATAAATCAATATCCTTGACTTTTAGCCAAGAGGAATTTATTTCTAATAAACTCTAACTATATAGTAAAAAGTTGTTTTTTTTATAAAGGCAAACATTAAACGAAACTCTTCATGAGTAAACTTATTCCACCTCGCTTGAATACTATCAAACCTACCTGTTCTCCATTTCTGATCTTCTGTGCAAAAATTCCATATTCATAACGAATACCATAGCCATAAGCAGCCAAGCCAAGAGTTGCCATAGAATCCAAAAAGCAAGCTGCCAATCGACCCAATCCTCCATTTCCCAATCCAGCATCTTCTTCCAATTCCTGCAGTTCTTCTATGTCCAGACCTATCTGAAATGGAAATGGTAGATTGCAAAACGTTTCTAGGAAAAAATTCACTAAAACTACTCATCATAACTTATTAATTAGATGAAGTTTCCCCTAACAGAATAATTAAAATTGTTGTAGAGATTAATGCATCAGAATAGAATACAGAATATTACACTCAAATAAACATACACCAATGTTTAGAATCTTCAATTGAATTGTTTCAACTATAACGGAAAGTATAATGGTTCAAAAATGACAAGAAAAAATTGTGTGATTCATTACATATTCTGTTGAAAAGTTATTATTTTCATCCATTGCATTACGTTTACGTAATATGCGTAGCTGATACAATTAAAATTATTTAATATTAAATTGACAATAAGCTACCTACGTTAAGTTCTTTTCAATTTGTGGTTGGATGACAAACCAATGTCATTGAAACAAAACCTTATACTCATATTTAAAAAAATGATTCAGGAGGCCAAAACAAATTTTGTTAATTGCGGCCACCCGTTACACAAAAATACCTTCTTTTTATGAAGTAATGTTCATAAGACGCATTTACAAATTAAGTGAGTCAAAAGTTTGAGAATTGTTTTGAATTAATGCATAATCTCAAACTGCCATAAGACTTAAATTTCACATGAAAATTGATTTTGACAACTCACATCACAGAAGCAAAAGATTAATGACTTCTTTAATGAGCTGAAACTGATCTTTGGCAGAAAAATGAAACAGATAAATACATGTCCGATTGAAGTCAGGTAATTGAGATATTTCGAACACAAAAGTGGGCATTACGAATAATGGTAGGGGAATCCATTTGCACAAAGTTGTAGACCATATTTTGAGAAATTAAAGATTCTTCCGCTTTAAAGCTATCTGTTTCATTAAAAAAAAGTATAAATTCAAAACAGGTGAGTTCTTTCACAATTTATTAGGAACCAGGTATAGACAAGACTTCGAGAAGAATTACATCGAACAACATTGTATGAGAGGGGAGTAAAAACTGCAGGAATCCGTCTATATAATTCACTGCCAGCGCGTTTAAAAGGCAATCACAGGCGATAAATTTAGAATTAAAATGAAGGAAGAATTACTAAATATATGTGCATACTCAAATGAGGAATTTTAGGCTCATTATGACATGCAACACTGAGGAGTGGGAATTTAGATGACAAGAGTTTTATTTTATTGACTAATTTCTTGACAAATCCATATACCCCTTTACAGGAGGTCAGTGGACAAAAATTAATATTAATAATAATAGCCTAAATTGAAAAAATTAGGCTTTTCACAATTAGAATCGGGAAATTTTATTTATGAGATCTGTATCACATAAGATTATTTTCTGCTGGCAGAGGCATCTAATTTTCTTTTGTTGTACATACAAAAAAATACAGTAATTAATTATTCAATTAGATGTTTTTATAGTTTCTTCTAATTGAATTATAATGTGATCTTAATGACAAATAGATTTGTCCAGATACAAAAATGTTCGGTGCTAAAATATTATTGTTTGAAAAATATTTAAAAAGAGTTATTCATTTCTGTACAGAGTTCATTTAAAAATAGAGAATAAATCATATTTTGTAAGTTACCTGATACATTGCTTCATCACAAGCATTTTGGATGCCAAGGTTGATCATGGTGTTTTGAAGAGTACGTCCCATGTAATACTCCAAAGAAAGATAATAGACTCTCTGAAATGATAAATAATATTACACAATATATTATAATTTTACAAGGTATGGATTGCTTCTATTAATATAGAAGCAATCCATACCTTAAAACCCATCGAAACGGAGATACTTATCCCGATAAAGCAGTCTGGGCTCTTCAAGCTCCTATAGTAAATATCCAAAACCTGATTGTTGACCCGGCCTTCTTGGATAGGTCGCGTTAATTTATATCAAAATACTATGGTCACAGATGCAAAGCAATCATTGAAAAAATCGTCAGTGCTGTAGTAGCTCCTTTCAATCAGCCACCGTGATAAGAAGACCTTGAAAGCAACCACTGGACCCTCCCTCACTGAAAGCGGCAAACAATTTAATATTTTCAGGGCCATCACTGTGAAGGAATCCTCTACCTTGGAGAGCCTACACCGCGGAATTTCCAAATCTGACTGTCCTCGGGCACAATAGGAATGCACTTGACCCCTCTCATAAAAGATATTCTATTTTTCTGACAAATGTAAGTGATGCCAATATGTATAGTCCAAAGACTGTATGTATGCCCAGAAGCTTGAAAGTGGGTTACAATGAGCATAGCAATCACTTTATGTCAACACTCGAAGTGCCCTCTTTTGTAGCAGAAGAATGTCGTTTGCATGAGCTGAGTGGCCCCAAATACATCATCAGTAGACGTTCAATGCTCAAGAACCATCTAAGTTTACTGAATAAGTATATTACTCCCGATAGCTTCTTGCATACCCGACCAATGTGCTGCTCCCAACTCAGCTTGTTGTCAATACTAAAACCAAGCAGGGTTACAGGTCCATCGTTTAAAGTTGTGCTACCAAGAGTACACATCACCTCCTCGGTTTTAGCCTCATTGAGCATTAGTTTGTTGAATGTAAGCCACTTCTTGGCTTCAGTAAACAAGTCCTGTGCTCTAAGATTAGCCTCACAGGGCCCACTACCCTGACCAATGATTGTTGTGTCATCAGCAAACAGTAGACTTGAGCTCTCAAGGTGTAAGTCATTGAGTATTACCAAGAATATCAGAGGCCCAAGTACTAGTACCGGAGCCACTTGTAGTACTCCATTTATGTGACAATTTTCTATCTGGAGGAAGCACCCATTACTAAGACCACCTGCCTTCTGTCCTTCAAGTAGTCTACCAGCACGTTCCATGCTCTTCCCCATATTCCATATCTGCACAGTTTCTTCAGCAATATGCTGTGAGACACAGTCAAACGCCTTGGTGAGGTCACATAGTACCAAATCAACTGAATTGTACTCTTCAAAGGCCTTGTGAATTTTTTCAACCAGTGAAAGAACTGCTGAGGTGGTTGACCTTTCATGCCTGAACCCATACTGCATGTTTCCCATGGAACTGTTCTTTTCCATGTATTCACTAAGTTGCCTCAACAAGGCTGTCTCAATGATTTTTCCAAATATTTGGACTATGGACACAAGTTGAAAGCTGCTGTCAACACTTGGATTGCTTCTTATGAAAATGGGCACTGTTCTAAAGATCTTTAGACAGTCTGGGAAAACTCCATCATTGAGGCAGGAACTGACTAAGAGAAGAAGAGAGTCCATAACAACACCAATAATCCTCTTCAACACTAACACTGAGATGCCATAGATATCCTGGCTGTAAGTCGTCTTGAATTTTCCCAAAATTTTCGTAAGGGGGTCCTTGTTTATGGACTTGAAGCAGTTGAGACTATAAGGTGACAGTGGCACTGATAGCGCTGGATCTGAGGTGGAAGCTGGAATCCCATTGCCTATCTCCATGATAGCATCAATGAAGGATTAATTGACCTCATCAGGACTGGCACACATTCTGCTACTAGTTTATTTTTTAGGAATCACTGATGTCTTAATATTCTGTCTTAATAATATGCTGTCTTGAAAGGATTATGAGCCTCATCAATGAGCTTAGCATTAGAAACTTTTTTGCCTTGTCAATCTCGCCTCTCCCTCTTTCCTTTTTGCCCTGAGGTAGTTGTTGAACTCAACAGATGACAACAAATTGTTGGTTTCAGCTTTTTTAAGCATTGTAAAGCATGGACACAAGCACTCATATTCTTTGCAACTCAGAAGTGTACCAAGCCCCTTGTTCTCCTAGATCCAATGCAAGAGTTTGATTTGAAGGATGTTGTTGGATAAGTTGAGTTGTAAGTATCAGCCAATATCTGGTGAAAATGGCTGAATCTAACCTTGCTGGAAGAAACGTTCTGTAGAAACTGCCAGTCAGTCTCAGCGTGAAGGCTTCTATGCCATCCTCTGTGATTTTCCTAGAGATGAGCTTGTAGTGGGTGTGCTGCACTCTGGGTATGCTGCATCTCTCTACACACTATGCTCCAAGTCTACAATCATAGCACAATGGTCAGCCACAATTGGATCCACAACTATCACATGCTAGGATCATCATTAGTTGTAACTCCATCCAAACAGTGGGGGCATCTTGTAGGCGATAGAATGGTGTAGAACAGGTTGGACATCCTCAGGACTTGGAGAGCCTACATGTCTTGACATCATTTGAATTGAGGTGAACATTAAAATCGTCTGAAGTTGAATATCCCTATAGGTTCGGAACCCACCTAAAACTGTAGGTCCAACTCATCAATCACTATCATCCAACTCATTACCCACGCACAGGTCTAAGACCTATGTGGGCTTCATCCTCAGAGAAAAAAAAGGTTACACACTTCTCAACAAGTGACGTTATCACCAGACCGCATGTTTCACAATCACAATACCACTTAATAATATCGCAGTGATCCTGGTTTTGTTTGTAATTCAATAACGAAATTTTCACACACTTTATATGGTACCATAAGTGACAGATGTCTTCTCACATGAGTGCATTATCACCATCTTTTACAGTTTTTTTGCAGGAGCCACAGCAAGACTTGTCAGAACCGTTCGGTACCATCATGATATCTCGGTATGAGTCTAGACTGCTCTACTAGCGCTCTATAGTAATACATGTCTCCGTTTAGATGGGCCTTAAGATTAGAGTGGGATTCATTAAGACAATTTTAAAACTTTCTTCATGAGGTAATTTCCAGCCTAAATGTTATATATCAACATAAACGAGAGTAGATATCTTTTTCCATTATTTGTTTAATAAGAGCGTGTAAAATAGTAAAAATTGTACTTTTTCTGGGGTTTCAATCCATTTTCTATCAGAAATCTCTCATGACTAAATAAAATTGATGCATACATCTCCTACATAAGGAAGCACCCTTAGCATAAGGGCACCCTTAGCATAAGGAAGCACAGTGGAGCATCCAATACCTGAGGATAATCAATATTACAAAATCAAGAACATGCTTTGGAAATATGGTAATCACACTGTTCCAATCTATCATACACCATTTCACAGCATGATTTTACGTTGGTGACTATCCTCGAGTATTACATACTCCCCAAAGTGTAGGAATTTTTTATTCATCTGCTGGCGCATGACAAACGCGTTTAATACACGGCAATTACTCAAATACTTTACTTTATCAACACTCTTATACCTTACTTTAGGCCTATACTAATATCAGTACGGTGAGCCAGGTCATCCTAGCCAATTGCCATGCTAATCGCTTTGCAAAATTATGGAGTTGGCTACACAGTAAGAACTTAAAATTCTTCACTTTGCTCATCAAATAAAACTTTAATAAAATTGTCTATATTAGAAACACTGCATTCTCATATTCTGAGAAAGTTAACAATACAGTTATCTACTAGAGGAGTTTTCCCTTAATAATAACTTCACTTTTTGGAATCGATAACTTACTTCCAAGAGTTCACAAAACTTCAATTATAGAAGTTATTATTGTTATAGGTACAGTACTGAAAAAAACTCTCTGCTTTGTTCCAAGAAAAAGCATAAACAGGTGTGGAAAGTTGAAGATAATAAAAATGATTGCTAACTTGATGGCCTCAATAAGATGAAAGTGGAGTTTAAAATGAAATGGATTCTTTCAAGTTATCAATAACATTAGTCTAAATCTACGAAAAGCATATGTAACATAAGTAGATGATTGAGAGAATTTTTCACAGATCATTATTGAACTGTAAGTTATGTGAAAATAATATACAAAAATTAAAAAAAGTGGGCCTAAGTTACTTAGTTACAAATTTCAGGAGCTGCTCAACTCCTGGATCGAGTTTTTGTTATACACTTTTATCAATTGGAAATAGCACAGGTCTGAACAAAGCATAAGTTTCCACGAAAAACAATCCTTTATCATCATTATTAATGCCAGGTCCAGGAACCAGCATTTTCTGCGATTTCTGACAAACTGTATCAAACTTCAATCAAACTTTTACATAGAAAGATGATAAAAAACTGTCCTACCTTTGGGTCTTTGTCGTAATAATA
This sequence comes from Conomelus anceps, assembly GCA_948455865.1. NCBI lineage: Eukaryota > Metazoa > Arthropoda > Insecta > Hemiptera > Delphacidae > Conomelus > Conomelus anceps. Next base: position 32,123,188 of record OX418220.1, read on the forward strand.
CTGCTGAGTCCTGATCCATCTCGAAACTAAGTTGTCTTTGACGGTGTGAGCTAGGGCGAAATAATAGTCTCTTGGAGTTGCAACATTTCTATCTTTGACCAAAGTATAATGAAGGTGCCGGTTAAAAGTTTTCTTAACTGTTTGCACATTTTCAACGTCCGCTATTCCACGAACACTTATTTGCTTTCTTTTATCAATATCTGACTGTGGCGTAGCCATAATAAATTAATTAGAAAAGTTACGATTCTTAACTGACCTATCTAGGATAACCTAACAACTGGAAAGAGAACTTGTCAGTTCTGGTTTGCTTGTTTGAACATCGGTTGAAAGCGGACAGTAACCTTCCAAGGTCGCGCATGCGCATTGGGCTTAGATACTGAGATACTCTTTTTGAATTATCGGGTCGCATCACGTCATAAATTATTCAAGCTTATCATAAAAAAGTAGCTTGATCCTGATATAGGCTACCTTCAATACTTCAATTTTTCAATTACTTTGATTTTAATATTATCACGTATTATTCAATTCTTAATTCTTTTGTAAATAGCTAGGACCTAAGTTACTAAGTTTAATAACTGTTACTGTAGGCTTATTCTAGGCTACAGTATAGGCTGGTAAATTAATGTTGATACTTTTCTTAGACTGTGACTAAAATAAAGACCTGATTCAAATAACTATAAAGGTCTAAAGAGAGTTAATGATGATGTTTAAAATAACTGGCTATTAAAAAATCTGCAACATAACTTAGAGCATTTTTATGTTCAATAGATGTGAAATAATTTATGAATTAAATTAATTTTGTACTGCGATAGCTCATGCCTCATGTTTCAGCCAAGTCATCAGCTAAATAAATGAAGAAATGCATTAGATATCATTTATAAAATTGGAAACAATAGAAAAATATAAAAAACAAAAACTCTAGAGAATTTTTTAAATAATTTCAAGTAGACTATTCCCTTTCACAAATTTAACTACACTGAAAAATTGATAACTTAGAATAACTTTCAAAATAATTATTTTTTAAAGTAAAGAATTGCAAAAACATTTTTATAGTTCTGGCTTATTTGGACAGAATTCAAATGAAGACGCCGTTGACTATATGGGTTGACTGTATTGAAAATTCGTTGACTTTCTGTAAATTGAATGTTTTACACCCTAATATTATTTCATCCAGAGGATTGTACTTTCTGATACCATTAGAACCTAAATTCAAAAATATGTGGGAATTGAAAGTTTAATGAGTGTCAATTGCAAAATAACACCCACTGAAATTGTTTATCTTGATTTACCAATAGTTGAAGAATCAAATTATAATTTATTTAAGTTATTTTCAGTACCTACCAAATGTATCCATAATTAATATTCAACTATCATTCCAAAAGTCAGATATCTACTCATGTCCAATAATATTAAAACAGGAATAGAAGGACTTGATAGTAAATGTACTAGAAGAACACATTCAAATTTTATCTGTTCTACAGACCAATTGTATCATGACGAATTGAACTGTGAAAAGAAGTTGTCTAATTTGGAACAACGTCAAACTGAAAATTTAGTAAAATTAAAATATCAAAATCGAAATAATTGTAAATTACTTACAGAGTTAAACTCATATTTGGGTATGTTTCCAAAGACAGAAATAATAAAAATTGAAGAACAATACGAAACAAAAACAAAATCAGTAAAAGGAGTATATTTAATTAAAACTAACAATAGTATAATTTATTACAATGGTAAAATTTTCAATCATATAACAGAGAGAAAATGATAACCAAAATTCTTAAACCTAGATAATGTGCTGACTACAATTTAAAAGAATCAAGAGCCTGAGTTCACAATTGGTTTAGAACAACTTAAACTAATTCCAGTCAATGTTCCCTAAACTTCCTTAAACTAAATCCAGTCAACAAGTACAACCCTATAAGGGAAGAAAATATTGTAACAGCCTCCATAAGATTTTGGACTATAATTTTGTATGTTATTCTAATATTGATATAAATTATTGTATTTTTCACAACTAAATTTATGAACTAACAATATACGGAAAGTGGGTTCAAATTCTTAGGCAAACGATTCATAAAAACAATGACAAGCTTTCACTTCACCCAAATTAAAAACTTCATTTTAATAAATACGGTAATCGTATAAATTACTGTTTTTCAGCCTCAAATCAAGCTCTCAACATCAAAAATTGAAAAATTTTCCCATAATGTGGACTAAAATGAATGGATTTAAGCTTTTCTAGATATGAGTCAACAATCTCTTAGAATACGATTTTAGAGGGACTATGAAAATTTCCCCGGGGGAGGACCCCAGTATGGGCCCCCAAATCTCCGATAACCCCCTTTTGAAAACTCTTCGTTACGCTACTGTCTCCAGCTACATAAATAATTAGTGTGATATTGTCGTTAATTCATCATTAACAAAAACGTCCAAGATTTTCTAAATCCCAATTCTTTCCAAATCCCAATTTTTCAACATTTTGTAGCTCACATTCAGCAATTGTCACTTAAAACGAGGATCAATGGGTGATTGTAATGCTTGTTATGTGGGTCAGACCGGTAGTGGGATAGAAGTTTCAAATGTAGAATAAATGAACATATCAGGGATTGGAAAACCCAAAAAGGAGATTCAAATTTTGCAGAGCATCTCATTAATAACGGGCACAAGTTCAAGGCTGAAGAAAATTTTTAATTTCTGCATTTGATTGGCAAAGACAGACAATTGAACATTTTAGAAGCTTTGGAGATAACTAGGTTTGTTAAAAAACGACTTCAATACTAGTTTAAATGACCAAATTTATTTTTTCCAATTCAATACAACTAACTTGGTTTCATCATAATTCCAGCCTACATTTAAAAAACGGTTCTTTCATGTATTTCTCGGTTGACCTTGACTGCATTTCAGTGAGTTTCTAATTTTTTAGTTTTAATTTGATTCAATTATAGCCTTATTATGTATTTTTCTTCTTTGTTGCTTTCTAGATGTTCACCGTTTTTAGTTATTGACTCATATACTCGTTATTGACAGTACAGTTTGACTCGTATTTTTGTTTGTTACTCCACCCACCAGGGAGCGTGACTTGTCAGCCAATCACAACCTTCGATGAAGGTCAGCCTCTTTCTCGCTTAGCCAATAGTAGCATTATATTATTAGTTAAGTATATATTAAGCTTCTCTGTACTTTAATTTTAGTTTGATTGAGATTGATAATGGTATAACAACCGAAACTAGTTTCTCAATATTTTTAATAAATGTGGTTGTGACAATTTCGTCTTATTATTCATTATGAATGTAGAATTATTAGTAGATTATAAAAAGTTGGGAATAAAATTAAAGGAATATTTGGTTAGTTTAGCTATGTACTCTGCACAAGAGTTCAACAATAAATTATTGAATTATCATTGTTTTATTTTTCCAGATTTTAGAATAAAAAATTTCATTTTCAGTTTTAAGCGACTTTATGATCGAATGTAATTGTACATGAATTTTATGAATAAAGATTTTTCAATTTAATTCAACTTTTAATGGTTTATGGAATTTTCTACTACAAGTGCCTAGACAAAATTCTAGTAGCATGCAAAAGAAAATGAAGGTTTAGTTGCCATAAAATACGTACAGTACCGTACCACACTGAAGTAGAACATAATATAGTATCTTATCTGTAAGATAGTATCTTATCTGTAATAAGATGATACTCTTGTATCCCTCTTGTTATAATAAGTTACTTTAATAAGTTATTTTATAAGTTACTTTAATAAGTTATTTTATAAGTTACTTTAATAAGTTACTCTTGTATTCCTCTGGTGGTCAATTAAGATGAAGTTCTTGGTAACTAATCGTGAATAGAAAAATCATGTTGGAGATTCATTTACAGTAATAGAAAATAATTACGGTATCTTATACAGTAATAGATGAGAGAAGAAAAGAATTTTCTAAAAAAAACTTCTACTTGGAAAAGCAACAAGTTGCTGAAATTTTCATTCACGCACATTCTGATTGACTTGCCAAAATTCCATCATACATTGTGTGCATTGTATGACACGAATAAATCAGTCCAGTAGAGAAAAAATTCGATAATTTTCAGTGGGAATAAGCAGTTAAACATTCAGAGCAGTAGTGCAAAGCTATTATTTGTTTCCAATGATGGAATCATTATTGTGAGATCCCATCTTGAAAGGCTATCACATTGACCTCCTAGTTTAGTGACCTACACATTAATTGATACTATTGTTACTAGTAAAAAGATTTATTTAAATTTTTATTTTTATGTAACCACAAACGATCAGTGTCATCTTAAATCCATATTGAATCCACTCCAATTGATAATAAAAGAAACTGTAAAATTTCAACGAATCCTTCATTTATCATAAGATTGTAAAATACTCAAGAAAATGGAAATAATAGATGAAGGAAATAAAAATCTAAATGTTAAGCCACTAGTTTTTCATTGAGCTACAAATTCAGCTTTTTTTTAAATTGATTGGCTTTTTGTCGAAGTTTTTTTGACTCATAATCAATAAATGTTTTACAAAAGGATAATTCCAATTGAATTTGAACCAGCAAAAGCCAGAGTGCTGCCCAAAACTGATGGACCTTTCAAAGTCAGAAAAACTATTGACCAACCAGCTTTCTTAAGTAACTTTTCTAAAGTAATGGAGAAATGATCAAGTTGTTATACTATTAATTTAGAAAAACCCAAAATGGCTTTCAAACGGGGAAATCAACTAATTTAGCTAACAAGGTAACTGAGAATTTCATTAAAAGTAGGAAAAACTTAGCAGTTTATCTTGACCTGGTAAAGGCTTTTGACTTTTTTAAAGATTAAGTCTTGAGGAAGTATATAAGACAAGTCAGGTCAACAATTATACAATACTAGATGGCCCGACACGCGTTGCTGCGTTCTCATAAAAAATTCTTGATTTTATTATTTGTTACCTCCCACTGAGGTTACATTTCAAATTTCAACCTTCTAGGACTATTAGGGAAGAAGTTAGTCTTAGGGCTCTTCCAGCTGATCAGAGAGGCTTCCTTCTTTGTTTTCTTACTCACCACCTCTCAATGAACATTTCAAATTTAAACCTTCCACGACTATTAGGGTAGAAGCTAGGTTTTTTATTTTATTATTCGCCACCTCCTACTGAGACTACATTTCAAATTTCTAGCTGCATTGGTTAACAGATCTTTCAACCCGGCATAATTACATTTCATCATACCCAGTCATATGTTTCCTACATACTGCAAGGCTCCGACTGTACGGTATCCTACATGCGAAGTTTTTGCGTTCCAGACAGCGTAAATAACGCCGCTACAGTACCTGCCGTATGATTAAAAACTGTTGACTTCTATCAGCTGTTCCTTTAAGCTGTTTGGTCGGCAAGTTCAGTAGGTTAGGTGGATGATGATTTGCAAAACACACAAACAGCTTGTCCATCGAAACAGCGTGTACAGCAGATCGAAAAATTTCAAATTATTTTCCATATGATTGAAAGATCCCAGTAAGCTAGCTAGCCATGTACCCGTGCTTTGCATAGGCAAAACTTTAACCCCCTAAAAACACCCCTAAAATTGAGAATTTTGAAAAATCCTTTCTTATTGCACGGTGAAATCTTATAAGGATTGTTCATACGAAATTTCAAGTTCATAGGCCTAGTAGTTTTGGCTCTGCGTTGATGAGTGAGTCAGGGCGGATATCATACTTTTATAGATAGAGATAACCATTCTTATACACTAGTTACCAGTTACCATATAATGTCAAATAGTTGAGGTGAGACTTAATTTTGGTATGAAAGGAACTCTTGTACGGTACACTATAAAACGCTTTGTCAACTAAATATCTTTAGATACTGTACTCTTTAGGAATGGCGGTAGCTTGTTATAGAATGTCCTACCAATATGACTAGCTTTTTATAAACTACCTAGCTTTTTGTTCAAATATACTATTGTGACTCACCAAGCAATAAATCTCTTCAGGTCTTGTATTATAATCATGAACGTCAAGATTCTGTTTTATATCACTCTTTTTTTACATACAAAGTAGCTGCATACTTCATGCAAGCAAGGTGCAGTTAGGAGACAAGTCTCTTGAACAATGGCCTACATGTCTGACCTATTTGCTCTTCCCAACAGCTGTCTTTTCCATCTTAAACACCCTATCAAGGTTTTGTTTTGATGAGTTACCCCATATACTGCCTAATATTTGACAGTAAACGACCATGGTAAGCTGTAAAAAGTAACTTTTTATCATTTAATCCAGCACGCTGTTGCCGAAAAAATACCCCAGATGAATTTTTACAACATGATATTTTCTCAATGCGCGTAGACCAGGTCAATCGTCTATCCAACAAAACTTCTAGAAATGCATGCTTTCTTCCTGGTCTAGTTGACTATCATTTAAAAATTTTTTATAGCCCTGTCTACATTTGAATTATGTTTGTTTTTAATTCAAGTTATTTGCATTTTTCCAATCTATTGTTAATTTCAACTGATTTAAATATTGGATTATGGCAGGGGTGCCCACAGGGGGGGGGGGGGGGCTATGACGCAGACTGCGTCATTGAAATTCTTGGGGAGGGGTCCAAAAAACGTTTTGGGGGGGGGGGCGTGAAGTTGATTGAAACCGTGTTTAACGTGACAACATTCAAAAATATACTACGAAGTCACCAGATAGAATGTCAATTAATAAAAATATATGAATATGAATTAGCTAAAATAGTTATGTTTATGATTTGTGCAGAAAGTTATTATTCAAACTTAGCAAGACGCTAAGCGAGTGCTCTGAAAGTGGTTTATACAACTTTACTCTCCTTGGCAGTTACTAGTTAATCAGCAGAAAGAGCAATAAGTCGATTTAAAATTATCAAAAAGAGACTCAGTTCAGCTATGGGAGACTCATCTCATGGTTCTAGCTGCAGAAAAAGATGTACTTGAGTCTATTTCTAACGAAGAAATAATTGAAAGGTTTTCTGGTTCCCCATCGCAAAGACAAAAAGTTCTATGTGGGGTTTAGAGAGATAGATTTAACAAGCTTAGAAGGTGCCTAGCTAACTTGTAGATGGTCACAGCCTACAAATTTAAAATGTTTGACTTCAAACTGTTGATGTTTTTCATGTATTTTACGATAACTAGGCCTACTTACTAATAAGTAAGAACTGCAAAATCAAAACTTACTAAATACTAAAAATTCAGTAATTTTTCATAACTATGTCTTTATTTTGTTTTTGAAAGACACTTCTTTCGATTGTGTGTTGTAAATAACTATACATGAAATGTGTGCCTTTTATGTACTTCATCCATACATCAATTCTCCCAAGATACTACACTAAGTAAATAACCTGTTGTTCAATTACTGTCCAATAAATGACTTAGTATTTTTAATTTTTGTGTTTTACAAATGAAGTTATTAACTCATTGTTTTCACTTCCTTTAAAGGAACAACTTTGTAGAATTATTTAACCTTAATGTACGGTAATTGGTACGGTACACCGAACATAAACTTATAGGTAATTAATTTTTATTGAACATTGTGTATTTGTAATAATATTTTATTGTTTGAAAATCATTTAGGTTCAAATTCTTTTTTGCTATTTTGCAATTAAGTTTATTGAGCAGAAGTTCATATATTCATTTCATTGATATTTCTTTTTTACCTTTACAAAAAAATGTTTCCTATGTAAAGAATCTCAAGAAATATACATACATTTTGTATATTATCGACTGGGTTTGAATTTTTTCAATAGTTATAAAAAACTTCTTTTAGTTTTAGAAAGAATACGGGGGCTTTTTTCGCATTTTTTGAGGGGGCCTAATTTATGGGGGGGGGTTGGTGCTAAATTTAGGGGGGGGGGTGCGTCATGAGGCTTAGGGGGGGTGGGCACCTCTGATTATGGACTGCACACTTATATTGGCATTTATTTCTGAATGATCTAGAACGGAATTCCTGTAAATGAGTGATGTATCGTCTTCAAATAAGAAGGTTCTGCCACTAATTAATTCCTTAGGTAATCGGTTGACATGTAACAAAAAGCAAAGCAATGGACCAAGGCACTCCAGCTTGAACCTCCAATTGATCATATTTTTTTTACCATACTATTCCCAACTAGGCCTACTGTAATAAGTTCTATACATTGTTTTCTGACAATAAAATATGATTTAAACGATTTCAGTTCAATCCCAGCATTATTCACACCTAAATTTTGCGGTATTTTCAATAAAGTTCAGCTCAGCATAGTCAAAAGGGCATTATTCTTTTAAAAAATATGCTTTTTAAAGCATTCTATATAAAAACAGTGTTTTGCATAGAGCCCACCTCGGCTTGTCGGCTTGTAGTACACCAAAATAATGAAAAAAGTTAATATAAACATAGGTCCGGAAATGCTTCGTTACAGAATTAAATACGGCCAAAATTAGCTACTATTCATATTAACTTGATCAGAAACTTCAAGTGATTTAATTTGAATTTTAAATTGAACGGCTTTTATGTAAAATGAAATGAAAGTCGAATAAAACAAGTTAATAAACTTCAGCATTTTTTGAGTTTGAAGTGGATTTAATTGGCTTTATGCAATAGACCTGTGTTTTTCTTACTAAGCTTGTAGAGAATTTAGGTCTGAAGGATAAATAATGATCCTAATGATAATAATCCTTCAAAAAAACAAAATAATAATAATCTAATAGCCTAAAACCACTTTACCTTCATAAAAATTATGATTTCAAGAAATCAAACGACATAAAATTGAAAAAAAAACTGGAGTAGTAAATACAGCAAATGCTGCATTCGAAGAGAACTAAATCGGACTGATTTCCAAGAAAAGGAAATAAAATAATAAAATTGGCTGTTTTGAAATCTTTGTCTTTTTTATAAAAAATATTCAGGAAAAAATTATTCAACATTAATCACCTGCTGCACTAATGTAACATAGGCAATATATTTATATGCATGTGCTTTATTGGTCATTACAACTCAATGTCTTTTGTTCATTGGGTAATCCTAGGGTTGGTGTGGCGAGTTCGACAGGGAGACATAATGTGTCCGGTCAGCAAAAGTGAGCTTCAAAGAGTGATTAGGTCTATCTCAAAATCTGCTCATTAGTTCAGTCAAATTAGCAGAAATTTTGGGTGATAAAGGAAAAAATTCCTACACGGCTTAAAATCGGGTTATATGGCCAGAAAAAACTTGATAAATAACATACTATAAGTCCCCAAGAATCTTAGCTGTGCTTCGGCCTCCATCTTGAAAATACTGTAAAATTGTCAGACATCATTTTGGTTTTTTCAAAATTTGAGACCAAACTAAGCATCAGACAGAACATGTTAATATAGTGTCTTTTATCAATAAAATAAAATATTAAAGAATGTGATACCAATAATTACACCCCTTTATCATAGATATCAAGTTTGAATTTTTCGAAATTTTTTGGAAAATTAATGATTTTTAATATTGAATACAGTAATTAAAACGACTGTATCCCACTAATGGCAGGACCTAAATTTGTCATTAAAAATCACACGGGGGGGGGGGGGGGGGAATAAAACTTTCTACAATTTGAAACTAATTTTACCTTTTTATCTTCACTGGTTTTTCTGCTGCAGTTAGTCAAAAACTTTCTTGCACCCTTAAAGCCCCTATAATTTCATTTGAGAGCTCAAACAATTCTTCAGAACATAACGTTCAACAATATTTACAGTTTTTTCAAGATGGCGGCCAAAGCACAGCTAGGATTCTTGTGAGTTTTAGTATGCTATTTAGAAAGTTTTTTTGGTCATACAACCCGATTTTCAACCGTGTTGGAATATTTAGTTTACTTTTTAATAATTTGACTGGACTACATATTTTGTACCAATAAAATTACATAGGCTATCGATTTAGGAAAGCCTCTCACAAGAAGATCTTGTAGTACATTATATTGCAGCTTTTCATTTTGGCAAACATACATACAATTCTACTGGTACTCACAATAATAACATGCTTGCCTAAATAATTACTATGGCTATTATAATTTTTACTAAATCCTGTCATGCCAATCTTGTGCCAACCTATTTTCTTCAACAAAAGTTTCTTCCTGGATTTCTTGTTCAATGACGAACTGCGTTGTTAATATTAACTTTTTAGGCGAATTTAACGACTTGCAGTCAATTTTTAATTAAGAATATTAGAATAAGTAATATTTTACTCTCACTCTAGGCACCTTGAAGATAAGTTTCCATAACTCGAAAATGTTCGGCCTAGGGAGTGAGTAAAATATTACTTATTCTTAATTAAAAATTGACAGCGTCGTTAAATTCACCTAAAAAGTTTCTATACTTTGTAGGATACAAACCATGTAATGTATCTTTTCAAAATACAGTAGGCCTACTCTCCACTAACTTTATAGACTAATAGTTCTGTGAGTTGACCAGACTTGCCCAACACTTCTCACTCAAAAGGGGATGATATTTTCGAAAAAATTTCATGAGTAGGCCTACTTTTAAACACGATCTTTATTGCTTAGTGGCCATTGATGATAGAAAACGCAAAAATTAATATTCAAAAAGTTCTAAATTGTTGACACCCCAAGAAATCCCCCATTCTACCTGATAAAGGGTATACATTTTCAGCAGCTCTTAATATTTACCTCCAATCATAAAAAGTAAAAATTATCCATTAACTAAAACGTTCAAAATTTGTTCACGCCCTTTTTCCAGAAATATTTAGATTTCCGCCCCTAGCTTGAAAGGGATTATTTTTAAGTTCATACAATTTTTGGAATGGAAGTCAGTAGTTTTCATGCTCTACCTGTTAAGAAGAATTTCCCAATAATCTCAATATTTGAGTTTTTGTTTTTTAATTTTCTCACCCTCCCACCTCTAATATTTGGAGAGTAAGCTACAGTAGTTCAGTGTCAACTTTCTTAACATAGTTATCTTCCACTTCCAATGAAAAGAAACCACAATTTAACCTGGAAAATGCGTTTTTTTAAATAGTCAATTTTTTACTCCCATTCGCTAATTTATCAGGAATTTAGTACAAACCATCCAACTCAGCTCAAAAAGCCCTACGGTACAAAAAAAAGAATTTCAATGTTGAAGATTTTTAACCCCCTCTACCTCTCCATGTAAGCAATGTACGGCCCCCTGATAAATGTAGTGGAACATTAATATTGAGAAAATAAAGTCAATTTAACGAAAAACTAAAATGACAGAATTTAAGTAGAAAATAACTGACCAAATGTAGTGTGTTGAGATTGCCCCTAATACCTCTATTGATTTTATGGAATTTTTGTCACACATCAAACTTTCCCTCAAACCATATTAATGATTATATTTTAAATATTTTGGAGCTCATTATCTACCTTGCGTTGCTTTTCATATATATTTTATGTTTCCCTATGGCTCAATTGCGTCTATTCTAATACCGTTATTGATCTTATTTGAAAGTATTGTATTTTTTTCTGGTTTTCTTAATATTGTTAAATTTCAATTATTGTATGTCAATAAGGCTCTTCTGTGAGCTTTTACATGTGTTTAAATAAATAATTTAAAACCACATGCACCCAAATCAGACACTCCAATAATCGGGGGTAAAATTGGGCCCCCTAAAAAAGACGACGGCCTTTTTTGAAAATCCTTATACACCTTAAAAACCGCTCGGCCAAGAAATAAGGAACATTCAAGGAAATATCATGACATTCGGTCAAGGCGTTTGGCCGTAATCGCGTAACAGGCTGATAGAATGACAGACGAAATGGCGAGCGGTCGAGTTACTTCAGACCTCACTACTAAAGGTAAGTTATTTTCTAGTTAAATTCTGTCATTTTAGTTTTTCGTCAAATTAACTCTATTTCTCAATTATTGTTTTTTTTTTAAATTAGTTGTAAAACTTTGCACAGTTAATGTAGTTAACCAAGCGCTTTTCAGAAGTTACAATCAACTCTTGGGTACAGAATAGATTTAGTAAGTTATAGTGCCGTATATTCAAGTGCTTGAACAGTGAAGCATCCAATACTCGATGATTTATCACCATCGCAAAATCAAACACATGATGTAGAATGGTGTTTGATTTTTCGATGTTGATTATCATCGAGTATTAAATTCTTCAATGTATGGCAAACTCCATGCTCCCTTGAACGAAGTTTTTACTTGTAGGTTGTAAAATGTGAATTGTTATGCAATAGGCTACACATAAGTGTGGCACACAAGACTAACATAATAAATAATAAACACAAGAAATGTTCATTAATTAATAATATAAAATAAACACAAAAAATCAGACCGCTGTACATTGCTTATTCGATCCTTTCCACATTTAATCTAGTTTTGACAATCAGTTGAGAGCAAGAGGTAGCCAATATTTATTCTTGTATTTCTTGTTCCATAACGATCTGCGCTGTTAATATCAACTTTTTGTTGTAAATTTAACGACTTGCAGTCAGTTTTATATTGTGAATATATAATAAATGTACTCACATTCGGCCGAACGTTTTCGAGGTATAGAATCTCCTTGAGGATGGCCTTGAAGATGAGATTCAATGAAACGTTCGGCCGAATGTGAGTACATTTATTATAGGCTATATTCACAATATAAAACTGACTGCAAGTCGTTAAATTTACAACAAAAAATAATTATATTTATTATTGAAATTGTTGCTGACCAAAAGTAAAATTGTCATGAATTTTAAATTACCATCGGAATTCACGTTGAACTGGAGGTAGGCCTACTGATTTGCCACTTCAAACAAAACAAGCTAAGTCCACTACGAGATCAATATTAGTGTATGCGCTGTTTTACCCTATACTTCTCAACTAAATTTCTATAACTCGCCCTGCACAATGTGATTTAAAGGTTCCTCATCTAAGCCAAATGAGACAGTCGTGTTTTTTCGAGGCCAGCACATTTCCCCATTAAAATATTATAATTATACTGCATAATATGAATTACCTTACTGTACTGAGAAATCTGCAGGGACTATTCAATAGCAAACTTGTATGACATTTTACATAGAGTAGAAGTACTAACACTAGTTATTTCTTAATAAATAAGCCATTGAGCTCAAGTAGTTTACTTGAACGCACAAAACCTTAATACTATTGAATTATTGTTAGTATAAAATCCACCCCGACAAAGAGAGGTTAGAACGCTGTTTAACTTGGGACCATTTAGCAGCTAACTGAAATCGTAAAATCTCTCAAAATTGCTTCACTTTTATGTTTTGGTCCTTTCACACCTACAGCAGACATTCAACCAGTAGTGGCACATACTGGTACTATTATTGACGGAACAGAGTGAGCATAATATTGAATACATTTGACCGAGTGAGGTCTATTGTTAACAGAACTACTAGTGTAAGTTATACTTTACTCAATCTATAAGTTAGTGCCAACAGTATATAAAATGTGACATGTGTTCCCGAACTTGAGTTACGTGTCTTGCAGATGTGAAAGGACCTTTATTCATCAGTAGTTTGTTTAAAATGAGCTGCAGATTCTAAAATTTGGTAAAGGAGATCAATGTGTTGAAGGATCAAAGGAGATCACTCGTATCCTGGTAATACTCATACATCCAGTGCCTCAATAAGTATTATAGCAGAGATACGGAACTGGGCACTAGCTATGAGAGCCTATGTTATCATTCACAGACTTGGGTACGACGCAAACAGAAGCACCAGGCTTGGTTACGTGACAAAATATGTTTTTTTTTTTTTGTAAAACAGAAATGAATTAGACTGCGCAAATAGAAGCAAAGGTGAGGTATAATTCATTGCTTTGCATCACAAAATCACCCTTCGTCACTTTACCAAGCCTGCGTTTCTAAGTACTAGCAATAACTTACACATTTCAAAGCAAGTTTTCAGCTCACTACGGTATCACCATGATGGATCTAAGTTGAATGTGCTCATTAAAATGCTTGTTTTCCAATTATCATTCATATTTATTTTCGTGTACAAAGCACAGACGAATGTTTTAATCACCATTGTACAGCTGAACATACTTTAACTATCATGTAGGGAAATAAACCTATATCTTATTCTATTACAAAGAACCACCAGCTTTTATAGTAATGTATTGAAATAACATTTATAAATAAGTTACTTATCCATTAAATATTATTCTTCGTGTAATTTTATAAAAGCACAATTCTCAAAATCTCAATTGCACCATACAATTCAAAAAATAAGATAATTGAAGTTTGAAAAAATCACAATGAGCAAGGCTTGATAATATTAAATCAAAGTTTAAATCAAATAAAGTTTTCAAACAGAATGCAAAATGAAAGCATTATCTGGATAATCAATCACCAATTGTTAAAATTATACACAATACATCAAGCATCAGCAAGTGTTCTATATGCTTACGAATATGATATTAAAGCATAACTGTTATTCCTCTAGAATTTGTCATGTGAACATTTTCCATAAATCTATATAAATATTTGACATTGAAATTTCAATCATAATATATCCATAAACATAAAAATTAAATACAACTTTCAATATAGTTTTATTTTTTATAAACAAGATATCAATTCTGTACAGCAAACAAGTAAAGTGCATGTAAATATATAATTCATTATACAACTTCAAAACTTTCAGTAAATAGTCTTTTATATTAACGCTATTATTTACATATTAGGGCTCTCAAAAGTAATATTGATGAAGAATGATGATAAGAAATGAAGTTTTTCGATGAGGAAGACGGGAGATGAATTTCAAGGATTTGTAGAAAAAACTATCAGTGACTGAAAATTTTATTAATTTTGATTTTTCCTGAATAGCGTTAATTTATAATGCAGAAATACCACAGCAAGAGCCCTCTGTAAAATTTAGCCAACACATAAAAGCCTTACAAATATGCAACACAATTAGAAACGAAATAGATGAACAAAACTCCAACACACAATATGTTTAACAAAATTGAACACGTCTGAATTTTTTGTTGCAGTGTTACAAAACAATAATAAGTGTAACAATTAAAAAATAAAAAGCGCACAAACGGCAATCTCCAACTTTTGGAGCCTTTTTAATTAAAAAACTTTTCGCGAATATTATTGATGGGATATATTGGACCATCAGGTGGGTACATTACATATTCCCTAAAAGGTTGATTTCTGATCTTATAACTAAAGACACATTTCACATTTCTGACATTCCAACATTCAGTCAAAACAATCATTACACATCATCATTCATCAAAAAACTAGAATTATTGTGTAGTAGAATTAGTGAAATCATTCGTTACTTTTCAAACAATCTCTACAACTCATACTTACAAGGTCCATGTAAGTAAGGTAATGAGGCAAACGAAAGAAATAAAGATAGGCTGATATCAAATATTTTTGAGACAGAAATATTTTGCAAGACGACTCAAGTTTGACGGATAGTTTATGCTGAGTTATAATCATTTGTTAGAAAAATAAATAAAATGAAACCATCTGAGAAAAAAGTTTTATTCGAGACATAATGAACATTTATTTGTGCAATATTTTCAGGTGATCTGAACCGGGTTTCATTTAAAAGCATGATGCTAGAAAAATAAATCATATTTCAATATAAAAAGTTCATTTATATGAAATATTGGATATAATATCTATGAAATAAAATGAAAATCTTACTCAAACAACGAAAACAGAAGAAAAAATAACTGATCAGTAAACCTTACTGAAATCTATCAATCAGTAAATTGAAAAGGGTTACTATCATGTTATGCAAGTCAATTTGCCTTCAAACCTACACTGTTTGAATCTATAAAAAAAAAGCTTTTTACCAACAATGAAGCTGAATGAAAAATTTATCAGTAAGGTAGATTATCACCTTCAATTTAGATGCGAATTGTAATTTGAAAACTTTAGATCAAGAAGGATATTTGAGTTTAGTAATGAGGAATTTTCGATAAAACATTTTGATAATCATGATCGAAGATGATGGGTATGATCACTTGATAAGTTCTACATCATTGTCATCAACACTTTGAGGACAAAATGACATTTTTATGTGCGCTCTTTGTCATCAAATCCTCTTCCTGAATATTTTTATCACTGTTTAATCATCACTTGGTAGTTGAAGAGGACTGGCAGTTGAATCGCTGCACTGTGCTTCGGTAATAGTTACTTCAGTCTCATCTATTGTTCTTTGTCCTTATCAGCTTCTTTCTTTCCAATGGGAAGAGCTGCCTTTACTCTGAAAATAAACATAACATTTAAAATTAAACAGATTATCACTTTAAATTTAGATGCAATTTTAAATAAAAAGTACTTTTCATAACTTATATGATTAATGTGTTTTAGGGACATAGCAAGTGTTTTAGGGAATATTTGATTATGCTACAGGAGAATAACAAGAGGTCAGAATAGGTAGTAGTAAATATTCTAGCTTCTGTGACAAGAGAATAGAAAAGACGCTTTGATTATCATATTCAGTAATAATTATTGAATATAATCATTATATACTGAATAATTACTATTATTCAGTTACATATATATATATTATAATTATTACTATGGCTGAATAATTAATTATTGAGGCTGGGGATCAAAGCATAATCAATAATATTTTTTCATGTATTATATGGTTTAATCCCCAGTCTCAGTTCTGTTTTATACTAACCGCAGTCATCTGTAATGAATTATATTGAGTCAATATTAATACAAATAAAAAATTCGTATTTGTTAAGATTGCATATTATTGATAAGAGCTGTTCTAAATTTACAAAATGGAGGAAGAAAAATCGGACATTTTGCGTTTAATCAGCGGTTTTTCTTGAATAAAAACGGACAAATATATTGTTTATATTGAAATATGATATATAATTATACTGAAAATAATTAAACAGTCCTTCAGTCGTATGCTCTACAAACAGATATAAGTAATGTGATTAGGATAGAACAGTTTGTTCGATAAACAAAGAAATCAGTGTGTCAAAATCAGTAATCAAATTAGGCATTACTAGTCAGTATAATAAAAAACTTTTCCGTGATCGGCGGGAATTGAACGCAAAAGGCACGAAAAATCTAAAAATGGTATAAAACGTTTTGATGGTGAATTTCGAATGGTCGTGTGTTAAATACAGTGTAATCAAAGTCTTTGTGACTCGAACAAAAAAGCACTGAATGATGAGTCTTTGTCTTTGAGGATTCAGGATTGCATAGAGCCGCTATGTATGTTGGGGTGTCTTTCAAACAGAGATAATGGTCGGCTTTCATCTACGTCATGATTGATTGCTTGGGTGGGGAAAGAAGTGTTTCGGATTCGATTCAAGATGTAAGCATTCCGACTCAAACTTCTACATATAATTTCTTTCTGAAATAAATAACTTGATTTTCAAATCTTAATTTTTTTCTCTTATAATAATTTGGCATCTGCACCTGTCGCTTCATTTTGTGGACTAATTGTTTGAGGTTTATGTTACAATGTAGAGCATTGTAGATATGTGTTTTTTGTTGTGATAATTTGACTTGAGCTATCAATTTATAGCTTCTATTCAATTGTTCAATTTATATACTATATGTTTAAATTTCAATTTTAGAAATAGAACTTTGACAAATCACATGTCTGGGAGACATCCCAGATTATGATGTGCTGTGACGATTTCTCAAAAAATAAGATGAGCAAATTGAATTGAATTTACTGCTCGAATTTAATGGGAAACAGAATCCATTAACATTTTTCATTTGTCCAATGAGACGTTACCGAAAGTCCTGAGAGAGAACAAACCTTAATATTTAAATTTACTTTTCAATGACTCCTTTAATAATTTTGCCGTTTAAGCATTTGTGAGTCTGACAGAAATGTTTCCTGTGACGTTGACTAGAATTTCTAGATAAATGTTAATTTTCAAGTAGATTCTCACTCTTTACTGTCGAATTATTTGAAAGGGCAAATACATCAAGAAACTTAACATTTATTTAGAAACATTTTTCGACGTCATGGGAAGCTTCATTGTCAAGCCTAGAAACGCACAGAAATTTGATTAGTATTATCAAATCAAAACTATCATTTCTAACCAGTAACAATAATTTATTTTTTCCACTAAGTAATTTCTCCTATAAAAAGTAAAATTATTTTTCTCATTTTGGACATTTTACATAATTCATTTATGCCTCAACTTAATTGTGTTTGTATAACGATTCAATAAACAATAAATAAATCCCAAAGACATGTACAAAAAGTCACATGAAAAAAAAGAAAAAAGGAAAAAACATTATTTCTTCTGTATACAAAGATATTTTTGTGGTCATTCTCACACATCTTATATTAAAAAGAGATGGACGTTTTTAATGCCATCGATGTTCACGATCCGAAGACGATCGAAGAATAATAAAAGTCCGCTCATAATGACGAGGGATTATGGAGCTAAAGTTCAATTTATTGTAATTAGAACTTAAGTTTAGCTTTTAGATCATTTAGAGCAATAATAATGATAAATAAATGAAAAAAGCCTATTCGTGAAGTAGAATATTAGGTAGTAATTAACATTGCCAAAACGGGAAAATGGGTGTCCCGACAAGAATGGTGGGGACAACGGGACAAGCCCCTCAAGAACGGGACCATTGAAAATGGGAAGTACGGTACGTTCTTGGGCAAGTACGCATTAGCTAAGATTCATTTTAAAACTGCATATAAAACTAATAGCGAAAGTTCAGAGAAATAACTTACTTGGTCGTGATTTCTTGAAGTTTGCTCTGTACAATGGCCAAGTTCGCATCTACCTGTGCTTTGTTATTCTCATAAACTTTCGGAACCGAGAACAGTGCGATGAAAGCTGAAATTAAATCATCATCAGAATTATATAATAATAGAAAATACAAGTCATAAAGAAAAATGAAACTACAAAGGAGTAATAGTTCGGGAAAACGACTCAAGAAAAAACATTTTATTTTACAATCTAGGTATGGAAACCTGAGGGTTTTATAACTGGGGTAGTTATACAGCAATGGTGTTTCGGAATCCACCGAAAACTGTAGGTGCACCATGTTTCTCATAGCATGGCACAAAGGACTCAATAGAGCAACCAGAATGATCTTCCCACCACTAAAATACAATTACGTATGTTTTTCTTTCATTTTCAAACGTTTGCAGTCGAGGTATTCCAAGACCCAAGGCTACAAACCCGGCACCAAGAGTAGAGACGCATCCTTAGATATTTAACCCAATTACAGACTCAGGAACTTGCGTACAATGTTTTCTGAGCCCAAGTTTTACATCATTTTCAGGTGTCAGTTCCTTAAGCCAAGCTTCTCTTTGGCTGCTAACCACTCCCAATTCCCATTATTATTATTATTATTATTATTGTTGGTATGATACACTTGAAAATTATGAGATAATACTTTATAGAACCATAGTCATACAGTCAACTTGATAATTTTCAATTTGATAACTTATTACTACATGTAACTATTTCTACGCAGTGAAATCATCAATATTCATTAAATTTCTGGTGATTCATTGGGAACATCTCTGTTGTCAACTGGGTAAGTCATCCTTTATACGTTCGCAAGTGTCTTTCAGTTCTCCATTTACAAGCTTTCAACGATTTGGTATCCTAACATTGCAAACGGTTCTGGTTTAAAAGACATTCCTCGACTATTGGTGACTACATAAATGTTCCATTTATTCATAAAATACTACAGTTTAGTGCTAGAGTAATCATGTGTGAAAAGGTGAGTGAAGAAAGGCGAAGGGAATCTCTTAACTAAAGTATTTCTTCAAATTTGATTTGTTAACTTGTCAACTGTCTTTCTTCAAATTAATGGAAGCATCTACATTCAAATCCATTCAATAATCAAGTTTTTTATTTTCTTGGTTCATATATAAGATTTTATTGACGTTTTTATGGCAGTTGCTCGAAATTCTTAGTGATGCAATTGGAAGTAATACAGAGGTTCGTTTTATTAAGTAGATTTGGATGGAAAAATAGTAAGAAGAGATGAATGTCCTGTTCTAATTATTAAGTGAAGGGTGCTCAATTGGTTAAATTCATCTGTAATATTCTTCATATGACTAAAATCATTAATATTAGTGTGGAATCATCAGCGTTATGGTAATAATGATTTAGCTTAGGATTGATGAATAAATTAAGCCATTTATCTGGTAAGTAGTTGGGTTTTCCTGTCTTAGCCCCAACGTTCCCTAATGTTTGTTCTCAGTAACTCTATTAAGGACCTGTCAGTGCCTTATTATCTATCAATACTACAGAATTAATTGTCTGAAAATAGCTAGAATTGTTATTTTTAGTATACCTGAGTTTGATCAATGATTATTTTTTGTTACTTTGTTAAATTCTTACAGAATGATATTGTTTTAAATTTTGTATTCAAAAGAACAAATGCAGTCATCATGATATAAATTTAGATTAATCGATTTTTTGGGAACTCCTGTTCAATAATTTATGGAAATTGGGAAAAAGGTATTGCTTGGCTAATCAAGTCTACCATATTATTTTGAGCATTAGCACCAAATGAGATTACGTCATTGATCAGTCCTAAGGCCTTCTGTCCCGTGGGTTACGGGTAAGCTACTGTAAAAACACAAACATAACAAATTGTTAATCACAATGTAGGACTTTTGTATGCTCGATGTTCAACATTGAAGCACAAACTTTTAGTGCGACAACAGCTGTTAAGAACGAATTGTAGGTGGCAATCAGTGTGAATTGGCCGACCGGCTGATGCCAGTACAATTCTCGAAATTCCTCACTCACACACATGCAAAGATTGTTTACTTCACTCCGTAGGCTCACTGAACAGACTATACAGTTGCTGAATTACAAATATGTATGAAAAATTGCTCCAATAATATATTATTGGAAATAAATAATATATATCCCGGTGGTTCAGAACCCACATAAAACTGTAGGTTCAACTCATCAATCACTATCATCCAATTTATTATCCACACACAAGTCTCAGACCTGTGGGCTTCATCCTCTGAAAAAAATTATACTGTTAATAATTGAAAAGGGATATCTAGAACGTGCCTTAAACTGTTAACAAATTCAATTCAACATACTTTTTCTCATCCTCTTCCCCTTCTTCACTACGACTCCTACATCACCACGTCATATATTTTTCTCCCTTTTCTAATTCTTTCTTACAATTTGTTTCTACTCATTTCATTTGACCACTTTCTACTAATTTAATTAGGCCTACTTACTCCTTGCTATTGCACTCTTTGATGCTTTTTAATCTCATCAATCTTAACTTCACCATTCTCATTTTCTTCTCCTCTATTTATAAGTCCATTACATCAATTATTTTCCAGTTATTCATTTTCTTTTTTACTTCTCTTTTTTGCTACATAAATTTCATGAGTTATGTTTTATTAGCAAATCTTTTTTATTTTAATTAATCTTTATACTTTATTTCAACTACAATTAAGCAAGTGATAGCCGCGAGCCGTAGCAGGTATCTGTTCAATCAGATAGAGATAAGCTGCGTTCTCGTATGTCCTGTTTGTAACGGTGACCGATTTGATTGGCCAGCAAAAAGGACACTGTTCTCTGCTGTAAAATCACTTCCCGGTGGTTCGGAACCCACCTAAAACTGTAGGTCCAACTCATCAATCACTATCATCCAACTCATAACCCACGCACAGGTCTCAGACCTATGTGGGCTTCATCCCACGAAAATAAAATACTATTAATAATTGAAAAGGGATATCTAGAACATGTCTTAAACTGTTAAATTCAATTTAACAAACTTTTTCTCATCATCTTTCCCTTCTTTTTCTTCTTCTCTCAATCTCCTACTTTTTCTTCTTCTCCTTCTTCTAATTTTTAATTTTTCTCCTCATTCTTCTTCCTTTCCTCCTTCAATACCTTATTTTCCAGCACTAGTTTTATCGACAGAGGACAGCATGAAAACGTTCATTTAATAGATCACTTACAATAATAATAATAATAAAAATTAATGACATCTTTCAAACTGGCATCGTGTGGAATAGCCACAAAATTTAACCAAAGATAAAAAGCTATGTTGCAGCTTGCAGATATGCAAGAAGTAGTGGCTTGGCTCACCGATAATGATGAGTGTCATGCCATTGAACCAGGCACCAACACGGGTCAAGAGCCAGAGCAGGACGGCGAATTTAATGGAATCGACGAGGTCCTCGACGAGGAACAACCGGCGCAGCTCAATGACTGCAGCATTGAAGTGGGCCACCGCTGTATCTGTCACTTCTCGTACCTTCTCCTGTGGCAGGGTCAGTTCCATTTCCAAAATTTCCCTGCAAATAAAAAATCGACACTAATAAAACAAAGCGTAAACAATTAATAATTCACGTTTTTTATCTGATGATTTCCACGTAAGTCTGAGACCGACTGCGTCGATAATGAGGTTATTTTTCAAAAAAAATTTATGATACTGTAGAACACAATTTTACATGCATTAAAATTAAACAAAACAATGAGAGTTTTCTTTGAGCAGCATCTAAATTTTCACACAGAATAAATCTTAAAATTATATCCCCTACATGAATTACCCTCGCATTATACACGACGCTTTTTTCTTGTAGTAATATCAGGTTTATTAAAAATTCAAAACGGAAAATTCGACAGGGAGGTCTAGAAGATTTTTGTTCGGTAGCACACATTCTTTGTACATTTCTTTGAAACTGGTAATAAGTCCAGACATAAGCAACGAACACAGCACGAAGAAGCGACAAAAGCGTTCCCAGGGGAGAGGCCATGACTTTCACAAAAGTCTATGATTAGTTAATCAAAGTTATGTTTAACAAATCCAGTAAAATAGCATTTTTACTGAAGGGATAGGTAAGTGATGCGAGGGTAATCTAGAAAAAAAAATGGTCAGCAAAATCCCAATTTGTGACCCCCCCCCCCCCCCCCGCGAACATTTTAGCTGAGACCGCCCTTTCCGAAGTGATGAGTTTGAAACGATTGTAATGATGGTTGTAATTTTTTATACCATTTCAATTCAGGAATATAATTATTCCGCATCATAATGATTTTAAAAGCTTTTCAAGATAATTTGGTAATAATAATATGGGATTCACGATTCAAACATTACGACCAACATTAAAATGGTTTTCAACTCATCGCGTCCCATAAGTAGGGTTCAAGCTGGAAAGTTGAGTTGGGATCAGACATTTTTGATTACTGCTGATTTTTTTGCAAGATTGTCCTCCCGTCTGTCTTTCCTAATCCCTTATCTACGAATGCCCCATCATCGCCCTAGTAGCTATACTGATGTGTGATCACAAATAATTGTAATTTCAAAGAAAGTTTTATTAACGTACACAGAATGTGTTCTACAGCCCAGGGCAATTGTTTTTGAAATGACACATTCCAATGAGTAGATATCAATTTCAAAACTAGTGTGATCACTACAGAGCGTGTGACAGTAATTTCAAATGTTTCTCACCTCCCTGTCGGACCCTTTAAAAAGTGACCACAATAATATAAATCTATACATTGTGTTTTAAATTTAGAAATGAAACAGACTAATCAATCAGACTTATTAAATTGAAATCTGTAAAATTTCTCTACGAATAACATCCTGATCGATGATTTAACAAGCAATGTACAGTACAAAAAGTAGAAGAAATCCAACAATGTTAGTACAGTATAACCTCACTAATTCGAACCTGGATAATTCGAAAACCTCTATGATTATTAACTTTTGTCGGTTCCTTTAGAAGACCTCTAATATTCGAAAAATAATACATCGATAATTCAAAGTGTTTTAACACAATCATAATACAGCCTCTAAAATTGGAATATGTTTATACTTGAGCCTCTAGAATTTGAATTTTAGTCTATTTTGAGTATAGAATTACAGACTTTTCAATAAATAGGAGCCCATGAAATGTATAAAACTAAACAAAAACTACTCAAAACAAAAAGAAAAAAAAATGTGTTCATAATTCCAAAACACTTAATTACTAATGTATGTACTCTATTATATTCTTATATGCAGCTTTTAACATGTTTCGAATTATTCCGTAGGGTTTTTTCTAAATGAAGTTTGCCTCTGTAATTCGAATTTCATTCCCATTAAACCTATATAATTCAAACTCTCGATATTTCAAACTTCCTTTAATTCGAAATAAATTGGCCGTCCCCTGAATTTTGAATACGTGAGTTTCTAGTGTACTTACTTGAAAGGATGTCCATCGGAAGTTTTCTGAACTGCCTGGAGAATACTTTTGTAGATTTTGAAAGAGATTGTGCCAGAGAGAATGATGAGCGAGAAATAGGCGACTACACTAATGAATGAATAATAGGTGAGGGAAAGAAGAGCGACAAGGATCGTCCCAAATACTGCTCCAGATTTCTTCGGATCTCGCCAATACACCAGCGCCTCAACTGAAACAAGAGAAAAATGATCAGATTAATTACAGGTGAAAGACAGTAGGGTAACACATATAACTATATTGGAAATCTAGAACTACAATATGCAAGCACTATGCGTAATCAGGCGTCACAACTCCAGCTTGCTGTCGTTTCAGCGGTCATGGGTTCGAATCCCGCTCCTCCGTCTGGCATCTATAATGTTATCATTCACCTCATTACCCACGCACAAGTCTCGGACTCATGTGGGCATCATCAGCATTAAAAATATTATAAGCCTGACAATATAAGGAATAAAATTGAAAAATAAATAAATTTATATCCCTATTCTCATGACTAGAATATAATGCAGAATTTGTATAATAAATTTCATAGAAAAATAAACGCCTTCACTGTGTGTCTATTCGGGGTCCTTACACGAAGATAAATTAATTAACTAAATTATTTTAGATTAGATTAAATAAATTAAACTTTAAACTGAGATGACAATATGCAATTTGGTCTCATCCTGGCACTAGAAACTAAACTGCACAGTAAATTCAAATTTTCAGGTAAATAAACTTCTTAAAATACTACCAGGCATTAGCTGCCATAGATTTCCAAGACATTGGTGTTTAGAAGCAGTACAACAGACTAATAACAATAGTGATAATATGAAGCCATGATTTTTCCTAGTAATTGAATTCCTACAGAAAAACTCCAATTATTTACAAATGTCTATGACCAATTGGTAAAATGGCTGAAGTTCAATACGCATCATCCATTTCTGTATATTTTCAATTGAATCAAACCTGAATGCTCTATCTAAGTCAGCCAATTGAAGAATATAAGTTTATACATTAAACTAACCATAAGACTGGAAAGCTCAATTTATCAAGGCTTATTTTGAACACATGCCCA
Source organism: Conomelus anceps (assembly GCA_948455865.1). Classification (NCBI taxonomy): domain Eukaryota; kingdom Metazoa; phylum Arthropoda; class Insecta; order Hemiptera; family Delphacidae; genus Conomelus; species Conomelus anceps. The sequence goes on from OX418220.1 coordinate 32,148,363, forward strand.
ATGTCATTGTTGATTAATTAATTCATTGACTACAAGCAAATGTAAAAAATCTAGTATAAGCTCAAGTTATAAAAAAAATCCCTTGAAAAATATTTTTTTTTGTGATTTTTGAATAAGTTGAAAAGTAGTATGACCTTTCTAACAGTTGCTTTTTCAATATAAATAGCACACAGCAAAACAAAGATTTGGACACGTTTGGCATACGTTTACTGAATTAATTACTGACCGTACTACATCTCAAAGCCGAGAATTCACTAATTCAAATTTACCTATTCTCAACATCAGCTAAATATAGGCTACTAGGGTAAAATTCACAGACATTCTGTTCTGCACAAAATGTTATTTTCGGTTTGAGAATCAAAAATACAAAGCAGAACTTAAACTATGTTAAATTGCACCTTTGTTTAACTTTAACAACAGCTTTGCAATTTTTACAAAATAAAAGAACTATAAAAGCTTATTTTAAATGACCATGGTGGTGTCCATAGTGGTAAATAGGTATGAGGTGCCCATATTGACCACAATTATGAAAATTGCAAAGCACCATTAAATTGCAACTACGAATTGAAAAAATATCACTAAAATGAAGGAAAAGTACACTTTTGTTTTTGAATAGTCTAGAAGGAATGAGCTGAGAATTTCTTTTGTAAAACGATGTCAACGCAAGCAGCAACACTTATTATGAGAAGACTGGCTGTAAATCGGGTAACATTGATGAAAATTAATAAGTAAATTGAACACCTATGAATTACAAAGAAGTAATAGATGAAAGACTTTATACATCATGATTTCAATCTATAGCGGAAATGTTCGATATTCAAGAACCGTAGATGCAGAACTAAGTGATTAAATACATTATTTATTAAGACAGGTAGTAAACCTTCAACTTGAATCACATAAAAATACAGAGTGGTTTCCATATAAACTTTCCAATAATAATTATGAGATGCTGGTTTAAAAATGCTCATTATTAATGAAAAGTAACTACTTGACATTAACAAACAAAAAATTTCTTTTCTCAATTCAATGACTTAGAATAGAGCAGATGGTCAAGTATTAAAACATGGAGTCAAGATCAAACCCAATTTTTTCCAATAAAAACTACTCCGCCCATGCGCCCAACGAATAATTATACTATCATAACTCAAGAAAAGCAGAAAATCATCGATTGAACATGACATGAAAGACCGACCATAAGGACAAGGTCACATGGACACAATGAAAGTAGGTAGACTGAAATGTGTAGGTGAAGTTTTAATCCAATTTTCACACACAGACCTTTCTGACGGGAGTTGGCAATTCGGTGCCAAGATTTTTTACATCTCGAGTCTTTTTTAATCAGTTTATCCTGAGCTATTCGCCGGTGTAATGTATTTATAACTCTCCCTAAATTCCAAAAGAATTTCTTTTGTACATCTTTTCAAAAATTCTTTATTGAACAATATTTGAAGACAGCCACAACCCACAAAACAATCATAGTGAAAATTATTCAATTCCTATATAAAATAGAATGGTAACGATATTGAAATAATTGTTACAGCTATATAAATAAAAAGATTTTTCGGTGCCATTGAATATTTTTCTTGGTTTAAATAATAACTTGCCAATATACTCTTTTTAAAATTAATACACGATTTTCTCATTAAAAATTTAATTTCTTGCAATAACATACATTTATGTAGCAACAACTTTCTTTTTTCAACGAATTACCTACTTTTTTTATAGAAGCCATATGAATAATTTTAGTTATTTTGTTGACAATAAGTTACTATTATTACCGTATATAGTGAATACTTACTATACCTTACTATAAAGTGAATACTTTAATAACATTAATGCAACCTTCATCAAATGTACACCTACAGAAACCTAAGCATGATGGTTCAGACTAATCTCCAATACTTCCAATCACTTGCGCAAACATCCATTACATCCATTCTGCTAGAACAATAGAAATTGATTTTGCTACTTTTTAACCACTTTCAAAACACTCAAACAGACATCTCTTAAGTTGATAGGAAAGATATGAATGTGTATCATACAATTTATTTGGTTAGGTGTATAGAAAGAGTAGATTAGATTCATGTTGTTCAAGAGACCTCCTAACTGACTAACCCCCCTGCTTATATGTGTATGAAGCTACTTATGATATTAACCAAAATCTTGACGTACACGATTATAATACAAGAAGCCGAGGAGATTATCACTTGGTGAGTCACAATAGTAGCTTATTCAAACAAAAACCTAGTTATATTGGTAGGAAACTCTACAACAAGCTACCGCAGTTTTTAAAGAGTCTTAAAAAATGTAGAAATATTTAAAAAACAATTTAAAAATATGCAGTTGATAAAGCTTTTTTTAGTGTACAAGAGTTCCTTTCACATAAAAATCAAGTCTCGCCTCAACTAATTGATATAGTAATTATGGTATCTAGTGTATAATTGTTGATCTGACTTGTCTTATATACACTCCTTAACTGGAGTCTCCAATACGTAATTTACAAAAAAAAAATATATATATATTAGAAATTATCGTATTATCGAATACGATATGATAAATTATTAGCAATCGAAGGTGTTTTAGGTTTGCCACCATCATATTTATTTTCAAGACTTCCTTGCAAGAGAATCAATAGAATATTTTTGGCATTCGTGAATTTTCTATTAAAAGTCTCTTACTAAGCACTGCTAGCACTTACTAACACTGCTCTAGTCCTTATGATTTGAACTCATTCCATCATTTTCAATGCAATATCAAAAGATTTTAAAGTTTATATTTAAAGTTTCACCCCATTTTCAGCTAGACAATATAATAGAATGAGCTCCCGGAATATTGTTGATTACTTTTGATTCACACTTTATACTCATCATCAAGTGAATAATTCTGATGAATCATTTTAACTCGTGAACAAGTATGCGACTGGGTAGAATAACTAGTTATTCTATCTCAAGCTGAATCAAGATGAAGTGGAGGATGGAAGAACAGCTGTTGCTATCAATAATTTAAGCTAAAACTCTTGAGCCAGACAGAGAAAGAGAATAGATGAGAAGATACCAGTCGAAAATACTCTCAGCTAGAGCTTTAGGTGCCACATAGACTGAGGTTTACAACCAAAACTCTGATTTTCCCCTCTCTTAATATGTCTTCTCTAGATGGGTAACAATAAGGATTTGGCGAGACTGTCTTTAGAATCAAAAAGATCTTGGAATAATATCGAATACAATTCTCAAACTGGCTTCGTTAGGAAATTTACCTGTATTACATTTTAGATACCTGGGTGTTGAGATCACAAACATATGGCCATGATAATAGTGTGGATCTGAAGTTAAATAAATAAGTTAAATAAGTTAAATGACAACATAGACAACTATAAACAAGAGATACATAACTAAAATTCTACAGTGATGGCAGTACCCACTCTGTTGTATTGCGCAGAAACATAAGCAAAACGAAAACGCTAAATAGAGTACACGCAGCAAAGTTACGTTTCCTGCCAAGTGTGGAAGGTTGTACAAGGTTGGACAAAATCCGCAATGATGACATAAGGAATTAACTGGGTATCATTAAATCCAAAGTTGGAGCACAACCGGATCCAGAGGAATAATCTCATGTAGATTGTAGAGCGAATAACAGATTGTTGAATACCAAAAGTTATTAAATATATGGTAAGCATTTAATAAGTTAAGTTATATGGTAAACATTTGAAAACCTATTTCATTATTTTTTTAATTACAAATTTCAATATACCAATATTATACAATATTAGCCCGGAGCACAACGGTCAGGAGGCTACCTTCTAGGTCATAAGACATGTTACTAGTAGGTAGGCATGTTAACATGTTAGCAGTATAAACCACTTATTTACACCAATATAATGTAAAATTATACAAAATTCAAAGAAACAATATTTGTAAATGTTATCAGCATCTCTTCTACAATTAAAAAAGAAACAGTTCATTTTTGTAACTCAATGAAACTAGCCTATCATTTTACATGATATCAAAGTTGACGGAATTGAAGACGAGTGTCATGGAATTGATACTCTAATACGGGCTACAATTTCATGTGTCCAGCGTTCAAACTAACCGGCTGGGCAAAACAACACACGACCCACCCGCAAGGTGAAGAAAAGGAGAAAACGAATCAGAAAGCAAAGAAAAGAAATGAGCCACGACGTCAAGGCTACACCAAAGGACAAAGGAGCCTTGCTCACAACACAAGTTCCAGTCTAGGCTTGCCCATGCCTAAATTCAGCCATCATTGAAATATGCAAAGAAAGCAAAAATAAAGCAAATACTATAAATTTGACAATGAAAAAGAAACTGAAATTAGGTTGATGGATTAGAAGACGGATTTGAGTTCTCAACTTTTCAATTATTGAGAGCGGTGTAGGCCTAATACAGTAGAGGGTTCATTTCACTTTTCTTTATTGATAATTTAGTTTAGATATTTGATATTTTCGATTTAGTTAGGTATCACATACATTGTACAAACCCTGCTTATTACCCTCAAAATGTGATAAGAGAAGGTGCCCTATTTGAAGTGAATTTTGACATAAATTCTATTTTATGTAGCTACTTCCAGGTTTTCAAATAGAAAATTGCCGAATAATAAGAAAATTGGAAATTAATAAAAGAATTGCATGACACCATAGCTACTATAGATCTAATGACACAGAAAATGTATTACAGTAAATTTAAAATGACTAAATCTATACTTCTTCATATTATGGAACTGGCCTAGCAGTTCTGTATGAATATTGAACTCAACTGAAAGGAAAACGTCCTTCAAACGCCATTGTGTCAAAAGTCACCTCCGCAATTCTGTTTACATTATATTAGTTTGCATAGTTGAGAGGCTTGTTGTTTCTCTCTCCTTGTCTCGACGCTCTCTCTTACACGTTTAAGTCAAATGTGCTTCTAGAATTTTCAAGGGCATCCTAGATGACAGCTGTTTTGACAATACTGTGTTAATAGAAAGATCTGGAATATAATTCTCTGGAGCAATGCATAATTATAAGAAGAACTGTGTTTTTCATCATTCAGTCAGTCTTTATTTGGATCTCCTGATAGAAAGTTCATGTGTGACAGTTCTTTTCATAGCAGTACAGTGCGGTGCTATACACATTGCAATTGTGATTCAGTTTCAAGTGTGATAATAACTTGACAATAATTGTGCTTAGTAAGTACTTAGTTTATTATTGTACAGTTTATTTGACACTTGAAGATTATTGATCGGCCTAATTTATTCATTTATTTATGCCAGTTTTCAACTAGTTTTGGGCAGTAATTGATTTTGTTTTACAAACAGTCATTATTATTTAAAAGTTATTGAACAGCTTCTACAGAAAGTAGAAGCTTAATTGTGTAAATAAAGTTCACTTTCAAGTGTTGCCAGCATTATTTTAGTTTTAGCACCCATAACAATATCATATTGAGCCATCAACAAGTATCAGGACTCCAACAATAAATATCAGGACTGAAAAGATATGCAAGATTCTGATAAATCTTTGACATAGTTCAGGTGGAGTGAGCAATGGAGGATAAGAAATTATGAAGAACATGAGAGAATATATTGTGCTATTCAAAAATTTAAAAAAAAAGTTAGGAGTCTAGGGAATGTGATAGTAATGAGAGGGACTTGAATGCCAAAATGATATCTAGCAGTAGGCTTCAAAGTAGAAGGAAGAAGGAACAGATGGAACAAGGTGGCTAATGGCCTGAAAAGGATGGAAGGAACAGGAAATCACAGAGAAGGCTTCTCTGGTGAAGGCTCACTAAGCACTGTAGAACTGGATAAATGAAGTGATGAATGATAAGAAAATGTTGTAGTTAGGAAACTTGAAAAATAAAGTTAATGATACTATTGCTTTTTTAAGCAGGCTGTTGAAAAGACAAAAAAAAACATTTTGAAAATTTAGAATGCTTTCATTAGAGTGCCTAAATCTTCAAAGTTGAAGGATATTTCTTATAAAAAACTGATCGAAAGATTTTTCCAAGGACCACTCTCGTGTTTCGGAGGACACATTAAGCATATGTCATTCCCGGCTGACTAAAAACATCACGTCAAAGGCCCTAAACTTTTTCAGATGCGACCTGATAACTCTGACGCCAGACCTGAGCCAGCCAGGTAACACGATATTATTATTATAAAAAACAATTCAATTCCATTTGGTGGTTTATGGTTTAAAAGGAATCATTTATAAGACCGTCGAATGCTGAGCAAAACAAAATGCATATTTCTCTCAACATGGACACCCAACATTTATAACCCAATACATACTTTCGGAGGATGAAGCCCATACAGGTCTGAGACCTGTGCATAGGTAATGAATTGGATGATTGTGATTGATGAGTTATTAAGAGGAATTAAGTATTCAATCCTAAAATACACTAGTTCTAACAGCTTTCAAAGCACCCCGTGAAATTTTAAGTAAGGCCTAATCGCCTCATGATGATCTATTAATAGCTTATTGATATCCAACGATCCATATGCATGAGAGGAGAGGAGCACTGTAAATCTTAACGAAGATTAAATTGGAACTTATTAACCAAGTGCTAAGTAATTAGGCACTGAATTAGAAATTAGCAGGAATTAGACTGAAACGGTGTTCGTCTAACAATTTTCTAAAACTGATAAAATCTAATAATTAAAGACTGTAACAAAAGGAAACATAATGACATTAGGCTATACTTGTATGGCGAAAAATCATGATTTTTCGAAAAAGTAGGTTTGTAGAGATGAAGATATGGAAAGAGGTAACGAATCAAGACAGCCTACTGTAATATTATTGAAACCATGAGACAAAAATAGAATAGAGAAACTTGTTTCTATCAAAACCCAAACGTGACGTTATTAGAATGGTAAGTTACTTCAAAATGTTATGTAGAGTTTTCAACATAGCAAGCTGAAAATCAGTTCAGAATTCAATTAAATTTTTTGAATGATCTAGGAGATTAGATCGGTCCTACCCAACCACCAGTAAGTGAATGCAATGACCAATGATGAAGCAGAGGGTACGATATAGATCCGAAATAATGGTATATTAAGATTTGGCAAATAAATGCCCTACAGAACTGAGAGGATTACATCAGTTGAGTATATTGCTGAATGTTTCTTTTTTTGAACAATGAGAATGACCAGTCACCAGCCTACACAATATTCATCGATGACACATTTTCTAAGAATAGTGCAGGAATATGAAAAAGTCTATTCAAGAGCGAAATACGTCATCGTATGGAGTAGGAAGCGGTATATAGGCTAGAGTGGAGATGAAACCACAGGAACAGGAAGAATCAATCATAGATGACATTCAAGCATCTGGCCAACCAAGTAAATAACGATTTCAAAATATGCTAAACTAAATGATAGTTCATCAGATATTTCTTGTTGAGAATTATTTCTACTGAATAATACCGTTGTAGACACTTTCTATGAATAATTGAGACTTGAGTCAAGGAGAATTTCCCTGGACATCTCATTCTATTTATAATTAAACATTGTAAACAATAACCCACACATGGTTTTTGAAACAATAATTGAACACTTCATTGTACAATTTAAAAACAGACTAAGAATTTGACATCTGCACAAACTGATTCATATCATCCACATAATGAGTATGCTCATAACATCGATTGAAAATGCATATAGTACAGTCATTTTATACATGAATAAAATAATAATAATAATAATATCGTGTGACCTGGCTGGCTCAGGTCTGGTGTCAGAGTTATCAGGTCGCACCTGAATAAGTTCAGGGCCTCTGACGTGACTTAACGACTGTTTTTTTAGGCAGCCGGGACCGACAGCTTAACGTGTCCTCCGAAACTTATACATGAAAAAGAGGGTATGCTTGCAAAACATATTGTAGTTCTGATCTTATCGTATGTTTTTTTTCAACATATATGGTAGTCTGAAACTAATTTCACACCTCAAAGTTCAACACTTTTTTGGATTTTGCTGAATATTTCCAAAACTATACATTGTACGGATTAGTGTACTAATTTAAATTTGACAAAAATACAATAGGTATTATAGGTATTTATTAATATTAATAGGTATTTTATTTTTTTTAGCACACGCATTTAATGAACGATGGAAAACACGATGATAAATTATATATGAGTCTATGGAATACAATGTAAGGTACAATTTGTAACTTGACCTTATCTGCAGTAGTTTTCAAGTAACTGTTAAAAGATGTTGGTAGTACTGAAACCCCCTTCAATTCAGGTAAGTGTCTCAAACAAATCTCTCAAAATATTACAGTATTTTTCTATGTATTATTGCTTGCAAGGCCCCATTTTATAATAAAAAACACTTTGCTGCCCAAAACTGTGCTCAGTTTAAATGTGGTGAGGGTAGAGTCGGGGTAACCCTTGGATTTCAATTTTGGAATCCCACTCATGAACGGCTTATCGCTCACTATCGTGTAAAACCTACTTTTCTTCAACTCATCAAGGTGATCCAAATGTTAAATTTTATTATTTATTATTATAAAACGAAGTTCATGTTAAATTTTACTATTTATTATTATAAAACGAAGTTCATGCTTACCCTATACTTGGAAAATGGTAACTTTTTATTTCAGAATAGCTGTAACTCGGAAAGTCCATGAAGTAAAAATGCAAAAGCGGTCTTGAACTGAGGTAACAACTTCTCCTCCCATATCACTGGCTTTTTATAATACCTTTTAGCAGTGGCGTACCGATAATGGAGCGAGTGGAGCAGTCGCTCCAGGGCGCAAGGCTCTGAGGGGCGCACCGTTCTTGAGAGAAAATTGCCTTTTACTTACAAAAAATGTATTAATATAATAAAGGCCAAAAGGGTAGAATGCAACACAATTTTAAAAAATCGTATGTATACATCGCTGCGCATTACTAAAAGGAACATTCATGTCAAATTTTAAAGAAATCGGTTCACGCGTTTAGCCATAAATGCATCATAAGACACTTCCGCTCCAGGGCGCTTGAAACCTCGGTGCGCCACTGCCTTTTAGAATACTTTTTAAATGTGACTAAACCATATTATTATATGAATCTGAAATTTCTCAAGCTCAATAACAAGTTAGTTTTTCCAATATTACAGAAAAACTACTCAAGCTATTCTCTAGAAAAACAAATTCCCTGAATTTTGGCACCAAACTTATCTCTTTACCATGGACAGATCTTGAGTTTTTGCTATTCAAAAAATGAAAATCATGAAAAAAGGGGTATGTGTTTTTGAATAGCCGTAACTGAGAATTTATGCACTCGAACCAAAGCTTGATGACAAATTGTATGAATTAAAATTGTCTTGAAGATAGGTTAAAAAAATTAACTTTTCCTTAAGATAGATTTGCTGCAATATTGGGAAAATCGAATTTTAAAAACCCCTGAAAATGAGGTTGTGTAATGTTTAGTTTATTCTGTACAGTGTCATAGAAGGCCAAAAGGTCATGAGTAGGGGGCCAAGGGTTATCCCCCACTCTACCCCTCTCCATTTTCAAACTGAGCCTATTTTTGGGCAGCAAAGAGTTTTTCTGATAATATGTCTTGGAAGCGATAATGCATTGTGTACTAACTTTTGTGAACGTACTATTCAAGAACATTTTTTTCCCAGACTCCAAGAGCCGAAGGTACAAACGACATTATTTATGTATTTACTTTTTCAAATTTTGTTTTAAAAGATTTTCCTACAACTGCTCGTAAATAATAATTAGTTTACTCGCTGAAAACTAATCGTAAAAAAGCTGTTTACTAACAAGCAAGCAGTAATCTACTATTACCGCTCTTTGGGCGACGTCATAGCTTACTTTTTCGCTTGCGTGTTGCTAATCTTGCATTCTACGATTATCGTACCTGATGCCCAAAATGATGGCATTTATCAAATATTTTACAATCATTTATGTTTTAATAAAAAATAACATCTTTTAATCATTCTAAAACTATTTTTTTGGAATGAGATTTCTTTAAAATTATTGCAGAAAAGCACTTAGTCAGATCCTACATCTTACACGACACCAAATTATCGCACAAAACTATATTAATTATCATACGGCTGGCAACAATAAAGCTGATTACTGTCAGGTAAGTTTTTCAAAACCTCAATGATGGTGCATTGTACAGAAATAGTTTTAAGCTATACAGTTATTGAATGGAAATCCAAAGCTGCAGTTGTAGGAAAAATATATTTCTAGTGTAAAGGTTTTTTATCACTCTCGCAAAATTACCACACTCCGCTACACGTGCGGTATCTGTTAGCTCGAATAATCAGTAACTATTCCTTCAAATGAAAACTAATACACTAACAAAAATCGAATTCACTTTCGCCTATCAAGGTTTGCAATGAGACACATAATTTCCGGATGAGTTCCAAGGTATAAGTAAGTTAATTTCATTGCATTGAAAGGTAAACAAACTCGCTGAGCTGAAAGGGAGAAGAGAACCAGACACGGCAACTGGTATAAGGAAGGGTTAATGACCTTTAGCGATCCGCCCCTGGACTGATAAAAACTTGCATACAATTCAATAGCTATCTATGGCCGGTTTTTTGAACCGCGTTTCCTGTCGCGCGACAATAAATGCCGCGATTCAATTACTATTGAGTCAAGTGTGTTGATTTACGAATGTCGCTCGTTACAGACGCGTTTCAAAAATCAAGCGGCAGGTAATAAAAACGCGTGACTTCAATACTGCCGCAGAATGGCTCAAATTCATTGAAACTAAATGGAAAGTCGTTTGTCCGGTTTTATGTAAACGCGTGTTTTGTATCGCTCGAGTCTAGCGCGGCACCAGATGAAAGGAATACTATCTAGGCTGTCTCAAGGCCGTCTCTACCAAAATTTAAATTTGCAAAAATCTAGGATATTTTATTTAAAAAAAAATCTATCGTATTCCTCATATTCACCTGAGTAAATATATTTTTGAAATTTTCTTCTATGAGCAAAATTACGATATTTATTGGTTTATGATTTCACCATCTCTGACCCGCGTATTTTGTCGCGTGACCGAACTGTCAGCGTTTTTTTGTCGTGTTAGAAACGCGTGACTAAATTTTCGAGCGACAGAAACGCGGTTTATAAATCCAGCCGATGACGAACGCCTGAGGTAAGTAATATGTATTAGAAGTATGAACGATGATTCGGAACAAATATATTTCCTTTCCATCAAACCTTGTCACACTTGTCATTATGTGGTCTACAACAAGGTTATCATAGATTTCATAAGAACCGTTTTGTTGGAGCCTCGATCTAGACTAGGAGGAAAAAATCTGTAGAGTAAAAATCTATCACAAAAAACACACAAACAAATACAAGGGATAAGGATAGAGAAGGAATTAGTGCGATAAGAGCGTTTGTTTGGGTTTTTGAGTGTGATAAGAAATAATACAATTGAGGTAAAAGTATTAAAATGGATTTGAAGAGGCTGAAATGCTTGTCCCAAGATGAGCTGTTACTAGCTTGCACAATTATATTCGACACCAACAGATTTATTACTGACCCAGGTAATTAAAACGCGGGACATAAATACTGCCGCGGAATGGCTGAAATGCATTGAAACTAAATATGCGACATTTTCGAATAACAAATTACAGAAATACATCAACTAATAAGTTGAAGCGAGTGGAAAACTAATATTTTTCTTCTAAATTTGGATTTAATTTTTTATCATTACATATGATAGAATTTCAAATAAATATAGGCTAATATATTGAAGTGAATGTTAAACAATATGTTTCTTGTAAATTATTAAAATAAAACTGTCTGAATATCAAAAAAGATAACTAGGAGAAAGATGTTACACTAAATAATCAAACGTTTAAAGATTTATAAAAAGTACTTCGGTGTAGAATGTTGACATATTTTAATAACATGCCCCATTCTTTTTTGTTTTTGATTAAATTCAATTAAATAGCATAAAGTAGTGAGATCTTACTGTAGTAGGGATAGTTCACTGATAGGTTATATTTGAATCTACCGCTCATGTGCTATGGGGTTGTGACGTCATCTACATCATCGGCTCACGAAAGAGAAAAAAAAATAGATTTTTTTTTAATTTCTTTGTCTTCAGCAAGCAAGTTCCTGATTTATTTGCGATTACCGCGCATAAGGTCTAATTTATTTTACAAAAAATGCACTAAAAAGACAGATTGCTATGTGATGACAACGACAAAGCTTAGTCTTCATTAATATTATTTAAAGATATATTAGGCCAACTGATAACATCCGTGCTCTGGCATAGATGACTATTAAAAATACTTTATTTGAGTTGTTCATACAAATCAACTGTCTAGAAATAATAAAATAGAAATATGTACATAGCTGGCAATCATCGATACACGTGTATCAGATAGTTCTTGTACAGAGGAAGTGGTGCAGCAATTAAAAACAGAATTTTGTTTCGGAAGAGCATCAAAGTGTTCTAAGAGCTGACCGAAGAAAATTAGCAAGATAAAAATGTTTATGCATTTTGTTACCTACTATTTTATTGGGAGACGAATAGTTTGTTACAATTTTAATGGAAGAAACATATGTTAAAATTTTTTATAGATATAAAAAGATGTTACCTAAAGAAAACACATACATAAGTACAGGGACTATAGTTTCGGCTGTTCCAATATTATAAATCTCAACAGATCAACATCATGACGCTCTAATTATGAATATTCACAAAATTAAAAAAAAAAAACTTGCATTCTATAATAGGCAGACTAGTCAGCGGAAAAATTGTTATTAGCAAGATGAAAATGCTTATGAATTATGTTACTATTTTATTGGGAGACGGATAGTTTGTTTTAATTTTATTGAAAGAAACAAGACAATGTTTAAATTTTTATAAATAACAATGAAAAGATTTCACCTAAACCACATTCATAAGTACAAGTTACAATGGTCAATACCATTTTTTTAACAACATTTGACACACGTTTCAAATCAAAGAAAACCTAGAGACAAACTAAACACTATGTGAAAAGGAGATTATTGTCGGTAATTAGGAGCTTCTAATAATTATTCCATCACATCCAAAAATCTTGCTGTCTAGTTCTTATTCAAGCATCAATAAGATGTCATTGAGTAATTTAATTTCTGAATTGAAATTAAAAAATGATATTCTGATGAAGTCAATTATATCAAATCCGATGGACTTTTTAAAGAGCTGGTCAAACAAGCTGGCTGGATTGATACGGATACAGTACTTAATCCGTGATGCCTTTTGCTAACGAGGCGGTTCTCCAGAGAAAGCAGCAATGAAAAGACGATGAGATCACAAAATCACCTGTCTGGAGGATAATGAAATTCGTTTCAAAAGATCACGAAGGAAGAGTGAACAGAAGGATAGGGTCAAGAAAATCAAGATAAATGCGAATGACAATGGAATAATTTGTTGAAGTTTTTCCTTTAGGAAAACTATTGCAAGCAGAGAAAAGTAAAAACGCCAAAAACAAAAATCATTAAGAAACAATCCTACTCGTCTGATATATGCAATTGAATTGCATAAAAATGGAATTCATCAATAGTGAAATAACTTTCTTAAAACTCCAGCAAATTTATTGCAATATTTTTCATTTTATTTTGTGTAGGGTATTTCCAATTTGATTTTTCATGTTAATTTGAAATTACCAGTTTTATGCTGTATTTGTTTAATAAGTGAATTCAATTTTCAATATTGAAGGAAATAATTATTGTCATTTTCTGAAATTTAAAGTGTAAATGTAGAGGAGTTTTTTGTGAAACCCACATTGTAATAAACTGAATAAAAGTAATCGTAATTCAAATAGGGAACTTCATTACTTTATCATTTTCAATTTCTCTTTTTTTGATAAATGAAAGATTTTTCATATAAATATGACTGTTGAATTAAATAATGAAAATTTAATTTTTTTATTGGTCCATAACAATGTCCATACTGCAGTGTGTCTCCTGTATTTTGGAAGGAGGAAAATGCCCATGTTTGGGAGGGGGGCTTTTAAAATGGTGGGGGGTGAAGAAAGGGGCATTATAAAATGGGGGGGGGGGTGAATAAAGGGAACATTATAAAATGGGTGGGGGGATTTGCGCTCCTGACCTTGGGGGGGATGGGCACCTCTGTCACGGACTAAAATCTATTTCATCAAATATTAAAACCAAGAATTTATCTGGGAACAAAAGAGTAGTATTGTAAGGATGATAAACCAATAAAGAGATGGATTAGAAATGAGAAAAATTAACATTCCACCGATATCTGTCATACAAGTCTTTTCCATGATTTTGATAATAGTAATCCTGATGGACTCAAACTTCAATATAGGAAACAAAATATAGACTTCTAAACAGTTCCTGGAAAACTACAAATTTTGTGAGATTTCTATTTATTACCAGAGAAAGTCTAGGATACAAGTCTATTAAAGGTTTATTACAATTCATTAAAAAATAGGGATAGAATAGAGCTAAATTTGAGTAGAAAATATATTACTATTTAAAATAATTTTAACCAATTTCAATCTCTCTCCTACCCTGCCTTATTTTTCCCATGAATTTCGATTCAATATCCATTGAAAGGTCTATTTCTAATTGACTTTTAAACCATTATCGAAATACAGATCTAACGACATGTAAACAGAAAAATTCTAGAATTCAATTTTTTTCACGATTATGAACTTATATCCAGTGAAAGGACATTGCTTTCAATTATTGGAAACCAAACTACTGTTAATCCATTTCTAAAACACAGATCTGATGACAGAAAAAATGAATTTCAGAGTCTGGCACTACAGGGTTTCTTTCCCAGAATCTCTTTCCATGATTTTGATTCTGTTTTCAGTGAAAGAATATTACTTTTATTGCTTTTAAATAAAGACAGTGGTTGTTCTACTTTTAAAACAGATTAATCTGTTGACAATACGACAAACCAATAAGCAATAATAAATTCCAATGTGGCACTACAGCTGCTACCAGCAGTCATGTGTTGATCTACAAACGTGGCTATCCTCGGGGCCAGTGGCTGTGGTAACAAAGACTCTTGTTTGTCAAGCGCAACAACAATATTTTTGAAAAAAAAAAGAATAATTGATCACCAACCGGGTCCTCTTTCCGGCAGAGGCTCCTGCACGTAGCTGTTGTTCCTGAAGTTCTTCTTGGCCATAATAGTCCTCACAATTACTACACGCACGAAATACCAACTACAGTACTTCCAGTCTGGAATTGGAGCACTAGAAAGAAAAACAGTGAAGGCCAGGCCAGTCAAATACGCGAGACGCCAGCGACTACGTGGAGAGGGTCCCCCTCCAACGCGGCACTAGCAGACTGTACCACGTGACCTGCAACCGTGTACAACACAGGCTCCACGCTGACGACTGACTGCCCACCAACACATCGGTGAACTCGTTCACTTTTTACTAAACTAGTTCTTAGTTCACTCGGTTGATCTGTGAACTCAGTTCTTAGTTCACTCGGGTGAACTGCAAACTTAGTAAACATACCTATTCTTCAATAAAAATGAGCTTACATTTTTGAATACCGACAACTCTGCAGCAATATTCAAATCAATTCATTTATTTCACTCAAACAAAAAGAAGTACAATATAAATAACAAAGTCTGACAATAAAGCAGAATGTATGCAAGAAACAATAATTAGATAACTGGCTATGCTGTGGGGTGTCCTGAAGAGAGAATATTTAACCAACTATGGTTCCCCATGTAACAAGTTTGTGTAGATGCTTCGACTAGTGTAAACTAAAAACTATATAAAACCCCAAAATGAATCCATATTGATTTCAAGAGAAGCAAACTGTTTGCTTGGGCGTAAGGTTGTGATAGTCTCAAGTCAAATCTACCTTTTTACTTGAAATAATTATTACGAATTGACAAGTTATTAATAATAATAATTGTTATAACAGCAAATTAGTGCTTGAGTCAGGTTAGGTGAGCTGATTATTCACAATTGATATTATCGGAAGATAAGTTAAACAGTATCTTGACTGTTCAAAGTTATGAAAGTCTCAAAAGTCACACTATCAAACATCAACTAATTCTTTATAAATTTATCACTTGATTTTTAAACGAATTAATTACATTTATATGTTTAAGTGGAAATCATAAGCAAGTTTGTGGGGGTAAAGTTGTAATATTTATCGAAATCTATAGAATCGTTTTTGGACACCAAGTTAAGCTGTTAAAAATTATCATTACAATACAAAACTTGACTGTAAACCTGTATGTTATAATTAGAGTTCCTTCACACTTACAAAACTTAATGCTGAATGTTCATCATCAATTTAATGATAAAATAAATAAATAGTATTAATTTTATTATCAATTACTCGCCAGTTTCACATTTAAACGATTTACAGCTAAACGCGGGGAACATATTCAATGAAATTTTGCATGAATCTTCTTTTAAGGAATTCTTAGAGATGTATGTGTAAGGATTTTCGAAATTTGCTTGCATTTAAAGGATATCTAACAGGAAAAAATAAAGGCACATAAGTCTTCTTCTGTAGAGTACATATGATTTTCAAAATGAGCTATTCCATCATATGCAATAAATTGGAATCAGATTTCAAGATAGCCCTCGGGCCCTCATATGAATTAAGTTATCATTCATAAGAATAACATATTTTTTGAGAAACATAATTTCTACTATTTCAATTAAGTATAATAACTAGTGGTTACTAAGTAAATGATAACTAAACAAATTTAATCAATATCCAATTATACATTAAACAAGCAATTTCTGCAAGTATGTATGTCCGACAGATCCCCCCCCCCCCAACCGGATTTTTTCAATTTATTATTTTTATAATGATTTTTTGAGCATTTTAAATTAATTTTTACTTGTATATTTCAATTAAAGCAATTGTTAATTTAAATGAAATACATCTCCGATCCGGAAGAGTCAGTGACAGACACCACTCGAAAACACTGCATTTCCATATTGCTCACTAAACTGTACATGCCGTGGCAGAGTAAGAGTACCATAAGAGTGCTGTCTGGAAAATAGAAACAACACAGCCTTGGTGATGTAAAACAGTGACTTTTTGAGGAATATAGGTATGAAATAGACTACGAAAATTGAATCAATGGTTAGGTCTGATGATAGTGTTTAATTTTGCAATGGTGATTATCATAGAGTACATAGAGTCTGTGCAAGCACCGTTATTATTGGGCGTGAAATCTACTGAACTACTAGTATAAATTTTTCTATAAATCCATTCATCAGGCATGTGAACTCTGATTAGATCTGAGCAATCAGCTGTCTGGAAAATATAAACGCAGCCTTGGTGATGAGTTACAGATTGACTTTTTGAGGAAAACAGACTTGTAAAAGACTACACAAATTGAATCAAGGGTTTGGTCTGATGATTTTGTTTAATTTTGTGATTGTGATTATCAATGAGCACATGTACATGTGCTCCTCATTATGTTCCTCATTTTTGGGAGTGCGGTCTACTGTTCAAAAAACTACTAGTTTACTCATTAATTAAAACTGCGAGTCCCACAGCCAGCTGAGAACTGCAATCTGAGATTGAATAAGAGGTTTCCAATCCAATGAAAATTATGGAGTTTTATTATTCAATAGAATATACAGAAAATAACCTAAAAATTGGAAAAAACTGTTGAGTGAAAACCTCAAGTTCAGTTGAAGAGACAACTACTTTAACACTCAACAATGATTTCTATGAACGCGTTTAGGTTAAAGAAACATTTATGATCATCGTTAAAGAATAATATAAGACTTCTGGAGATAATCCTTTAGAGTCTAGAAGATTCCTCACTCTTGATGTATAACTGGTTATTTGTTCAGGCATGTCATCTCTTGTAACGAAGGGTGCTTGCAAAGTGGAGCATCAATACTCGATGATAATCACCATCGCACGTACCACCATTCCACTGCATGTGTTTTGATTTTTAGATTTTGTGATAGTGATTATAATCTTAGTATTGGATGCGCCACTGTTCGTTGCATACTTCTCACTTAGGCCTGCCTACTTCATTTCTTCGTCATTGACCAGCTTGCTGGATTGACAGTGTCTTATGTGAATTAAGATCTGAATTAGTCGTCACTTTATATAAGTTAACATCAAACTTATAATATTTATTACAGGCACCTCAAGTTAATTGATTAAAATTACGGTAAAAACTAATAATCAGTGACAGAATGAATATTAGATGAGATGTGATGTGGGCTATTATGGTTGAAAGGGATGGTTGGAGAAACTTAAAACGCCAAAAAATAGGCTACTCAGAATTTTCCAAGACAAACTAGCTGTGACTTTATCACTTATACACTAATAAAAGCCGTTTTTGTTCATGTTGAAAATATTGAAATCAACTTTCTTATCAAAAGTAAAGCTTTACATTAAGAAAATAGCGTGTATGCTAGCCAAGTTAACCTATATAAAGTACAGTGAATCAATGGTCCAGTACTATGGACCAACTTGAGTAAATCGCCAGTCTTTTTCATAAATTAATAAATGGGTAGGCTACAGTAACTTAGGATGTAAAGTAACTTTTCAAGGCTTTTGAAGGCTTGTCAGATTAATTTGTTTAAATGCATCACAGAAAACATTGGATGTGGTGGTGGTTAAATGATGAAATAGTGGTTAATAATAATTTATTGAGCAGCTCATCGGTTGTTGGTATCTGAAAGCATTCAATAGTGTGAATAGATGATGCTGATCCAACTTGAGGTTAGGTATTGATTGTACTACATACTACTGTATCGATGTAAGATGACAAAATCCACTAATTTCGAAGGACTATTTCATGATTAAGCGGTAATGGTTGATTTCATCAAATTAGGTAAGCATGATATGTTTGCACAATAGTTTAGATAATGCGTAATAAGCAAATAAACTTACTATCTTCACGTTTTATCTCCATGTCGATCAAAGGGTACTGCTATCAATTACGACCGTTGGAGTAACGAAAATTTCAACTTGTGTGATATATTAACTGTGTATTGGAATGTTCAGTCGACGAGGATGAATATGTTTTTCAAACACAATCACAGCACAAAACGGATGATAACCAAGCACAAAATAAGAGATCCACCCAGAGTCAAGGGGAAGATGGACGCAGTGTCAGCACAGCACCCTCGACCCTCCTCGTCGCACCCTCTACAGACCAGACAGAACCCAGATCAGAGCTGCTCCCAGCAGATTTGGCCTCAAAGCATTTCCTTGGCACTATTCCCGCCAAACTCTTTTTCTAACGAACACTGCCAACCAAAGAACAGATCTAAATTTAAAAAATCAGCCAACACGCTAAGTTCGCTACTTCCCCCGGGCTAGGGCTAGTCCACTCGTAGATCAATACGATTCACACAATCACAATATTCCACCTGCAGCAACAGTGTGCGGCTAAACCGATAGCATCTCAGCTAGTTCATTCGTTACTCAACAGGGACCGCCACTTGCTTGATGCGCCATCATATGACGTAAAACACGGCGCGTACGAATTCAAACTGGGATGTCTCATAAAAACGAAGTGTACGACGTAGATAAAAGCTTCAGTTATTACATAACGGTAGTACCTTCATCAAGCTCTAAAACTTCATTGAACTTAGCAGAAATAATTAGACGAAATCAACTTGATGCTGAATTTATCAAAATTAAATTGAAAATGCATAATTATAACGGCAAATCTACCAATTATCGGCCGGTTTTTATAAAAGTTTGACTTTATAATCAATATTTATATTTCAGATATGTTTTGGACTATATATAAGTATATTTCAATGTGAATTTCAAGTTTTTTTCAATTTTTATCGCCATTCGTGACAAAAAACTTCAGATATTTATTATTTTTCAACTCGTACCTAGTCATACACCTTCCTAATATCGGCCACCCAATGTCCTAGTAACAGGCAACAGATCAAAAAGCAGAGTCCTTGATAAAACAGCAAAATTTTATACACGCTGGGAAATCAGAGCTTACTAAATCCGTAATTTCTCATTCATTTTTAAACTTCATGTTTTTGGAAAAACCAAAATCAATTAATTTCGTGTTAATCAGCTGTTAAAAGCTTTTGCTAAGTTAAAAGTGTGAATATCCACTAAATGGTAGGTGGCCGATAACTGGCAGGTTTACCTGATACTCAGTTCGATAATACCGTACTAACAATTTGCTTCAACAGATAATATCGATCCACACCACACACCATGGAAGTGGCATCTTAGCCAACATACTAATAGCAAAATGATAGCAATCAAGAAAAACTTGTTAACTGACCTGACTTGTTAATTAGACTTCAATCATCTTAAAAACAATATCATTTAAACAAACTCAAACATTGTATTTTCCACACGAGTACGATCAACGAGATTTTTAAACTAGATTAGAAAAATGGCATTTGAAACCGATATTATGAAAGTGATGGAGAATTCTTTTGCAAAATACATTTAAAAAATTCAAAACAGAGTAAAATAATACGAACAATGGCACTTGGGTTTTTAAGTTTCAAGCGTTAATTCTCTAATTAGTGTGTCAAATAATCCAATTAGTATCTTTCTTTCAAATAATATTTCTCTATTCAATGTCAGATACTTGTAGTTTGCTCCAAACAATGTGTCTATATTCTACTCAATACTGCAATACTTCTAGAATGTAAGCAATTGTGGACGTAGAGTTCTTACTGATACCACCCAAATAAATCAAGTTAGCCCAACATTGAATGGAGATAAACATTCTAGTTAAATTCATTTCCATCAAACGCAGGGCATTACCAATAACAAGTGATTACCATAAAATTAAATAGTTCACTTTTTAGAGGCCTTCGACAACAAAATTTGAAAACAAAAAGATTTTTTATTACTACTATACATAACAAATACACATAACAATAAACTAGAACTAGACAGAAAGCAGAAGAAATTCTAGAGAAATTACCTTGTGGGTGTAGAGTTTCTGGTTTGAACCAAGAGTCTGAAAGAGAAAGACAGAGGAAAATCAAGTTAGTTCCACCACTTCTATATACAGATAATGGATTTTATTTTCAAGTTAAAGTTAATTAATATATCTGAATGTAGTTAAAATGGTAATGTATGAATGGTAAAGGGTTGTTATGAACAATGACTTGTGAAGAATTACAATGAAGAAGTATATAATCATATTTTATGTATATAATGAATTCTGATGCGAAAGAAAACAGTTGTAGAATGGAGAATGTAATGGGACCAAAAATAGTTAATAAAAATTTATGTAAAACAAATTATGTAATATCGTGTAGAGCTGTAGAGTAATGAAGAACATGGAACAGTTTGTACCTCTCCCTACCCTTCTTGGGAGTAAAAGAGTGAGCTGTAGTAAAATTACAGTGGTATGGTATAAAATGATAGAATCTATGGATATAATTGAAAAAGTATGCCAAAGTGAAATTTTTGCAGTTTGATAGAGCTTCATTATGTACGTGATAACAATGTTTATTACAATTCAATTCACAGTTTGTACAAACATTCAATTATTTCAGTTGAGCTATTTCTGCATACAAAGTGAAGTTTTCAATAGGAATTACTCATCAAAAAAGTTCCAACTATAAATCATTTACTAGTGACAGACTAGTTTCCTATTTTGAGTATTTATTGCCCATTACGTGAATCAATTATGTATGATTATCTAACTTCCATGCAAGATCAAGAGAGATTTTAATGGAAATATGAATGTTGCAATGAGCTTGAAAGATTTGGTTGAAATTGACAATACTTCTTATTATAGTCTGTGATGTTTTCCCTGACGAAATACTTAATGAACAATCTAATATCACAACTAATATATTTCAATTTAATATATTGTCTTTACTCACTTATATTGGAAATGCTAGAGGGATGCATTTCACGAAGCTTCTTTACAGAAGTGAAATGCATCCCTCTAGCATCTCCAATATAAGCGAGTAAAGACAATATTATTAAATTGAAATACAGTGCCAGTTGTCATATTAGATTACTTATTATAGATTATTATTAATATCCTATCTACTCGCTAGCTGGCCTAATATGTTGTATACAATATTCAATATCATGAATCTTCTCAAAACTATGGCAAATGAGACCTAACAATTAAATCTGTATTATTAACCATTGAATGTTACAATGATTTATTGTGAGAATCATTTTTCTTGGTTTCGTGGAAGACAACTCAACGAGAAGTAAGCTTCTCCTACATTATTGAACAATAGAAAGAAGTGAGCAGAGGAGTTTCAAAATTTGGAAAGTATTCGAAAAAGTAAGAACATAAAGATTCATCACACAATACATGCTTACAGAGAAAGCAAGAAAAGATAAATAAATTTTGAAGATTGAAAATGAGACAGATTCTTTAAAAAGGAAAAAATTGCACCTTCTACAACAAAAAGTGATGAATGAGTAGCACAGTGCATGTAGTAAAGAAATAGTTGAACTAAATCATGCTTAGTTAATTTTTATCAAGTACTTTTAATACAATGATTTTTGGACAAGAAAATTATTGGAAAAAGGTCCAACAGTAAAATACATTACAGAAAGCGAATTGGTGTATTCTCATATTTTCTTCTGTATTGTTGTAGAACTCTAACAGAAATAATAGAGTATACACCAAAAAATAATAACATTATGTTAAATTTAGGTCTTGTGAGTGGTTAACCACTGTAGAATAGACAAATAAAAGATTCAAAAAATCAGGTCTGTGTTTTATTTATTTTGAAAATTGATCATAATCATAACCATCATCATCATCATCATAATTCCAAATAATCATTCATAATATTCATGTAAATTTTTTGAAAAGAAAAATTTCATTACTTACATCAGAATAAAATGTAAGATATAAGATATAATATATTTAAAAATGTTATGAATTTTTATGGTACTGTTTATGTGAAAGAAGGAACGTAGCTGATCAACTTTTTCAATTCCTACTCATTCATAGTCAAATGTATAAAATTTAATTCCAGAAAAAGAAAGATTTATTGACAGATAAACATGTGATTTTAAATGTAAAATACTGCAATGCACTCTTGAGAAATAATGATTATATTAAATAGAATTATTTTATTGAAACTAATTTTATAAGAATCATGCACAGTATTTGAAGATTTTACGATGGATTTCAGTTATAATGACTGAAGCCTGCAAAATTCATAGCAATGCTTCTTTTAAAAACACAAGTTTCAAATTTATGAATGCAGTGATGACCTTAAGATTCAGGTTGATCATTTAAAGATACAGTTAATCAGTTGAATGATCAGTTGATCATTTTAAGAATGGAAGTGAAAAATAAACTGCTGACATAAGTAGTTATTGTGAAGATGAATAGAAACTTGGTATTAATATTCTGATAGGAACATTCACCGGTACAACATTGTTATATGAGGTACAAACAATTTACAGATGACTACTAAATAACCAAAACCAACTTCAGAAGCTCATAATTTTGCCCAAAAATGTTTACAACACCAATATACCTAAGCAATGCAGAAATAAAATCTTAGTTCAAAATCCATACCGATAGAGTAAGTAGTAATACACATTTTGGATTATGATTGCATATTGCAACATCAACAGTTTCTTACATAATGCATTTTGAAGATAAGTTTGAACTGATTTAGTAGATCTGTTAAAAATGAACTGTTGTAAAAAGTTTTTTTTTAAAACATCTTATTTTTTTGGATTACAATTTTTATACCATCTCACTCCCATAGCATTCAGAAAACAATTATTATTTGCTTCTTGCTGTAAATAAACTCCGAAAATCCTAGTCAGATGAATTATTAAAATGCACATGTAAATTTTGCAATGACGTTCTTCAAAAATTTCGTGCATAAAATATGAAATTCTTTAATTATTGGAAGATTTTGGCTAGCAAAATTATAAAAATCAGCTAATAGCTAAAATAAACTTTTGGTAAAATTTATTTTTTTACAGCTAAGAACACACTAAATTTAAGGAAATCCAGAAATGCTCAGTACCGTATATTAATTGAAGAATGATTGAAAGAATTCAATTGAAAAGTGGGGGTATGATAACCTTTTGGTCATGCTCAACTACTGTTGAACTTTTATTACGTTTTTCCTCACACATGTTGAGAGAATAATTATGTTTAGAAAGTTCTTTTAATTGTAAAAACTAGCACAACCCCTTTGCTGACATATTTATTACTCTGGAAAGGTTCAGAATAATTTATTTATCGATTTATGTAAAAGATTGGTGGAAAAATTACTTGGTGAATATTTTTTTATAACTGAAGGTATTATACATTGCACAGTTCTCGAAAACTTTAATGAAAAGAATGTTAACATTATCAACGTTTTATAGCTCAAATAAGTTTTTTAGTGTCATCTAAATTTAAAAACTTTCTCAATGTAATTGGATTATTATAACAAATACTGTCTTGAGAAAATAATATTATACCACAAACAATCCAGAAGATCATGCTTAATTTTAAAGTTACATAATTGAAAAAGTACAAGATATTATGCGGTTATGTAAAGTTTTTGTTAATTACACTACATGAGAATAATTTCAGTCTGATAGAATAGAAATAAGCGACGCATCACATCATCAATCAACTTTAGAATCAAGAATGTTTCCTTATTTTAAATTAATAAATCCATGACAGTAAGTAACGAAAACATCAGCCGTCAGCCAGGAAAATAGTTATTTTCCACTCTTTTATCATAACCGACTTACTCACCCTTACGCCACATACGGTTGGTGGGGATTTTTCTACTCCAGGGGTCAAAAACGACAGCTGTAGACGGGCATGCAATCAACACAAAATAACCGTTACCAATAATTTGGCATGCACAATATGTATGTATATTGCATGTGCAAAATAAATAGAATATTGTAGCTTTACAAGCTCCATACAATTGAGTATGTATTAATTCATCCATTGACTATTGCTCTTGTTCGGTTCTACATTAGTTACGTGTAGAATAATGTTTGACCATTCACTATACTAGATTTAAAAATTCCTAATCTAGAAAAAATTATTTACAACCGAAAAATTTTGTTATGAATTTTTGTTATCCATAAGATGCTGCAAGTATAACTGAAAAAGTAGGCAAGAAAAACTTGTAATTAAATTATGGGAAAAATAAAAATATTTTTACATGACAAATATTCATTTCAAATCTTTTAAATTTTCCATCAGAATGAGGAGATTCGAAATGTGTCATGTGTAAGTGAAATGTTAATGTTAATTCATGAATAGACTATGAAATTGTTATTTGTTGACAAAGTTCAGATCTTATCAACAATGGAAAGCTTATTATTCCAGTCAGACATTCCTGCTTGTAAAACTTATTGTAGTTCTGACTTTTTTTTGTGTTGTTAGGACACATATGATAATTCTGAAACCAATTTTGCACCATCTAAAACCCTGTACTAAACCATCTAAAATCCCCCAATTTTGAAAAAAAATGGAAGTTTCGGCACTTTTTTTGGTTATTGCGAATTATTTCCAAAACCATACATCTGACGGATTAGCATGTCGCACACTAATATAAACTTGACATAAATCCCTGTAATTTGACACAAGAACGGGTTAAAAATGAGAATTTTAGATTTTTTATTTGTTTTAGCACACACATTTAATGAATGAAACAAGCATTGGCTACTTATAATGTCTTTATAGGATACGGTGTAAGGTAAAATTTGAAACTGATTCACCCATACTATCTGCAATAGTTTTCGAGTTGAAGCCGTTAAAAGATGTTGATAGATTCGAGAGTCCCCTGAAATTGGGGTGTCTCAAAAAATCCCTAAAAAAATTAGTTGCAGTATTTTTCTTTAAATTTTCGCTGTCAAGACCCCATATTATCAGAAAAAACTCTTTGCTGCCCAAAAATATACTCGTGGAGTGGGGGATAATCCTTTTGGACACCAATTTTTACTCCCTATTCATAAACGGTTCGTCACAATCTTGTACCACCAAATTCTACTAAGCTCATCAAAGCGCTAAAAATTCATATTTTTCATATTGAATTCGGACCATGAATTGAAATTTCAATTTAAAGTATTCGTGCTTCCCTATACTTGGAAAATGGTGACTTTTAGGTCGGGAACTACATGAAGGAAAAATATAAATTTGGTCTCTAATTTTAGGCAACATATTCACCTCTTATGTCATCGGCATCAAGACCTTTCATAATACTGTTTATAACCTAACCTAACCTAAACTATATTATACGTTATTAATCTAATTTTCAAGAGTTTTATAAAATTCTCAACTTTCCCAATTTTTCAGCAATTTTCTGTTCAAGTCAATTTCTTGAACATATCTTCTAGAAAATTTAATTCCCTCCAATCTGACATCAAACACGTCTTCTTAGCGTGCACAGATTCCAAGTTATGGTCATTCAAAATCACGAAAAATGGGGTATATGTTTCGAAGTTTCGAATAGCAATAACTTGTGGTAGAAAGATGAATTTGGTCCCTAATTTAATGGAATTGAATTTTCTAGAAGATAGGTTCAAGAATTCCTGGATTTCTTGTTCCATGACGAACTGCGTTGTTAATATTAACTTTTTATGTGAATTTAACGACTTGCAGTCAAATATTCATTAAGAATAAGTATTATTTACTTAAGTAAATTATTCCATTATACTTATTCTTAATGAATATTTGACTGCAAGTCGTTAAATTCACATAAAAAGTTAATAGGTTCAAGAAATTAACTTTTTCTAAACAGATAATTGCTGCAAAATTGGGAAAATTGAGAATTGTATAAAACTTTTGAAAATAAGGTTAATAGAGTATAATATAATCAAGTTTATTTTGCTGAGATTTTTTTGGTGCTGTTTTTATTTCGATTTTTAATCATTTATATATATATATACATTTTTTTTTGAGGATGAAGCCCACATAGATCTGAGACCTGTGCGTGGGTAATGAGTTGGATGATGGTGATTGATGAGTTATATATTGATTATTATTAAGAATTATACAAATTGAAAATATTAATAATTATTTATCTATCAATGTATAATTAAGGT
This sequence comes from Conomelus anceps, assembly GCA_948455865.1. Taxonomy (NCBI): domain Eukaryota; kingdom Metazoa; phylum Arthropoda; class Insecta; order Hemiptera; family Delphacidae; genus Conomelus; species Conomelus anceps. Next base: position 32,175,298 of record OX418220.1, read on the forward strand.
TACTGTACCGTGTATTATTTATTGTATGCTGTTGTGTTGCAGAAATAAATTATTATTCTATTCTACATAGTTTAATTTTTCAAAGTATATAGGGGAAGCACGAATACATTAAATTAAAATTTCAATTCATGGTCCGAATTCAATATGTAACATTTATGAATTTGGATCGCTTTGATGAGCTTAGTAGAATTAGTTGTTACACGATTGTGAGTGACGAACCGTTTATGAATAGGGGATACAAATTGTGGTCCAAGAGTTATCCCCCACTTTACCCCTCTCGACACTCCACATTCAAACTGAGCTTATTTTTGGGCAGCAAAGAGTTTTATCTGATAATATTGGGTCTTAAAAGCGAAAATTTAAAGAAAAATACTGAAACTAATTTTTTGGGGGATTTATTTGAGACGCTTACTCAAATTCCAGGGGGCTCTCGAATCTATCAACATCTTTTAACGGCTCTAACTCGAAAACTATTGCAGATAATATGGATGAATCAGTTTCAAATTTCATCTTACACCGTATCCTATAAAGACACAAATCTCATGGTAAGTTGCCAATATTTGTTTCATCATTCATTAAATAGGTGTGCTAAAACAAATAAAAAATTGAAATTTCTTATTAGATAAAATGCTATTTTATGAAATACTGTACCTCAGACAATTTATATCATTTTTAACACGTTTTGTGTCAAATTATAGGGATTTTGTCAAGTTTAGATTAGTGTACGACGTTAATACGTCAGATTAATGGGTTTAAAAATATTTTGCAATAACAAAAAAGTGCCAAAATGCAATGTTTTTAAAAAATTGTGGGGGTAGCACAGGGTTTTAGATGGTGCAAAATTGGTTTCAAAATACTCATATGTGTTCAAGCAGCATTATGAAAGATAGGACTACAAAAGTTTTGCAAAACGTCTGGACTATACATGCTATTTTGTAGAACCCGGTGTGTCAGTCACTAGGATTTTTTTATGGAAAATGTAATTGAAAACTGATGGATAACAGTTTATCAAGAAGCGTTTCTCAGTTCAAACAATTTTATGCCGAATTTGTCCGTTTTATACAATATAAATTTTATATACTTTTTAAAGATGTGCTTTACAAGTTCAAGCGAATCCATGAAGTGTCATAGTATTAAATAATGCGAGTAGAAAATAAATATAAGATTATTTGGAAGTAGGCTGAAAAGTTAACCAGCTATACTTATTACACATTGGTGATATCGCGTTATTTATAGATACTGATATTGTAATGTCTAGAAAAATCTACTAACAAACATGCTAATATAATATGATAGTTTTAATCACAGTGTTAAGAGATTTGATTATGTATTTTTGTGAAAGAATTTTGTTTGCGCGGTCTTAGGTGATCCAAATACTGCTCCAAAAACAATGAATATAAATAGTTTCCAGGTTAACAGGCTGCTGGTTTTGGGCATACATTTAAAGCCCTACACTCACTCAACGAAATATCTTATGAATACCCTAGATGAGCAAATCTCTCCATAAAATACCCTAGTAAGAGCTTTAGAACTAAGCTGCAGATACATTTCACCCGATGTATAGAATAGATTAGCCATTTGAGTAATAAATTAACAGTGAAAAGGACCAACATTACTTTCATTATTTACAAATCGGTCCCAGAAAAAAGGGAAAAGATTTCAACACCCTGAACAACATGAAACACATTTTATAAATAGAGGTTTAAAATTCAGAAAAAAACTTGAGAGGCCAGGAAGCTAACTTAGGTTTTACAATAAACAAGCAGGAAGAACAAAGGAGCATAACTATTGTCTATGCAAACCTTAGTTTGTAGTATTACGCTTATGGGGTATAGTGCTGCCAAATTGCGACAAGCCTAGTCAAGGGGTCACATTATTTTCAAACAGTATATGGGTGACGAAATGTAAATATTTAAACAAAAAAAAAAAAAAAAATGGTAGCTGGGCTTATTAAGGCTTGCACAGACTATACCAAATAATAATTCTCATTGAAATCAAGGGACTCCACAACTAATTAACAAAGAAAACTGCAAGCTAACGAACTTGAGAGGCAATAACAGTGTTTCCAGAAGGAAAATAAAAAAATACAGAATAAGCAAACAAATTCAGGAGAGAATCATAACACTTTGACTGATTTCAAAAGCAAAATTAAGGAGAAAAACGGGCTGGAAATGCTTTGTTACAGAAATAGAGATGGAGGAAGATTCCAAATATCTGCATAATAATAATAATAATAATACATAAATAATGATCCCTATTAAATTTGTGGCTATTAAATTTTGACAGTAAATGAGTAGAATGCAGTACAAGATTCTTGTAATACAGTACCGGTACTGTATTTTAGTATCGCCAAAGATTTGAACACATGTATGGAACATATTCAACTATTCTAGGGTATGAGTTTGATTAGAGATAATTGAAAGAGGTTACGAATTTAGTGTGATTATTTTTGAGAAAATTGTAGATTAGTAAATGATAAAAAGTTTTCTTTGACACATTTCAAGTTTCGAAAAAAGAAATTTAAACACATTTTACAAACAAGCCTATTCTCTTGTTACTACAGCTGAAAGTGGACATTTTCAGCTTGGATTTTGTTGGTGGTTATTTTAGTTGAGATAAGACCGGGTAGCGATAAAGACAGCCAAAATGGAGGTAATGGAAAGAATTCTTCAATATTTTCCTTATTATCTGTAAAAAGAACACTGATAACACACAGTAAAAATAAAAGTATTGTACGAACAGTAAATAGTGAGATTAAATGGAATTGATCAAACTAAGTATCCTAAACCTCAAAATATGGCAAAAGAATGAGAATTGAATGTATTGAGCTCTTGACAGATTTCAGGTTTAATTTTAACTTGATTTAAATTAATCGTAATTGAATATTTATTTCGATAGAAAGTGAATTGATACAGTGTACGTTTAAGAAATGTAAAGAAAAGTGAACAAAGTTGGAAATTTTATAGAAAAAATTATCTCTCATTGGATATTCGATAAGAAGAAATCCTTAAAAAACAATGTCAACATACAAATGACTTTCAAACTCAACTTTCAAAGCATTGAATACGGCTCCGAAACTAGTGACCTTCGATAAGCTACAGTTGAATAGGACAACTAGTTACATAAACTGTTATTATTTATTCCAATAGAAATGCACTAGTAAAACAGAGTATTAAATACTAGTTGATGAGCTGGTTTTGTTATGGTCAATGCTTCTACTAATAATAATTCTTAGTTAGTCGGGCATTTTAAGATGTACATGCAAAATATATCTTGTAGAAAACTGAAAGAAATGCTTTGATAACATACATAATCCTACAAATACTGTCGTGTTGAAATAAAACTAAAGTGTATGAAGATAATAATGTACATTCATAGTTTTTCAATTTAAACCAGAACATTTTTCTGCAAAAATGGGCAGAAGGGCATAAGCACAACCGGAACTATGCTTCCTTTATGACATTGTTGCGATCAATCCAATGAAATTGTTATCCGAGCTAATAAATCTACCTTGTATGAATTATTAATGAATTGGAAACAATAAATTCTATTCTCAACACATGGAAATGACTAATAATTATGATGATCCATCACGCACCAACTGCAATAATATAATTGAGATGCTTCACTGAATATCCATTGTATAGGGGACTACTACTGTAGAAACTACTACAGTGTTTGGAAACTACAGTAAAAACATCACTAAAAATCGACTACTCCGGCGAGATTTGTGAAATTCCGACAACTAGATGCTATACAATTAATAATCAGGTATTTGATTCGCATTTAATAACAATAATATTATTTCATCAATTCAATCATCAGTTTGCATGAAAAAGTGTTTCAGTAACCTGTTTCAAAACTAAATTATGTATGCACACCTGAGGAATGAGTCAATCAAGTTTGCAAAACCCTTTAGCCTACAGTCTACTTAAAATTATTTAAAAAATTCTCCAAGTTATCAATTTTACAGTGAAGTTATTTAACTGTGAAAGGAAATAGTCTACTCTAAATTATTTAAAAAAGTCTCGAGAGTTATTAATTTTTCAGTGTTAAAAGGACCCAATTTATTATTTTTTTTTGGAGGATGAAGCCCACATAGGTCTGAGACCTGTGCGTGAGTTGGATGATTATGATTGATGAGCTGGACCTACAGTTTTAGGTGGCTTCCGAACCACTGGGAAGTGATTTTACAGCAGAGAACAGTGACCTTTTTTGCTGGCCAATCTAATCGGTCACCCTTACAAAGAGTACCCAGGAGAACACAGCTTATCTCTATCTGATTGAACAGATACCTGCTACGGCTCACGGCTATCACTTCCCAAAAAATGAATGAACTGAATAAACAAAATAAAATGAATAAACCTTATAGATAAATGAATAAACCCTTATAAAATGAATAAACAAAAGCTTAATTTTTATGAAGCATTTCGATATTATAATTTTCCTCAATATAAAATTGTAGTTTTAATTATTAATTACCATTTCCTAAATCTAATTTCATAATTAGATTTTTAAATGAAAAATAGTTTTTTAAAAAATTTGATACAAGTACGGTAGTTCTCTAACTTTTTGTAGGTGGCGTCAAAATGTTTATGAATTTATAAAAAAATAAATTAATGGACATCATTGTCCATCTCGAAACTGAACAATACCAACATGTACATGCTCACTATTTGCATTGTGTTCTATTTGTATTTTTACTAATTGCACGTAGTTGCACTACAAAATTATTTGCAGCGCCTAAAGTGACAGCGCACAAAGAGGAACCTTGGCAAAATAATCCTGCAGCAAAAACGGGCTGTAAGAATAATGATGAATTTGAATAGAATGGACTCGGTTAAGCATTTTTCTCTCAGCTGGGTATTCTAACAATATGCCCGGTACATATTTAATGTTGAGATGTATTTAAAAAATTTTGAACTTCAAGTAATAGATCCCATGATTATAATAAAAGATCAATTTGGGTTAGGCGCAATTTGGAAATTTCAAAAAGAAAACAATATGTAAGTGTGAAAAATATTTTACTATGTTACCAATAAATTTACAGTTAGAGGAAAGTGCTAAATTCAAGAGAAAACTTAAAAGAAATATTTGGCAGTTTGTTATCCCTGTACTCCTTGCAGGAGTTTATTCATTAGGCATAATCTATAAGTGATATGTTCAACCTTTGTAACTTAAATTTTTTGTATAAATGTGATACTATTCAATGTACTTGTACATTTTTTATGAATAAAGAATTCATAAAAATTGGCATTGTTTTTCCCTTCCTGACGCGAGATATGTAGACAGTTCAATGTCATACCCAGGACATAACGAATTAGTAGTGTATACTACAGTTAATGAATCATCATAATAATATATAATATGATAATATATATAATATCATAATAGTATATAATTCTTGGATAAAAAACAATAGATAAATCCTTCATTGAAATAAAAATTTACACAAGAAAAATCGAGTGTGAAAATGAAAATAATAATAACAGAAGATACTGAGATAGGGGATAAAAGGCACAATGAATAAAAGGATAAAAGTTTATGCCTATTATAGTTTGTAGTTTAAAATGAAATTGAAGGTAAAATGGCTCACCATCAACAACGTCTTAATAGTTTTCTCAACTCTTGAGCTATTCTTTATGTTAGTTCATTTAATTTTCCTCAAAATAAGAATGAATATTATTATAGAACAGTGGAAAATGACATGGGCCATAGGCCACGCTCTTTAGTAGAAGATATTTTCAATTTTAAATTCAAGGGCATTGCGGGACAAAGCTTATGTGGTGTAATTACTGGTTTGCTTGAATAAACTGTAGCTTACATACATAATAGAATTTATACTGCTAACACTAAACTAGACAATGCACGTTTGAAGCTAGATTCTCCAGATGCTGCTTACATACAGATTACATATGTTTGAAAACTATGCTCTTCTTGAATTTATTGAATGAAACTGTTTCAATATTTTATTGTACGCTTTCAATATTGCAAATCAATGAATAAAACAAAATAATAATATGATTCAGCTTCATCCTGAAGTATGTAATAATTCATGTTTTTTATTATCTTGGTGATTTATGAACAATTTCTATTGATATTGCAGGTAGCCTAATAATTTGATTCGTTTGAAAACAGATAGAAATTGGGCAATATACAAATAAAAATAGGATACAGTAAGTTAGAGCTCCACTATTCCGAATTAATTGAGACCGAACCTTGTTCGTAATTTTAGCGGGAATTCCGAATCGGCGGATTTTATTAGGATTATAAGAATAATACTAATTACAGTATTATTAATGTGTTATAATACATATTAACCATCCTTCGTTCAAGACTCATCCTTCTTTCTAGAGTGTAAATTTCTGCCTGTTCCATGTTAAAATAGTCTCAAATCTAATATCCGTCCCATTATACAGAAACATTTGTTTCTAACAGGGCTTTTCCACTTTCAAAGTCACATACCTTTCAATTTTTTCTATTTTAAGAAACGACATTATATGAAAAATATGTACAGTTTTTCTCATATTATAGCTTGTATTGTAGAGAAATACGGGAATAAATATTTATAATTTTATACAAATGAGTGGGATATTGTCTAAAATTCCATTGATAATCTATTATTAATAATTTAGTTTATTAATTTCCATATAATAAAGGAGAAACTTATTTAAAATATGACATTGTTTGCATAGATATTTTGAATATCAACATTGTAGAATAGATTTCTAGTTTTCTAGATTATTTCAAATTTCTAACTTTAGCATACAAGCCAGGCATCTAGAAGTGAAACATGATGAGATTCAGCCATGTAAGATGATATATAGAGACATTTTGAACCCAGATTTTCTGCATGACTCAGTTATGGATGAAGTCATGTCAGTCATAGATAAAAATTATAAGGATATTAGGATGATGAATTCCAAAAGCTCATTTATTCGCCAATTAGTTCAAATATTGGAGTAAATGTCCCAAAGCACAACTAATACGTGGAAGCTCTGATTGTCAGTGTGATGGTTGATAAGAGTTGATAAATCATGATTGATATTTGTTTACCATCTATTCTAAACTGAACTCTGATCTTGGAATCATGAAAATACAGCCAACATTTCGTCGTTTTATTTCACATTGGGTAACAAATAACGTTATCAATGTTCAATAACTATTATTATCTGTCCAAAAGCTATTTCGGTATAAGGAGAATCAGGTTTATAAGATTTTTGTTGTTTTACAAGAGCACTCAGTATTATTCAAATGAGTAGTGGAATAGTTTTAATAGCAGTTGGCACTACAGTAGTTAAATACTGTAATGTCATACGCTGTATGTTCACAACAATATGTATTTACTTCCCACAATCTCACATAAAATAATCACTCTTCATCACATACTTCACAATATGACAAAATTTTATAACCACATGAAAATTATGAATACTTTTAAAATATTGAATATTTTGAAAAATATCCAAGAAAAACAATTTTTATCTTAGGGGAAACGATAGTTGATAATACTATACCATTATATCAGCTATAGTTGTATCACCGGTTCCAGAAGATGTAGGTTGATTTCCTGAATATGTAAATATAACTTATGTAATATTCATAAAATTGTATATTTCACTTTTGTAGTAGAATAAAGTGTAATGTAACTTGATGGAAATAAATTATTTGTTTATTATTTTATAAATACGGTAGTCTATATCAATTCAATAAATTGAGATGATTAGAAAAAAATCGTGAACAAAAATTATACTGCTGTTCAATTTATTTCACACTTAAAATTTAACACACACAAAGTATCACTTACGGATACTTATGATAATTAATTCAATAAGACCAGAGAGAAACTCGGGATTATCGAAAGATCAGAAGAGGAGAAATAAAAACTATAGAAGACGAAACTGCTCTCTAATCAATTTAAAGCGAAATTAGTTAGTAACATACAGAAAAATTATGAACGGTTTTAAAAAGTATTTGAAAAAAGAAAAACCAATTACTGCACGAACATACAGTAGAACACAGTATATTAAATAATGGCGAGTGAAAAAACTGATAAGATTCTATGAGCTTCTGAAACTCAGTAGGATAGACACTCAACAAAAAAACGAAAATGGGAGAAATGCAAAGGCAGGTTAGGTTGGAGAACGAGTGAGACAACTTTCACTTGAAAATAGTTGGCGAAAAAAGGATGCAATGATTTATTCTATTTTCTAATTTTACTGGGACACATTGCAAAAGGTGCCGGAAACTATAAATTACGCTGTATCAATTCGTAGCATCCTAGCTGTTGTGAGTCACAACACAGGGCTCGATTTCAGTTTGAAATTTGACAAATCATTTCTAAGAAATGTCAACGACCTTCAATTGGAAAGGGGTAGCAACAAGGAGGACCTACAAAAATAGAACAATATTCCTTTGAGCAAGAATATGAATTAAACATTTACTTCCACCGGGAAAATGGATTGGCGATAGGGAATTCTTAGAAACAATAAAAATTATGACGTCAACAGGGTAGATTTTGCATCCACCTGACAGTTTTCTTCTTTGATGAAATTTTCAATTATTCTTATAATATCGTCATAATGTATTGGCCTAAATCTTATAAATATCCTTTAGAAACTCATAACCAAGACGAATTACTTTCTAATTGATATACTATTAATTTATTTATGGGCATTTGAAATATAGCATTTATTAAATGCAAAAAATGTAAAATATTGAACTATAAGTAAGGCTGAAAAAATATGTCAAATAATAAAAAGTTATTTCGTTTTATAATCTTTTGTAATTGAATTAAAAATGTTGATTTTTTAAATAATTTCTTTCAATTTTTATACATTTTGAAATTAGACTACTTTTTAATACAATTAAAATGTTAGGTTGAAAAAGGCAGTCAATACAAGAAAGATTGAAAATATCCCACAAATGATACCCATTCTAACCCTTGTGTAGGGAACCGCAGGGGCAAAAAATTATTCAATGCAGAGAACATACTAATCTATTAAAGCCCAATCAATGTCGGATCAATCCTGAAAGGAGGTAGGTACCAAATTATTGTAAAAAAATTGTTTATTTACAATATTTAATGTGTATTGACAATGAATGGTCCATAATATATAAACAATAGATGTGATATAAATCATATAAGTTATTGGTGAAAAAGTGCAATAATCTAAATTAGCAATGCATGTATCAAATCATTTAATATTTTAGTTGAGCCAGTTTCTTTATGAGAGATGATCTGGAAACAATATCACAGGATATATACTGAATTAGTGTCTTTAGTATCTATTATGTGACAATATAGTAAGCACGTGCAAACTACGCTCTACAAAGTAAAAGTTTATATTTTCACACAAACTAGGATTACAGTACTTATTTGTAACTCCTAGGCGATAAGGCTTCGTTTAGTTTGGTAGGTAATTTTTCTGAATTTGTAAAAATAATAGAATGAATATTTTAATCAAACATAGAATATTCATTTAACTATTCTTGGAGTCTATGTCTCAATAGAAGTGGAACAGTTGGAAAATACTAGACTTCTGTGGCGACCTTCGAACTATGCTTTCATACAGGAAGAGATAATTTACTCCGTCTCCAAGGCTGGGAAATGAAAATTGCCTGGATATCTGTGTAGCATTGAGATGACCTTTCGGTAGACAGCTTTGTGTGACAAATGATGCTAAGAAGGATTGAAAATATGTGTTTCATATTCTTATTGATTTTCTTTAATTCCATTGAAATATTCCAAGTCAAGGATCCAGCAAATTACAAAAATAATTTGAAAAACCTTAAAAATTATAGTTATGAAATCTATAACTTTTATATTTGTTGAATATACAGTAATATTTCAATACAAAATTATCACGATTTTAAATTTATCAGACACAAATGTGGATAAATTCATTAAAAAACTATTCAATCTCATCTAGTGAGCATTTTTCAAACTCAGTTCAATGAACTCAACAGACTGATAACATGCTGACATGAGTGGTACAATAGAAAATTTTCTCAATCATAGAAGAAACTAAAAAACAATTGTTAATAATTCAGTCTAAATAGAACAACGCGGTTTTTTTTTGATAAATTGGCATTTTCTTAAAATACATTTTTTAAAGTTCCTAGAGAAGAACAATGAAGCAAATATCAAAACATCAAATGTCAACATTTTTATTTGAATTGGCTTACTATTATTTTGCAAGCATTACACAAAATGTTAAGGGGACTATTTTGAATGTCAAAAACCATTTTTGAAGCTGGAAAAAGGGCATTTGACTTTGCTATATCGATAAACCTTAACAGTTCAATCGGTTTCTTGTCATTCGTATCATCAGGGACTGCATTGCGTGACTTCAATCTCACATGTGGAATCAGAATTTGATCACTTTGATCCCTAGCAATTTTTCTGCGAAATTTACTTCCTATGTAGCATAAATAGAACAAAATTGAAATATTTGACCTCGTAGAACTTTGAGTTTTGAAGATTGGGGGGTGGGATTGAGGGGGACCACCATGCCAACATCTTTTGACCTCTATATTTATTTTTATGCTTACCAGTAAGCAGATATGTTTTTTGATACTGTGTATCAAAATTCTATAACACTATTGATTTATAATGAAGAGATTTTTCAACTTAAGTATTTGTCCCACGATTTATTTCCTAATTAACCTGAAAATTATCAGTGACAAGATGATACGAGAGAGTTATTAAATTATTTTTAAGAAAAGTTTCTAATTTTTGGTCGAGAAGAGGTTATGTTATAAACTGGTACTCTAAGACCCTCCAACAAAACAAAACAGCATGAAAACTGAAGTTATTCATGATTAATTTGAGGAAATTTGCTTTAGGCATTTGTTAGCAAGGCAAGTGAGTATAAATCTTATATTCTATACGCCATTACGCCTTGATACTTAGGAAGGACTTTGGTGTATCTTATATAAATCATTACTGCAATGATAAAATATTTTTATTAAATATTTCAAGTAAAATGAAATGTTAAATAGCAGGTTTTCCTGGACAACCTTTTAGAATGAACTTCAATGCCTCAGTTATCCAGATTACATTTTAAATTCGTATGATCGGTTGCATTTTAATTTCGTTCAAGATAGTTGAAGCTTCGAAAGCGACTTATTTTCGAGTTTTATATACAATCCAATTGTAAAATAGTGCTTTCAATCTCATCTATTCCGAGTGCACTCAGTTACCCGGTGAAATTGACAATGACCACAGGCCAAAGACGATACATGTGCGAGGACACTGAATACATCACATCACATGTGGCCGGCCCTATGTGCGACTCATCAATGTGAGTGATTTGACCTCATTGACCATTGTCTGCCAGCCCATTTATTTTTCAAGGATGCTCAAAATGTTTCACAAATGCTCACATTCCTCCATCAACTTTATCGTTTGGAAAGGAAGCCCAGTAAATAAAGGTCTAAAACACCGTTTCAGGAAAAAAATATACAAAGCTAAATTTCACACTATCGATAGAACACTACTAAATGGTAATTTACCCAAAAGTCCCCAAAAATCCTATTGGAGCTTCCCCATTTGGCCCCTCAAAGTTCCAAAATATCAATGATCATGCGAATTTAGATACCTCTTTAACCAACCATCGGATGCAGTTGATTCTTCTACCACCATGTTAGTCATATAATAGGCTAAAATAATGGTCCCATTTATTTTCACGATAAAGATTAAAGTTTACCTCATAAAAATTAAAAAATCTTTTAAAGTAGAATCTCTTCAACTAGATTTCTTATTTCGCAAGGGACTTTCTCGTTTGCCATTTTACAGGAAAAAGGTTTAGAAAAAATTTGTAGTACTTTTCTTTCTGAATCCGATGATGTAAATAGTTACATACTCATTATCAAGAATGTAGGAGGGGGAGTAGCGACCCAGTTACGCTGTGTCGCGGTCCCCCATTCATCAACACCATTGCACAAACAAATCAATATTAATGGAAAAAGAGTTCTTTTAATGGATTCTTATATGTATTTTGAAGCACTGAATTTCGAGCTTTGCCACTCTTAGAACTGTGAGTTTTGAAGTTATGGAGTTATGGGTTGAGGAGGACCACCATGCCAACATCTTTGGACCCCTAACTTTCGAGCTCAGGGACTTTGAGGGAAGTGATAACCGTGAGCCGTAGCTGGTATCTGTTCAATCATATAGAGATAAGCTGCGTTCTCATGGGCTCTCTTTGTAAGGGTTAGATTGGCCAGCAAAAATACAATGTTCTCTGCTCAGTGGCGTACCGAGGTTTCAAGCGCCCTGGAGCGGAAGTGTCTTACGATGCCCCCACCCAAAAAAAAAAATCAGTCTTATACTCAACCACCCGATCGGGCTGATATTAATATAGTGGTCATTAAATGAAACAACGGCATTTTACCCGCCTCTTACTACGCCGTATTTTTCAGAAATGCGAATCTCCCATGAATAATTTTTCGCCAAGCCAGATTCTGCTTTTATCACTTTTATCAATTTCCAAACAGCTTGTTTTGGATTTTTTCACTTTTCTATAAATTCATTTGCAGTTATTCTTTTAGCATTTTGCAAGTCATTCCTATAAAAAATTTCTTGTATTTATGTTATAAATATTTAATAGGATTCAAAAGTGAAGTATTTCAGTCCTGTTATTAGTAATATAAAAACCATTGAACCTTTTTCAATTTATTTTTCTAAAATGAATTCAAAGTCTTCATTCAATTACTTGTAATTGTTATACCTTTTTCCACCCAATTAACATTGTTTTGGATTTGCTACTTTTGACTCGACTGTTTTGCATTCTGTCTGGTTGTAACGCATTTGCGGCTGAACGCGTGAACCGATTTCTTTTAAATTTGACATTTTAGTAATGCGCAGCGATGTATTCATACGGTTTTTTAAAATTGTGTTGCATTTTACCCTTTTGGCCTTCATTATAGTAATACATATTTATGTTAGTAAAAGGCAATTTTCTCTCAACAACGGTGCGCCCCTCAGAGCCTTGCGCCCTGGAGCGACTGCTCCACTCGCTCCATTATCGGTACGCCACTGTCTCTGCTGCAAAATCACTTCCCGGTGGCTCAAACCCACCTAAAACTGTAGGTCCAACTCATCAATCGCCATCATTCAACTCATTACCCACGCACAGGTCTCACACCTATGTGGGCTTCATCGTAAAAAAAAGAACGGTACGTCACACTTCATCGACCTACAGCTCATTCTTCTCAGCTCATTGAGGCATATTCATATTTCACATGCAACATTTGACCTACAATTTTTAATTCTAACTTCGAAGTCAGTAAAGGTTTACTGTATACTGTCCTTGGAAAATGACGGTTTTTTATTAAAAACAGTTCTAATAACTCGTGATAAGTATGCAAAAGTGGACTAGATTTGTAGGTAGAATTTTACTTGTTCACATCAAAATCTCAGGAAACACTTTTAATACTGAGAAAAAAAACCATATTATACATAGGCAGCTTTTTAAACTTTTGGTTTTTCCAATCAGGCCTACAGGAAAACTTTCTGCCCTAAAACCAAATAAACATGTTTCATTTTTCAACATTTTGGAACTTTACAGCTTAGGATTTATGCTTGCTACAATGATGCAATTGGTGCCAAATTCCAGGTAGTAAATTTTTACAAGAATGATATCTTTTAGATATGGCTGTAAGATTGTAAAAACCAAAACATTTTGAAAACCCTCAAAAAACTGTTGACATCCTTGATAATGAGTATGTAACTAAACATATCATTCAGAAAGAAAATTAGTACACATTTTTTTCAAACCAAATGGCAAACGAGAAAGTCCCTTCTGAAATGAGCTGAAATCTAGTTGAAAAGATTCTACTTTTAAGGATGTTTCAATTTTTATGAGGGTAACTATAAGGTTTAACGTGAAAATGAATAGGACCATTCTTGTAGCCCATTATATGACTAACATGATAGTAGAAGAATCAACTCTATATCCGATGATTGGTTACAAATATCTTAATTCGCATCATCACTGATATGTAAAGTTTTGACAAACTTGACCTAATTTTGATTTTCATGCTGATGATGCCCACAAGAGTCCGAGACTTGTGCAGTGATGAGCGGATGATAATGAATTTATGGATTCCAGTTTAAGGTGGGTTTCGAACCACTAGGCAAGTGATAATAAAGCGGATAACATCATGTTTTTTGTCGGTCGCCCTTCCAAGCGCAGTCCAGAGCGTTCGTGACTGAACACCACGATCGCCCCGACACAGCGCTCGGAGAGCAGCCATCACTCTCCTCTTGAGTTCTGTCCTATCCTTGAAGAATTTGGTTGTTTGGAGAAAAATTTCCACCTTTACTAATTCTAATAGAATGAATAGTTATCATAGATGATGTTGATGGTTATAGCATATTAATGGTATAACCGCAGAAATTCATCTTTTGTGAAATAGTAGCCTACAGAGCTACGATTCGAAACCAATCTATACACTCGCAGGGAAATTCACTCGCTTGAACATTCATATGAATTAAAGGCAGGGGCGTAGTCACAATTAGTGTTCACAATTTGGAGTGTTCGATCACCCTTTTTGGGAAGGAGGGATGATTGGAAATTGGATAATTGACATCAAGTATTGACGAAGTGTGTATTACGATGAAAAGCTACAGACCGTTTTGTATTGCTCAAGACTTCAATTTTTCAATGGCAATAATTTGTTTATTCTTGCATTTATTGGATTGAGTCTAGCACCATCATCAGGTGTACAGTAGTCAGTAGTTGACTATTGGCAATTTTTATTATGAATGTATGGGATTGAGCATTGTCTAAGAGATATACATCTAACAATTTTGCCCTGGAATGTATAATATATATCAACTAATGCTGATTATAAAGTTGAAATGATTACAGTAGGAATCATCAAATAATATACAGTATTATGTGACAAATTCATAACATTTTAAATTATCCAAGGTATTTTGGAATTTGAATTTCAATTGAAAATTCAAGATTTTAATTGAAATTATGGTAAAGTATGGGATATGTGAAATTTCCATCATAAGTCATACTTCAAAGTCGAACAATAACATGTATTGGATGATAGATATAAGAAATATCAATAGAGATCTTACTGAATCAGAGACAGGGAGAGTAATTGAGATATTTTAAATACGTGATACTTCTCACACGGGTTCAACATATTTGATTTCAAACATATTCATTTATTGATAATGAACTTTCGCGTTTGTATTTTCCTATCAGGTTTCTCTTTGATTGCTTACACTAATCTGTATATAAACTACAATCTAATATTGTCAGAAAATGTGGAAATTTTCATCTAAAATATCCTAATCAACTAATCAACAAAGCCCTAATCATATTGAGAACATTAAAGTTAAATCTAATATTCAATCTCATTGGGAAGTGATAGCCGTGAGCCGTAGCAGGTATCTGTTCCATCAGATAGATAAGCTGCGTTCTCCTGGGCACTCTTTGTAAGGGTGACCGATTAGATTGGCCATCAAAAGAGACACTGTTCTCTGCTGTAGGTCCAGCTCATCAATCACGATCATCCAACTCATAACCCACGCACAGGTCTCACACCTATGTGGGCTTCAACCTCGAAAAAAATAATATATATTTAGTAATGACAATACTCTGTATAATTCGATCAAAATGAAAAATGTTCTTTTCACATAAATATTATTAAATTTCTTTATAAAATAAATCTCTCATAATAGAAATGTGAAAATTAACAGAAACATCCCAATCTAGATCAAAGAAAAGTATGTCGAACTTGCTCAACTAATCATCTTGAGAGCATTATAATTGAATACAATATATTATTTGGAAATGAGTATTACAAACAATACTCTACATAAATATACAAAAATGAAAAATATATTTTTTCACATGATATTTCTTCTAATCTTTCATACCAAAAACGTGGAAAACGTCATCAGAAACATCCTAATCAAATAATCTAAGATCCACAGGTAAACTTTGAAGAATTGAAGTGGTGAATAATAATGATGGTAATGGAGATGAAATAAGTGAAGAGTAGGCCAAGAGAATTGAGGAGAGTATTCTACTAACCAGGGCAAAGGAGTGAGAAGGATAGAGGCTCCCCATTGACAGTGGTGGAAGAGACCTCGTCGGTTTTTTTCGGGCACTCCTCGCCGGATGCTGGCTTTCCGATAGGACACTCCATTTCGTTGCGTCGTCGTCTATTTAGTTTGCGCACAGGTGATAGATGATAGAGAACCTCAAGCACCGCGTGATAAACAAGATAACGCCGCGCAACTTATTTAATTTTGTGCGACTGGCAACACTGATCACACTCCGCGCGAAATCAAAAGACGACTGACTCCTTGTAATCGTATCGACCGATTGCGCGCGATGCTTTTCCCCCACTGCTGCCAACCCAACGAAAATTTCCCAACAAACCACTTCCTGAATTGAATCGTTAAAATTGATTCCGCAGTAGTTGATATTACTGTATGAAGAAATGCGACCCCCTTCTCATCTCATACTACTGCATTTTTAAACTAATCATCCAGTGATCTTGACTCGCAGAATCTATTTTTGAAAATTGAAAATCGTACTAGGCGCCAAAAGTGTGCTAAAACAAGGCGTTTGCGAGAGATGAACAAAAATATTTGGAGTAGATTTCCGTAAAAATATGATTTGACGCCCATTCAAATCTATTTGGTATAACTGTACCTCAGGACAGAGTGATAGGAGCAAATCCAATTTTTTTGGAGGTTATTAAATATTTGAGGGCATCTGCTGGGGGAATATCATCAAAAAAAGCTTCTCATCTCCATTAAAGACGCAAATAAAGTTTTTTTATTATTTGAAAATTACGGAGGGGGGTGTAAATCCCCTTCATCATCCCTCTGGCTTTAGGTCTGCCACAAGAAAAGAACAGATGACATAATGTTTGTGGTATTACTGACAAGTAAATGACAAAAAGTTCAGAAAAACAAAAAAAAACCAAGGATTATTATTGAGATTGATCTGAATAAATTGACTCATATTTGAAATTTAAAATCTCTTAATCCTTTACACCATTAGTTTATCCGTAACACCATTAAAATAAGCCAATCTGAAAATTATAAAGCTTCTTTCCTTTCCAATCTTGAAAATGTAGCCTCTATAATAAAATGAAAGAAAATGTGTGAATTGGATTATCGGGTGTAAATCGTTTATATGGATCCATAAGTTTCAAGTTAAGTACAAGTTTCATTCCAACCGGGTCTTACAGCTAAATACAAATTATAATCTTGAAAAAATAATGTAGTTGGCTACGCTTTGAAATAATTAACAACTATAAGGGGAAAAAAATATAATGGATTAATAAAGCCGCGTCTCCATCAACCGAACATGTCTGCCGAACATTGTTGGCACATACAAAAAACGGGCAAACATTAAGCATATGGGTCACCGAACATGTTCGTGAGTTCAATTGAAATGTTCGGTCTGTGAGCGAACAGTGACGACCAACAACAGGTTCCCGCCACTAACCCCACACACCGATTATAATGTTCGAGAAGGCGTCCACAACAAACCAACTCCAAAAAATGTTCGGCGACTGCGGCTGATTCCAGCGAACACTGTTCGCCGAGCATGTTCGGTTGGTGGAGACGCGGCTTAATTGTAACATCCAACATTATTTTGATATCAAGCGCGAATCCAGGTGATAAAATATAATGGAATTGTAACATTTAACATTAATGCGATATCAAGCGTGAATCCAGGGTGGGTTTACTCATAAATGTGCTTAGAATATGGTTTAGAGGGATTATTTTTTAAAACATTTGGGGGGAGGGGGGAGAGAACCCCCCCGAACTTCAAAGAAATTAGTTATAGCTCATATTATTGTTAAGAATCCAAGACAGATGAAAGACAAACAATATTGTCTACACCACTCATTTTGTAAAGATCACTTCCATTGATTGACGAACGTGCCTCAAAGAGATTGTAAATTGATACTTGTTTACGTCTCTCTCACTCCTGTTAGTTCTAGTGTTTTCAACAACTTTCGAGAATCTACTAGATCTTGTTTCTGTGTGATCAAGACATCAAGAAATTACTAGTATGAATGAAAACAGTATAAAAAGACTCTCCTCGTCTGCGTTCAGTAAGTGTTGTTTGATATTCCCAACGTTCGTATCCAGTGACAGTTTATACAGACCATGTGACTACGTATCCAGTCACAGTTTATACAGACAGTTTGATTATGTATCTCAAGTGCACGTGATCAGTTAATATGGTAAATTCTTTGACAATACTCAGTGCTATTATTGGGGTTATCAAATACAGTAACAGGCTGTGCTTTGTAGGTGTTCAACTGTTTTTAGACATTTCTTTATACTTCATTGAAAAGTTTATTGAGTAGTTGTTTATTTAATTACAGTATTGATTGGCCTACTCATAGTTAGTAATCAATTTCTGTACAGAGATACCGAAAATTAATAAATTATTATTTGAATGCTATTGATCTGATTTTTCTTGTGATTAGCGTGTGTTGTAAGAGAAATTTGTGCAATTTAAAGTGCGAGTGTTAATTTTAAGTGTTGCCAGCATTATTTAGTGATAGAACCCATAACATTATTATCTTGGATGTTAGAGAACTCTTCCTTTGTTTCTCTTTACTATTGCCATATAGTGTGGATAGCGTCGAACTGCGCATGTGATTAATAAATTACTAAGCTGATTATTTCTGGGCCCCTGGAGCTATGGTCGAACTGCGCATGTTGCCCCTGTGGCCAATTATACACCGTTGATCACACCTTTTACCTAACCTAATCTCTGGAGTAGCACCATATATTAATCAGCAACTGTAAATTTGTCACAATAAATAAATCATAGTGTAGATTTTTATCTTGAAGTTATTTTCAACTTGTTGGTGAAATTTCAAGCAAAACAATTTATTAAAAAAATGCTGAGGCAAAAATCTCCATCTTACTTTAAATTTTTGCAGTGCTATACGATTTGTAGGCTATGTGCAGTTCGACCCTACCCTAGATGGAAACACATCAAGAATCAAGAATGTTTTATTGTCATACACATTTCAGCATTGACAAAAGTCACTATAACTAATGCATTACATACAACAAAGTATAAGTCAACATTTGAAAAAACAAAACAAGTTGTTATACTAACATGTTCCAAGTCATGGGCATGATACACAATAAAATTATTACACATGCATCACAGTTCGACCACCTAATTAGGGCGGTTCTTGAATTCTGAGAACTACCTTGCGCAGTTCGACCGCACCCTATTGTGTCTACAGTCAACGTTCACCTTCCCCACCATATTACATCCAGCTGGTCATCCCACTCCACGACTGAAGATCTAGTTAGGCCACTGATTAGAAGTTAGTGTTCTTTTACCTCATACTCTATGCCTATGGAATACTACAGAGTTTACTAATCACGAGTGAGGACCTATTTAAGGGATTTAACACATTCTTAATTAATGCTACGGGTTCTACTTGCTAAAATAAGGCTGGCAACACTAAAGTTCACACTTGCACTTGATTTACACAAATTAGTCTATTTACACACACTAATTGTAAGTTCAATTAATAAATAAAAACATATCAACAAATGACAAGCTAATACTTATTTTTTAGTAATTATTTACAAGAATTAAGGAGTAATTAATTACAGACTGATCAATAACAAAAGAAACAAGAGTCCAATAAACTGTACAATAATGTAGAAAGAAATTATAAAAAGAGCAACTAATCACTTACAAAAACACAGACCAATTCGTTATTTGACAGTCCCAAATAATATCACTTAACACAACGTCTTTAAACTATTAGTAAGCTGCATAAACAGTAAACACTTGACACTGTCTAAAGACTGAATAAAGCACTGTTTACTCCACTGGCACTGGATTGTCTCTCTTACGAGAACTGTAATACAATCTGTCACACAAGTTTGTAAACTAACTGTCACGCAAGCTTTTGTAAAACTCAACTCAATGGTTCACGTGAGCTCCTTTATATATGAGATAGTTGTCATAATTCCAAGAACTGGAATCACCAGACAATTCGAGAAGGCCATGGAACATGATCTTGATTGTTCAAGAAGTCAGAAGAAATCACAAGAAGTCTCGAGAAATCAATTGAGTGAGTCAGTTGCAGACTTGAAGAATAAGTGACAAAGACATGTGAAGAGCAAGAGAATGAAGATCGATCGAAGTCACGTCCAACCATGAAAACAATAGAATGATATAAATAGAACAAGTGCGTGAATAATTGCTTGTTTGCTTTCGTAACATTAATATTGAAATCCTTCAAATGCTAAAATAGATCCCAAACGCCTCCACCACTTTGTTAATGCTTAACAATACAATAAAAATTGAATCATCTTTCTGAAAAAGTTATTTCAACACTCAATCGGGGATGAATCAAGCACCAGAAACAAATCACTTTGTTTCAGTCAGTATGCTAGCTAAAATGGGTGTATTTATGTCTTGAATGTCTTTTAAAATGCAGTTTCAGAGGAGTTAGACCTAAAAGAACGATGCAGGAACCAGAACTCCCTACTAACAAAAAAGTATTTCGTTCCCTGCAGTATACCATAGTTTGCCTATCACTCCAAGCCGGTGCATATCAACAATGACTCAAGCACTAGAGCGTCCGGGTCTAGTGTGTGTTAAAATGAATGGATTTGAGCTTTTCTAGAATTGAGACTAGAATCACTTGAAATTCGATTTTAGGGGATTGGTTCTCAGTCTCAATGTGCCACTGTGTGATATTGAATAGTGTTATGGGTTCTACCACTAAAATAATGCTGGCAGCATTTGCAAGTAACATCCTGACTTTATTTACACAATTAACTCACAAAAAACACTGACAACTATTGCAAAAGAATATCAATAAAGAAACTAACAGTTCAATAAAGTTCAACCAATAATGAATATTTCTATAAAAAATTAATCACTGTACTAAACTAATTTTTAATGGCCAATAGGGCGTTCAATAACTCAATAATAAGTGCCCAATAATCTGTAATCACATAAAAATGTTGAGATCTGAATAACAACAGCAACTTAACTCACTGCTCACAAGGACAGCCTTTATATAAGTTTGTAAGGTTTTGTAAGGTAATTATGTCAAAACAAATAAGCTGTCATCTAGCATAAGCTCGAACACACCAGAAGGCCATTTGACATATGAAAATAAAAGAAAGCATTGAGATAAAGATAAAGAAACAATAAGTGCTTGCCCATTATCAATATAACTGGAAACAATTGTTGACATGATGGAACATTGAAGGAAATTCTCCTCATCCTTTGAGTTTGCTAACAGTAGTAAAAAAATGTTCTTATTGAAGAATCAATTAATTGACATTTGTAGTCAACTAGTTGAGTACTGTACTGACTTTTATCTTAATTTTCCTTCACACAGGGATCCTTTTCTCTTTTCGAAAATTTAGCATGCTTACAAAAAACAATTGGAGAATAGCATTCATCAGACAGAAAATCAGTTGTGATAAACTAGTGAGATAATTGCAGCAAGACAATCACATAGGCCTACAGCAAACATCAATCGATGAATGAGAAAAAAGAGAAAGTTCTTGGAAAAATTGGTATTCAAAATCTCAATTTTTCAATAAATACAATTACTGAACAATCAAGAGAGCAATGAAATATCCATAACATCTTTTAAATAAACAAAAGCCAATACAGCAGTAACAATTCTCACCATTACTTCATACAGGGATCCCAAAATGAAAACTTTGTGACTCACCTGCAACACAAAATAAAAACAATCAAAAAATGATACAAGGTAAAGTAAACAGCATACAGAAAATTTTACAATGTTGCATTGTTTTTCTAATAACTCAAACTTATGAAAAAGCACTTCAGTTGAAAAATGATTGAAAATATATAACTTTTCCAGTTTTGAATAACTGTTAACCTTCATAACATGTCAACAATCTTTTACTATGACTATTAATATTACTATACCATCTAATTATTACTGTAGATTGGGTATTAAATATTTTGTTTCGAAAAATCTCAGTTTTGAGAAAACTACTTTGAAAAATTCTTCAAAATATTATAGATGCACTTTACCCTTAAAATACTACAGTTGCTGTCTACTGAGCTTATTCATATTCAAGATTCAAGGTAACTGCTGTTACCAAAGATTTCAAACATATTCTCCTCTTAAAATAGACGGCCCATATCTTCTTAGTAGAATGCACTAAGCTGCTTGGTATGAATTTATATCATGAATACTTTTTCCCAGAAAGTTTCCGTTTCACGGGAGATATTATTAGGTTTTGATGCAGGCAACCGTCTTTGGGTAACAAATAGGGCTCAAAGCCCAGCATGAAGGGCTAGCGTGACTTGATATCATTTAAAAGGAAAGAGAACTAGACTTCAAGGTTTCGAACACTTTAGCCCAAGCTAGTGACAATAGAAAAATTTCAACTCTTTTCTATTTGCAAAAAAAACGTTTAGCATTCTTCCAAACAGAGAAAGCATCTACACATTAAATTAAATTCCAAGGTCTGTCTTCAAATTTTATAAAATAACTAGCTGGCCCGACGCGCGTTGCTGGGTTCCCATAAAAAATTCTTGATTTTATTATTTGCTACCTCCCACTGAAGTTACATTTCAAATGTCAACCTTCTATTAGTTAGTCCTAAGAAGAAGTTAGTCCTAGGGCTCTTCCAGCTGATCAGAGAGGCCTCCTTCGTTGTTTTCTTACACAGTAAGACCTTACTCACCACCTCTCAATGAACATTTCAAATTTAAACCTTCTACGACTATTAGGGTAGAAGCTAGGTTTTTGATTTTTTTATTCGCCACCTCTTACTGAGAATACATTTCAAATTTCTAGCTGCATTGGTTAACAGATGTCATCAACCCGGCATAATTACATTTCATCATACCCAGTCATATGTTTCCTACATACTGCAAGGCTCCGACTGAAAGGTAGCCTACATGCAAATAACGCGGCTAAGGGGCCTACCATATGATTAAAAACTGTTGATTTCTATCAGCTGTTCCTTTAAGCTGTTTGGCCGGCAAGTTCAGTAAGTTAGGTCTGTAAAATGGATTCATTAATAATAATTATTAGCCCCCCTATTAAAATTTATGGTTAGAAACCATCCCCAAAAAATTCCCAACATATTCCCAAAGTTTCATGCCGATCTGTCAAGTAGTTTTGAAGTCTATAGGGAACATACATACATAAAGACATTCATTTTTATGTATATAGATAATTATTAGCCCCCCTATTAAAACTTATGGTTAGAAACCATACCCAATATTCACACAACATATTCCCAAAGTTTCATGCCGATCTGTCAAGTAGTTTTGAAGTCTATAGGGAACATACATACCTACATACATACATACAGACATTCACTTTTATATATATATATATATATATATATATATATATATATATATATAGATAAAATATTAGAATATATATATATATATATAGACTTGATATAAATTATTAAAATAAAAATTATTATAGAAATCTGTGGCAATACCGAGTTTGTGTTTAACTAAGTTTAAAATAACGATAATGCTAGCCTCAAAACTCTAAGCATCTACCTGCTCTGAAATCAAAATGCTATAGATTGGGCTGATGCCGAGTGTTGAGGTCAGCATTGCCGTTATCTTTAAAGTAATTGTGCGGAACTCTCTAATGAGTTACGGTAACCTAACTTACAATGATACAATAACATAACACAAAGTACCGGTAGTGACGGAATAGGTTCCAGCGATGATGATAAAAAACAATACCAGCGATGATGATAAAAAACAATACCAGCGATGATGATATTGATATGAGGATATGATATAGTTGAAGATATTATAGCATACTGTAGTAGCCTACACAGAATCTGGGAATAAGCTCAGCAAATAAATACAGATATCTTTAGAAATGCAATGTTTGGTCAAGGTAACAAAACTTACAATGATACAATAAAATAACACAAAGTACCGGTAGGGACGGAATAGGTTAAAAAAAATAACAGCGATGATGATATTGATATGAGGATGACATTAGTTGAAGATATTATAGCATACTATATAGTAGCCTAAACAGAATAAGCTCAGCAAATAAATGCAGATATCTTTAGAAATGCAGTGGAATGAAAACAGTATAGGAATGGGGTTACTTGACATTATATGAAGCAGGGGTGCCCACCACCCTAAGCCTCATGACGCACCCCCCCCCCCCTAAATTTAGCACCAACCTCCCCCCCATAAATTAGGCCCCCCCAAAAAATGCGAAAAAAGTCCCCCGTATTCTTTCTGAAACTAAAAGAAGATTTATATAGGTATTGAAAAAATTCAAACCCAGTCGATAATATACAAAATGTATGTATATTTCTTGAGATTCTTTACGTAGGTAACATTTTTTTGTAAAGGTAAAAAAGAAATATCAATGAAATGAATATATGAACTTCTGCTCAATAAACTCAATTGAAAAATAGCTAAATAAGAATTTGAACCTGAATGGTTTTTAAACAAATATTATTACAAATACACAATGGTTCAATAAGAATGAAATACCTATAAGTTTATGTTCGGTGTACCAATTAAATTAAGGTTAAATAATTCTACAAAGTTGTTCCTTTAAAGGAAGTGAATACAATGTGTTGATAACTTCATTTGTAAAACACAAAAAAATCAAAATACTAAGTCATTTATGCTAATATTTATTGGACAGTCGTTAAACAACAGGTTATTTACTTAGTGTAGTATCTTGGGAGAATTTATGTATGGATGAAGTACATAAAAGGTACACAAAAGGTACATAAAAGTTATTTACAACACACAATCGAAAGAAGTGTCTTTCAAAAAAAAGAAAACATAGTTATGAAAAATTACTGAATTTTTATTATTTACTTAGTAAATTTTTCTACAGCAGTTCTTACTTATTAGTAAGTAGTTATCGTAAAATGCATGAAAAACATCAACAGTTTGAAGTCAAACATTTTAAATTTGTAGGCTGTGACCATGTACAAGTTAGCTAGGCGCCTTCTAAGCTTGTTAAATCTATTTCTTTAAACCCTATATAGCAGTTTTTGTCTTGGGATGAGGAAAGAGAAAACCTTTCAGTTATTTCTTCGTTAGAAATAGACTCAAGTAAGTCTTTTTCTGCAGCTAGAACCACTAGATTGGACAACCATGAGTCTACCATAGGCCCATAGCTGATCTGAGTCTGTTTTTGATAATTTTAACTTGACTCATTGCTCTTTCCGCTGATCAACTAGTAACTGTTAGGAGAGTAAAGGTGTATGAACCACTTTCAGAGCACTCGCTTAGCGTCTCGCTAAGCTTGAATAATAACTTCCTGCACAAATCCTAAACATAACTATTTTATCTAATTCATATTCAATAGTATAATAATAATTATAAATTAATTGACATTCTATCTGGCGACTTCGGAATATATTGTTAAATGTCGTCACGTTAAACACGGTTTCAATCAACTTTAACCCCCCCAAGAATTTCAATGACGCAGTCTGCGTCATAGCCCCCCCCCCCCCTGTGGGCACCCCTGTATGAAGTCTATGGATAATTACGATCTATGGTCTATTGATCTATATTTTTGTTGAATAGAGTCATATATAGAATATTATTGATTTTCATCATCAATAAATTAAATATGTTATGATGGACAATTTGATTAACATAATGATTGTGAAATTTGATCAACAATAACAAATCCATATCATCATCATCATCATCCACTATAATAACATCATTAGCCACGCATAAATCACTCTCATGAGAAGACCAGCAAGAAAAATATGAGTTTGCATAGCCTACATTGAATCAACTGGATTCGCTCAAGCTCAAAACCAATTTGATCAATATGGAAGTTCATTCAGTTTTTGGGAAGAATAATTAATTGTCAAGGAATAGACTATAAAAAAATGCGTCTTGAAAACAAACACGAGCTTTTCTCTCACCTTTCAGAAGAGCATGACTCAGGCTGATTATAAAAATTTTGGGATTGTCCCAAGATGGGATAGTCACCCCTCTCCCCTCACACGCAATCAAAGCATCATTATGCACAAGCACAAGAAAACTCTCAAGAGATCATGAGTTATCCGACACCACTTGGAGGTGTGTAATTTTCCACTCCTCTTCATAAGATTGTATTTCTAGTGTTCAAGGTCGAATAGTAAACAGCAACTCTCACGCCAACAAGTTGGGCGTGTTTCGTAAGTGGAAAACATCAATCAAATTCATCAGTGGTAAAGTGACCTGCATAGATGAAATAAGAACATTCAATCAGGATAAAATGCAAATTCTACGATAAATAAGGTCTTGCTGAAGCCATTCAAACATCCATTATGTAGCTGAAATGATATGATAATGTTTATGAAATGATACTCCTCTTAATGAAACATTGTTGTTATCATCTCCAGAGGAATTATAAGACTGACTACAAAGGAGTGACATAAATATGTACATTTTCCAAGTTTTTATTTCAATTTTATAATGATAAATTCGTATTCCATCGTTTTGAAAAACGGTACAGTTTCTTCAAAACATATACTGTACTTATATTTGAAAAGGAACGAAAAAACAATTTCATCTTCTCAATAAGTCTTTTCATCATTTTAAATATATGAAAATGTAAAGGAGAGAATAAAGAGGTGTTGAATCTCTGGAATGACGAGTAGAAAGTGATGGAGGAGGAGGAAGTGGAAGAGAAAAAAAGTAGATGATAATGATGAAGAGAAACAGGACAAAAGAGATAAATATAAGAAAAATGAATGAACAAAAAAAGATGGAAACTAAGTAAAAGCGAGAATGACGAATAAGAGGGAAGTCAAATTATTTCCATGCTTTACACTTCAAATTTTTAAATGACAAATCAAAGACAAATTGTAAAGTGTAAATTCATTATTATTTTATTTATCCGTGACTTCAAGGCTACATTACTATGGATAATCGAAGGAAATAAATGAGATCATTGAAGAGAATACACTTTAAAGGATAGGAACCAAAGTGTGTCTTCTGTCAGCTTTACAGCAGGTAGTACAGTACAACTAAAGAAGACAGTTCTGAAGTTCTGATACTAATGCTTCGAGAAAGAAGTGTAAGGACGGGAGTACAACATGAACTCTATATCTATGTTTATATGAATACTGTATACTATCTGTATAAGGCACCTAAAAGTAGAACGAGTCAGGGGAAAATTCTCTGTCGCATTGTGAGTGTTAAGGGGCAGAGCAGGCAACGTGCAATGCAGACAAATACGCAGAAAAGACTGCTGGCGTAAAACAAGGGCAACGAGTCATTGACCCGAATCAGGAGTGAAATGGGGCGTCCACCTCCTTTACTTTCCACCTCCTCATGCCATCATGATACTGTGATTCGTGACAAGTCACGTTCCCAAAGATGAGAGTGAAAGTGACAAACTGTCAAGTATCTCACAACCCCGATGAGCTCCAACGTAGCCGATTTAGCTTAGCTTCACGCTGAATCCTGGATATTCTCGTTTACAAAAACCAAAGTTGCAGAAAAGATGTCTAAACCTATGAACCATCAAGAAACAGTAGTGTCTGAAGCTCTAAACCATCAGAACATATCAATGAAAAATAATAATATAATTTCCAATCAACGAGTTCGAAGTATATATAATATGCGTTCTATTTCATATCGTGTTACTTTTGGACAGTATTTACATTCTCACAAACAATAAAAAAAAATTAAAACAAAAACAGAAAGCGACTTCAATGAAACGATACTTAAAAATTACATAATACAAAGTTTAAAATAAAGTATTTACTTTAAACTGAGAAGATTTTAAATTTAATGCAAGTAACCCTTCGAAGTCTGCGCTAAATCCCTGACATGTTTAGTCCTGACAAATAAATGATGAAGTTCAATAGAAAATTCAACTTTTTAAATAGAATTGTAAATTCACGAAAAAGTAGTTTCTTCCCAAATGTTCCTCCGCTGCATCATAGGACGTACTAAAATGGACGATATTCATGTCACAATAAAGAGTAGAATGCGTAAATTTTAATAGTTCTTTAATGTTGACCAAACGAAGAGAGGTCTATGCTTCAAGTCGGCCGTTTTGCATTTGTCTGTCTGTAACAAATTTACAAACGTGTAAACGCAAAACGTGTGGATCAAATTCTATGAAATTCTGCATGATCTTCCTTGGCCCGTCTAGACATACGCCGTGAACATTGTGAGTCACTTAGTTTTATGCACCACGTTTGCTGTCGCGCGAAAACAAACGCCGCGATTTAAGGACTATTGCGTCAAATGTTTTATGCATAACGCGCGTTTCAGACGCGTTTTCAGTCGTTGAGCTTTTCAAGTTTAAGCGGCAGGTAATTGAAACGAGCGAGTTAAATACTGCCGCGGAAATGCACTGACACTAAATGGGAAGCTGTTTGTCCGGTTTTATGCAAACGCCCGTTTTGTGTCACTCGAGTCTACCCCGGCACGAGACCAAAGAAAAAATAAGATCTAAGCTGTCTCAAGGCCGTCTCAATCAAAATCGAAATTTATTGAAATCTCTGATATTTGAGTTTTTTAAATTGCCATCGTATTCCTCATATTCATTTGAGAAAATTGTCTTTTTGATATTTTCTTCTATGAGCAGAATTACTCTTTTATCTTTGAATTCCACCATCTCTGACCCGCGCTTTTTGTCGCTTGACCGAATTGCCACCGCATTGTTTTCTTGTTGGAAACGAGTGACCGAATTGTCATGCAATTATTGTCGCGCGATAGGAAACGCGGTGCATAAAACCGGCCTTAGGCGTCTGTCCAGACATGCGCAGAATAGCGCCCCACGCCACGTTACAGTGACTCATCTACACATGTACGCGCACTCACAGCGTGCTCACGTGCATTTCGTTTGATGCGACGGGGAACTCTCGACAAGTTAGTGCTGGGAAAGCGTTGACGTTTTCATTTTTGATTGTGTTGAAATATTTTTTTAAAATTATTTTAAATCGTCAAGTTAAAAAAATTAGAAAATATAGAGGCAAAAAATAGAAAATATTGAGACAACAGGACCCAACAGGGCCTTATTGAAATAGTGCCGTTGTCCGCCTGTGCTCTAGCGTTTGAAAGGAAGATTCTAGACTTGAAATTTGGTATATAGCTTCCTCATAGTACAAGTGAGATGGCTATTGATGTTAGAGTTTGTTGCTAGACAAATTAAAAACATTGGACAGCTGGTTCATTTCGAAAACATCAAATTTGAAGATTATTACAAAGGTTGATGCTTGTGTTGAAAATTATTTTATGAATCATCAAATTGAGAAAAAACAAAAAGAAAATATTGAGGCGTGATATATATATGAGATCTGTTGAACAAGAAGGAGAAACAAAACTCTTTTTCACTACCGATGTGCATTTTTTGTGAATCGGGAAGCATATTATGATGTTTATGGAAATCAAAAAAGTTAAATGGTGCATGTGCCTGTCAGCACAACTGATAATAATAATTATTATTTGTCGGTTCCTTGGATACTCCGTTGTATCGGTTTATTTTGATATAAATTCCGCCAATTTTAGAACATCCTATGATTATTCAGAAAGTTATTAATATGATGATATTCCGAAAATTTCACTTTTTCGCGAATTTTCAATTTTTTTCTAAATGTTTTTCTTACACATTTTTGTGTAAGGACTAAGCATGTCGGGGATGCAATTTTACACATAGATCATACAAAAAGTAGTAAAGTTGAGTAGTAGGAATAAAGTATTATTAAAGCCCAAAAAGTCCAGGAACTGAACGCTGCTCGCATGTTTCCACAGAAGAGCAACTGGAAATTCGTCTGGTTTCGTGGTCTACAAATGTGCGTAAAAAAAGATGAAGGCTCTCATGTGATTAAGATCAATGGATTGTATCAACTGAGAAGAATTATCGGTGAAAAGGAATGAGCTGTTTCTCGCATTTGACTGATTCGTAAGTGGGTTCAACAAAACATGATCTCACGCAATTTGTAGATAGTATTAGGCTAGTGGAAGAGCAAGTGAAAGCATTGATGACTATTTTATCAATTTACATTCAATCCGTGAATTACGAAATTAATTTATTTAGTTTGAATTTAAGAAGCTTGGAAAAAATTTCAATCAAATTCTTTACATTTTTAATAATGTGAAAACAAAGTTTGAAGTATACTAATTTTTCCCGAAACTTCTCTGAATCGTTCAGATGGCATTGTTATGTATGTAGCGAACAGCATTTCATAGAAAATAGTAGACACTCCGAACGATTATCCGTTGAGCTGATAACAGCGAACAATAAAGATTTCATTACATCTGTCTATAGATTTCCTAGCACGACTGTCCCGTTGTTTGTCGAACAACTTGATAATTATATGTGAAACTCAAGCTACCGGTATAATTTTGATTATTAGTTCATAATAGGTGATGTAAATATTGATTTATTATGTAAAATTAAAAAAAAAAAAACAGGATTATTTGTCAGTTATGAGATTTTTTCAATTCAATTCTACCTATAAGAGACAATAATTTTTTTTCACTTCACTACTAATTTGCAAGTAAATACGTTCTGTTGATAAGACTCCACGTCGGCGAGCAAGTTTTTACTTTTGTCGGCGTGTAGCAAAAATTTATAATAATACTGTATTTCTTTTTGTATGTGAAATTGTATATAATATTATTGTATATTATTTGTATTCGGTTTTTGTGCAATAAACGATTTGATTTGAAATTTAAGTACTTTTATCGAAGTATTTTTCACCTAGCATTTTTTTCAAATTGATAAGCATACCGCTTGCAATAACATAGTAGCTGAAATAGAAATAGGAGTTCGGTACTGGGTTTGGTTCAGCTTGTGAATGTAGGCGTCATAGTACACCACATTTCCCACAGAGTGCAGGCAACGCCATTTCCAATACAATGACTTTGTACTACAGTAATATGTCTCTGTACTTCCAATTATACTTAGGCCCGGCGTAAATGCATCATGCTCGCAGGTGACATGACACAGGGTGACTTTTTGTAAATTATTATGGAAATGAATCAGGCCTCACTCTCGGTTTTATTTGCGCAGTCTGATTTATTCCTGTTATTACAAAAATCACATTGAGTTACCAAGCTTGCGTTGAATCACGAACGCTCAAGACTGATCTTGGAAGGGTGACCGGCAGCTACAACTAAAATTATTCCGAATAATTATTCCTAAAACTCGTAGACTAATCAACCTGTCATCCGTCACCACTGAGCAAGAATACTAGATAGTAAAAAGCTCAATGTCCGTCACTATCAGTTTACAACGCGATATTTGTTTACAAATGATATTATTGTATTAGAATTTTAAATAGGCAAAATGAAGCTTAAATATAAATTGACCTTTATATTTTCAAAATGTTCATTGCAATATATTTTCATGGCAATTTTTCATTGGATATAAGCAATTATTCACTGTAACTATTTTCAACGCAGGTTAAAATTTCTCAATTACTATTCATTCAAGAGCTTGAGAGTCAATTTTGCGCAATAACGTCATCAGTCCTCGTTTCAACTTTCTGAGCGAAGTCGATTCTAGCCTGTGAACAGGAATTGAACAGATAACGGCATTCAATTTCACACTGAATTCATCGATTGTCTTTTTGTTACGTTTATCGCTGCAACTATTTTATTTCCGACTGAGCGGCTGCCTTTTCGCACTAGCGGTTTGTGTAAGAGTCCTCCTCGAAAATTATCGATTTTCGATAGCGTATATCTCGAAAACCGTGAAACATTTATTATGAGACTAATTTTGAAATGCATATAGCCAACAATAGTTTATAAAGATCACCGTTTTTATTATTGCTATATTAATTTGTTGTAAAATTATAAATATGTTCTTGACAATAAAGATTTTGAATTTGAATTGCGCAATAGATTCAAGGTCCTTTCTGAGCTATCTTATCGATCTTGGCAATGCTTACCTATTAGCTTGTTTGGTCAATATTTCCTATAGCACACGCAATATGATGCAATATAAACTCTAAATGCATTCTTTCAATCTGTTATTTTGGCACCTGGCTGTTGTACTCAAATCAATACAAATGCACTTCATCTCTAGTATTTTTACTGCACTTCATCTTTATTATTGTCCAAATGATCTTTTGAAACTCATAGTGTTGAACTTCCAGCAACAAGTTTATGGATCAAAATTGGCACCTTGTCCATTGTATTTATGTTTGATTGTTTGATGTTTGTCTTTCAATTCCATCAGCTAGTTTTTATTCTCAACGTATTTTCAGTAGTAAATAGTATATATATAAGACACCATTGTTAATTACATGACAAATTTTTGGAAGATATTACTTCAGCTAAAATCCTTCACTACTATAAATTTGCCGCAGATTTCATAGAGGTGAATGTTTTCGTCATCAATTGAATGAACTGAAATTTCAATAACGATCATAGTTTTTAAGGTTATTATCATAATTAAATATTTCTCTTTGTAGCAAATCCAATAAAATATTGTACCAGTCTTCAACTTCAATAATTTTTTAGATTCCATTTGATAAAATATGCATATTTCCCCAAAATCCAAGTCCTTCAGGATTATTTTGAATGGAAAAACTTTTATTTGGACAGTCAAAATGTCTGCATTAGAGTCATCAATCACCATCATCCAACTCATTACCCACGCACAGGTCTCAGACCTATGTGGGCTTCATCCTCAAAAAAAAGAGAAAAAAAGAGTAGCTATAAGCGTTATTAAAGTAGTGGGCATTGTTCCACTTTTCTACCAACTCCTTTCTGTAATGATTATTACACCCGTTGCCTTTCCGTGTAATTTAGATTAGCTTCATGGAAATAGCGGTTGGCTATCTTGAAAATTGGTTCTAAAAATTGAGAAATCAATGAGAATGTTCAATAATAATGGCATAGTAGGCTAGTTGTTTTGCAACGAGGATGGCTGCTCATTTCACTGACTAGTCCACATCTTAAAGGTCTTCTACAGAGGGGAAACAGTAAAGGACAAGTAGGGCTTTCCCCCATATCAATTCAATTTCCAGGCGTTTCGTGTTTCTGTCTGCTTTGTACATTTGTTGGGTTTGGCCACCCCCCGTTCTATGACGTGTCATTCGATCCCATTTCCCCAGCTGAAAAAATCGATCCCAATATGACGTCATTGCTTTTAAGGTATTCTTAATTCCAGTCTGCACGCATAAACTGCTCCACTACAAAAATATACTAGTACTTATGTGAACAGTATACCTCAAGCTCAAGAAGAATAAGGGTGCTTACACAGAGGAACATACCCGATGTACTCAATGATAATCACCATCGCAAATTTAAACACTATCATCAAACCTAATCATGAAGTAATAAGAAAATGGAGGAAGAGTAAAGTCAGAAAAGTGTAGCCAACGATTTTTCTTCTATATTATAGGATATAGATATACATTAATCTTATATATAAAAGGATGATACCCTGACTCACCCATCAACGCAGAGCCAAAACTACTAGGCCTATAAACTTGAAATTTCGTATGAACAATCCTTATAGGATTTCACCGTGCAATAAGAAAGGATTTTTCAAAATTCGTAATTTTAGGGGTGTTTTTAGGGGGTTAAAGTTTCGCCTATGCAAAGCATGGGTACATGGCTAGCTAGCTTACTGGGATCTTTTAATCATATGGAAAATAATTTGAAATTTTTCGATCTGCTGTACACGCTGTTTCGATGGACAAGCTGTTTGTGTGTTTTGCAAATCATCATTCACCTAACCTACTGAACTTGCCAGCCAAACAGCTTAAAGGAAAGCTGATAGAAGTCAACAGTTTTTAATCATATGGCAGGCCCCTTAGCGGCGTTATTTACGCTGTCTGGAACGCAAAATCTTTGCATGTAGGATACCGTACAGTCGGAGCCTTGCAGTATGTAGGAAACATATGACTGGGTATGATGAAACGTAATTATGCCGGGTTGATGACATGTGTAAACCAATGCAGCTAGAAATTTGAAATGTATTCTCAGTAGGAGGTGGCGAATAATAAAATAAAAATCCTAGCTTCTACCCTAATAGTCGTGGAAGGTTTAAATTTGAAATGTTCATTGAGAGGTGGTGAGTAAGGTCTTACTGTGTAAGAAAACAACGAAGGAGGCCTCTCTGATCAGCTGGAAGAGCCCTAGGACTAACTTCTTCTCTAATAGTCCTAGAAGGTTGAAATTTGAAATGTAACCTTAGTGGGAGGTGACAAATAATAAATCAATAATTTTTTATGAGAACGCAGCAACGCGCGTCGGGCCAGCTAGTCATAGATAATTATAACAGCAGTTTCTTTTAATACGGTAAATATATCTGAAACGATGGGCGCCATTATAAATGCATTTAGTTAATCTACAAAACTGTATGACGCTGAAATGTGACAAGTTGACAATTGAGGATATTATTTTATATAGATTAAAAATTTATATCAAATATAGATTTTAAGCATGTTCTGAGGAAGGGCTTTTTAAATCCAACGGCCGGTTGCACGGAAATAAGGAGTTTAATGGCAGTTTAATCTATTAAATAAGGAGTTTAATGGCAGTTAACTAACTGTCGTAAGTGTAACGTGTTTATTTCATAAGTTATTTTTCGTTAACAGAACGGGCACAATCTGGCAACACTGTAATTTGACCAACAGCTGATTCTGATGTTGATAAAAAAGATAAATTAGAATAATTTCATGGTGAATTATTTGAATCATTATTCAACTATTTCAATATTATTATATTCTTAATAGATTTCATTCAATTTTGAAAGGTTTTTCACACCTAATTTGCAGTTCCGTGTTCTGGTACAATAAACATAACCTATAAAATGTAGCTTAATGGGCATTAGTGAGATTTAATCCTTGGTGATCGGGCGCAGTAGCGTAGCGAA
Source organism: Conomelus anceps (assembly GCA_948455865.1). Classification (NCBI taxonomy): domain Eukaryota; kingdom Metazoa; phylum Arthropoda; class Insecta; order Hemiptera; family Delphacidae; genus Conomelus; species Conomelus anceps. The sequence continues at coordinate 32,210,152 of OX418220.1, forward strand.
AAGTTTTTAATGGGGGGGGGGGGGGTCATCGGAGATTTGGGCCCCCCCCCCCGGAGGGTCTGGGGGGGTATGGAATACCCCCAAGGGCGAGGGGGGGGGTCCGGAATCTGTGCAACTAATTTGAATGTTTTTTTTTTTTAATTTAAAGATAAAATTCGAGTGTATGCCAACTGAAAACCATTCCATGAAATATGAAAAAGCTGTGACAGCTATGGAAAAGGCCACTGAGTGGCACCTGAGAGAGAACTTCTGTTCTATTTTTGTGTAATCTCTTGAATTCGCATTGAACTATTCACTAATACTGGAATTTGTAAAATGTGTAAAAATATAAAAATTATTATGACTTTGAATGGAACTTGATTTAACTTGCAAAGAGAGAATGAATTAATAACACATCCAATACCAACTATAACTTATAATAATTTTGTATTTACATATAGATGGTGACGGAACCCCAAAACATGGGGATTCTGAGGGTTCTCCAGCGGAGAAAAAAAAAATAGTTTTACAGGTCTTGAAAGTGCAACTCTAAGCTTTTTTGTGGTTATCAACCTCTTTTCTCATATATTAATTATTGTTGATTGATTCATGGTGTGACAAGTTTCACAATCACAATAAACTCTATGGGGTATCCGATCTGAACAGTACCATAAACGGTAACAGAAATGAGCATTTGAAGCCCGTCTGCAAAAATATAAAGAGACCTTTTCTCCTTTCAAGCCTTCTGCGTTGACTTCATTCAAGTGGTCAGGGGACCTTCAATCCCATGTTTGGGGGCTACGAAAATACTAGGACCCATCAGCATCGAGTGGCCGTTGATGGCCAAAAGCCGAGGCAATTAGGGATTTAAGTTGCCCTTTGGCCCCTGGCAAAATTAGTTGTTTGCAAGCGAGTTCTCCAACCCGGGGCCTCTCTAGTATTTAAATTTCTATGTATGCTTTTGATTGTTAATTTCCGTAATATCCATGTAAATTGCAAAGAATAATTTTCTTTATGTTTTAATCTCACGTAGGATTTTTTTATTTTGTGATTTCGATAAGCTCTGTTAATTGTTCATTTCAAGTTTTCTTCAATTTTTGAGCCAGATATAATTATTGTGGAAATCTGCACCGGCTAAGTTGATAATATTGAAGGCTAAATGAACATTAATAACTAATTGACACAGTTTTAATTATTATTATTTAATTATTTATTAATTATAATTATTATTAATTATTGTGTAATAATTAGAAACGAAGTATTTAATTTGACTACTTGAGTTCAAAATCAGTAAGATCAAAATTGAAACTCTAATTCCAAGTTGTGACACAAAGTAGACTATCTGAATACGTAGTTCAATGTTAGTATTTGCAGGAAATAAATCAGATAGGCTATCTTGAGTTGCAGTTATTGATAATTCTGCTGAAATCTGTGAATAAAAAAAAAATTAGGAGTAGGAGTACTCTGTCATCGTGAGTTGGTCCACCGTTTGGCATATTCGGTTTTTGAGATTTGATTGATAATGACTGCAAGAAATGAATGAATAATTAATGATTTTTAAGTTTCTAAAAATATAGGTAGTTTTTTTGCATTAAGCACTTCAAAAGATGCAGCTAATTTTTAGAAATTCAACATTTCAGAATGAGGCCTGCTTCTTTTTTACAACTTCCAACACAGCTATTCTTAATATTGTTTAATTTTTCTTGGTAACGGCACCTCTGAATTTTCCAATGTCTGCGACCTCCAAAGAGTCGTAAATCCCCATCAGAATTCTATGAATGTTTTATTGAATGTTAAGTTATTGTCACGCAACTGCATAATTGGACTGATATGCGTTGTACTTTATGAACCACACTTAATTATGAATCCCTGAACATTGAGATTCGTTCTCAAAGTAACGTGGCATTGCATAAAATCTAGTAGCTTTCTGCAGCATACCAAAAGTATTTTTCACAATAGAGCTGTGGAATGTCACATGAATAAATTTCACATATCTGTGAGTCAAAAACGCATCATATTGCATTGTAGCTATAAATAGTAATTGGGTTATATTCATTTCCCCATGTCTACCAACTTCTATATGACCTTTCCCCCAAACGGAATTTTACTAGAGAAGAGGTAGGAAGTGATAGCCGTGAGCCGTAGCAGGTATCTGTTCAATCAGATAGAGACAAGCTGCGTTCTCCTGGGCACTCTTTGTAAGGGTGACCGATTAGATTGGCCAGCAAAAAGGACAGTTCCCTGCTGTAAAATCGCTTCCCGGTTGTTCGGAACACACCTAAAATTGTAGGTCCAGCTCATCAATCACCACCATCCAACTCATTACCCACGCACAGGTCTCAGACCTATGGGCTTCATCCTCAAAAAAAAAGAAGAAAAAAGTGCAATCACTTTCATTGTTCAACAGAAATTTGTAGCAGTGCTCGTGATTGTTTTACACATAAATGTCAATATAAGAGTAGTAGAACGTCAGATTGCCTTCAATTTATTTAACTTATGCTCACTAGGGGAGGGGGGGGGGGAGTTTATTAACTTTGACGATAACAGTCTATTACAATGAGCGGTGCTACCTTTTCAAATTATATTGATGTTCCTGCATCATTACTACCATTAAGTTAGGTTACTTACCAATGTTTGTGTGGTTAGTAGGCATGTTGAAATGCTGTGCATTCAAATACAAATGCACAATATTCAAATGGCAAAAATTAAATTGAGACACATATCACTATGAAGTTTATTCTTTTTATCAGTTTGGAATGCAGCTATGATTCATCTTGGTTTATCCATTTGTGAAGCAGTTTCAACGGTTCATTAATGATTTGTGCTTTCCGGTAAGCTAGGATACTCATGTAATTGCCAAGATCTGAATGCTAGGCTCATTGGTCTATCATTGTAGGATAATTTTAATAGCTCAAGACGAATTGAGTCCACAAAATGAATGTGGGGTACTTTCCATTATATTTTTGTAATATTAATTTCAGCTTTAGTACGCCAACAACTTGAATTGCATTTAAATCAGATGAAGATCAAAGCAAAATCATTTCTTGTTTCACATTCAGAATAATTTTTCTATAATCTTCCATGAAACCTAGCCACATTTGGCATACAGAAGCTAAATTTATTTTTATTTGTCCAACCATCACGGTTCCATCCCACATTCTCCCATACACATTTATTTTGTGGTGTATTTTGTGTTGTTGCGTGTGAAAAACACAAGAGGTTTTTCATAGCTGTTGTTATTTCAACATTACATTTGCGGTCAACTTCGACTCCACCCACCTCATATGTAATATCAAATAATAATAATAGTGATAGTAATAGTCATCAAATAATCTCATCAACCTGTTCCATTGTTCACTAATACAAAGTCAACTGCAGTATCGTCTGTTTTTTGTACTTTAACATCACCTCCTATTAGAATATAGCTTTTACATGGTAGTGTGCAGACAGCCAGCAGATTAACATTAATACGAGTTTCATCATAATTTTTGTATGTTTGTGATGCATATGGTGTATGAGTATGGTACTGAGTTAGTACTGGTATGGTAATTGAGTTATACTCTCATCAAACTCTACTTTCTCACTAACATAGAATATTGTATCAATTTGCATACCATGATGATGTTGGTGATTCGTCGTTTTTGTTTATATTTTATTATTTAAAGAAAAACCTAATCTTTCTAGCAGTTGTTTATTTTTAGCTGTAACACTGGTTTTCTATTTTCATCTGTATTAGATAGATTCCTATGCTGCTGAGCTATTGGTAAACCAAATAATTGGGTCATTGTATTCATAAAGATGATTATTTGTAAAAATCAACATATTTTTTATATAATTATATATATATATTTTTAGGATGAAACCCACATAGGTCTGAGACCTGTGCGTAGACAATGAGTTGGATGATGGTGATTGATGACCTGGACCTACAGTTTTAGATGTGTTCCGAACCACCGGGAAGTGATTTTACAGCAGAGAAAAGTGTCTTTTTTGCTTGCCAATCTAATCGGTCACCCTTACAAAGAGTGCCCACGAGAACGCAGCTTATCTCTATCTGATTGAACAGGTATTTTTTTTTTTTTGTAATGCTACGGCTCACGGCTATTACTTCCCTAGAAGTTGTTAATTAATTATGGTGTTTTTCTTACATGTAAAAAACATAGTTTTATCGTTTCCCCATGAAAATTCACCAGTTTCCCATCCAGATCAATTATATTTACACAAATCTGATTATCTCAATTACCTTGAATCCTGGAGGTATAATTGTGTAGAGCTAGTGAATTGTGTGACCTTCACTACCATTATTATATGAACCCTGTGCAATATTGCATTCAACTCACACACTATTCACATGCATTATGTGAACAGGTTTTGTTGATATTTGCTATTTACTTGCTTGTAATTTTGCATGTTGAAATCCAAGTATTGGACCAACACTGTCTGCCATAGTTAGATTAATATCTCAGTTGACAGTTAATGAGTTTGTTGATTTCAAATATAATTTAGAATATCCTCCAATTCATATGACCCTTCTGGTATTTCAACTAACTACATGCCCATCACAGACAAACTTATTGTTGACATTCAGTGGTGTAGCAAAAGGTGGGCGGAGGGGCGGACCTCCCCGGGTGACAGCCCAAGGGGGGTGACAAAAAGCAGATCCAATAATGTTTGAAAAAGTATTGAATATTTTTTTAATAGATAATTTTCTTCTAAGAAATAGTAGAGAAAACATGATTCTGGTTTGGGGTAACATGACAGGTGACTAAGTTGAGTGCGATTGAGTAGAGGAGAGAAATTTAGTCATATGGATGATGGTGCAGGAGATAAGATAAAATTACCTTATTTACGTAAATTTACAAAATGTATTGTTAATGTTATTAAAAAGCATATTATTAACAACACAATAGATTATTTTTGAGAAAAAGCTTGGATACTAACAATGAGATTTTATGTGAAGCATTTACATAATAAGAGCGAAAATTCGACCATTCAAACTTAACCTTGATAACTTCAAACTGAGAGACTATAAGAGTAATAATAGAATAACATTTAAATACAAATTGAAAAAGTTAAAAATCATTTAACAAAATTGAAATGGTGTTTTTTTCAATTTTCTGAACAATACAGATGGAATATTATTTACAAAATGAAAGTCGTAATTATAATTCATGAAAATTGTGAAAAGACACCTTAATACTCTGAGTTATTGGGAAGGTAGATGATAGAGTTTAGTAGTGAAGTCATAAAGTAATTTAATTGGATTTCAAGACAGGAGCAGTGAAAGTCAAAATGAAATTTGTTCTGTTCTACTACTGCCAATGCCATTCACCCTCAGACAATCTGTGAATTTGTTTATGCAGGTGCAGGTGCCAGGAGCGTAGCCAAGGGGATTCTTCAGGTACGGACACACTCCATTAGCAATGAATAAAGCACTTAATAGAATTTGATCCATAATGTGGGTTGAAATACTGAAATACAGGATTTACATGATTTACATGGATTTAGGGAAGTGATAGCCACGAGCCGTAGCTGGTATCTGTTCAATCAGAGAGATATGCTGCGTTCTCGTAGGTCCCGTTCGTAACGGTGACCGATTAGATTGGCCAGCAAAAAAGACACTGTTCTCTGCTGTAAAATCACTTCCCGGTGGTTCGGAACCCACCTAAAACTGTAGGTCCAACTCATCAATCACCATCATCCAACTCATTACCCACGCACAGGTCTCAGACCTATGTGGGCTTCATCCTCAAAAAAAAAAAAAAAAAAAAAAAAAAATATGGTTTTTTGGAAGAGAGCTAATACTTTTTGAGTCAACTAATACATAGATATATGTATGGATTAAAATAATATGGGAGGATTTATGCATAGAAGCGATCAATATGCTATTAAATTTTCTAATTATTTTCCCGGGGGGGGGGGGGGGGGGGGCACTCAAACAAGGCATATATTTCATCAAAATTGTGAAAAAAGACACCTTAATACTGAGTTATCAGCGTACTGTGAAGGTAGATGATAGAGTTTAGTAGTGAAAGTTAAAAAAATTATTAGTTTGATTCATGAAAAGAAAGTCAAAAAGTAATGTAATTGGAATTCAAGGCATAATATTGTATCAGTAAAAAATAATAATAATATATCAAGTAACAATTTTTTTAGAATAAATTCCAGTGGTAGAAGACCTACCAGTGGTAGGTGCTTTTACTAATTTTGGACTATACCGTTTATGGTGAGTCTATAGTCAAGAAATTGAGGTGCTCCCAGGGGTTGGACCCAAACATTTGCCATGACTTTTTTTTTTTTTTTTTTTTTTTTTTTTTGTAGATTACGTCTTGGAGACTCCAGTTAAGGAGTATAAGACAAGTCAGATCAACAATATTATACACTAGATACCATAATTACTTCAATTAGTTGAGGTGAGGCTTAATTTTGATGTGAAAAGAACTCTTGTACACTATAAAAAGCTTTATCAACTAAATATTTCTTCAATTGTTTTTTAAATATTTCTATATTTTCAAGACTCTTCAAAAACTGCGGTAGGTTGTTGTAGAATTTCCTACCAATATAACTAGGTTTTTGTTTGAATAAGCTACTATTGTGACTCATCAAGTGATAATCTCCTCGGCTTCTTGTATTATAATCATGTACATCAAGATTTTGGTTAATATCATTCGTTTTTACATATAAAGTAGCTTCATACACATATAAGCAGGATACAGTTAGGAGACCAAGTCTCTTGAACAACGGCCTACATGAATCTAATCTATTTACTCTTTCTATACACCTAACCGCTTTCTTTAGGATCTTAAACACCCTATCAAGATTTTGTTTTGATGAATTACCCCATACTAAGATAGCATACCTAATATGTGACAGTAAGAGCCCATGGTAAGCTGTAAAAAGTAACTTTTTGTCATTCAATCTAGCGAGCTGTCGCAGGACAACTACCCCAGATGAAATTTTACTACATATTTTCTCAATGTATGGAGTCCAGGTCAATCGTCTATCCAACGTAACTCCTAGAAATGCAATTTTTTCTTCCTGGTCTAATTGATTATCGTTTACAAACACGTTTATAGCCCTATCTTCATTTAAATTATGTTTGTTTTTGAATTGAAGGTATTGGCATTTTTTACTATTTATAGTTAATTTCAACTGATTAAAAAATTGGACAATGGACTGCACACCTATATGGGCACTTATTTCTAAATTATCTAGAATGGAATTGCTGAAAATGAGTGATGTATCATCAGCAAATAAGAGGGCTCTACCACTAATTAATTCTTTAGGTAAACGGTTGACATATAACAAAAAAAGCAATGGACCTAGTATTGACCCCTGAGGCACTCCAGCTTGCACCTCTTATTTATTAGATTTATTCTTTACTATACTATTACCAACTACTGTAGTTAGTTCTACACATTGTTTTCTCCCAATAAGATATGATTCAAACCATTTCAGTTCAACCCCATTTACACCTACATTTTGCAGTATTTCCAATAAAGTTCTATGATTAACACAATCAAATGCCTTTGACAGATCTAAGAAGATTGCAGTAGCTTTATCACCTGAACCTATTATATCTATTAGTTTTTCAACTAGAGAAACTATGGCTGTTTTTGTTGATCTCCCTTTCTGGAAGCCATGCTGTTCATCACAGATAAAGTTAGCTTCTTGAAGGTGCAGAAGTAACCTATTTAGAACTACTCTTTCAAAAATTTTACTTATTACATTTAAAATACGAATGGGCCTATAGTTTTCTACCTTTTCTCTATCACCACTTTTGAAGATTGGCAAGATCTTCCCCTCTTTTAAGTTATCTGGAAAAACACCTTGTTCTAATGAATGATTGATCAGATGAATCAAAGGGTCTAACAATTGATCTTTACATTCTTTCAGAATTTTACTGGATACCTCATCCATTCCTACAGTTTTTTTATTATTTAAACTATCAATGATATTTGACAACTCGTCTTGGCATACTGGGTGGAATTTTAATTCGTTCTGAATCCCCTCAGTATTCCTCATGTTTGCATCACTAATACCTGTATTAAGAGATTTTTGAAGATCCTTAGCAACCAGTTGATAATATCTGTTAAAGAAATTACAAATGTCTACACTATCATCAATATATTTGTTATTTTCGTTAATTATTCTGCGGACACTAGTATAAGCATCTACATGAGCTACTTGCCTATTTTTGTTTATTACATCCCACACTGCTGTGTTAAAGTACACACTATTATTCAAAATTTCAGCTGTTTTCTTACATTTCGCTCTTTTCACTTCTCTTGTATAATTTTTCTTTAGAGCTTTGTAATTATCTTCACTTAACATATTTCTAGATAGTTTGAATTCATCATATGCATCTTTAACCCTATTTCTTTCTGCAAGGATATCATCAGTTATCCACTCTTCAATCTAGTCTAATTTGTTCTTTACAGGGACTTTTTTAACTGGACAACTCATATAGTAGTATGAAACCTTAAAATATTAATGAAACTATCATATTTGTCATTTAAACTATTGCTATTGTAAACCCTACTCCAGTTTTCTTGTAGCAGATTCTGCTTCAAACAATCGATATTCCCCTGTTCACATTGTTGAATTTCTTTCATTACTCTACTCTTTTTAATTGATTTATGACCTTGCAACCCCACCTCTAAGATTTGATAGTCATGATCAGATAGTTCCGAGCCGCCTAATCTTGTTTTAGAGTAATCTATATTAGTAAGGATGTTATCAATTATTGTTTGTGATGTTCTTGTGACTCTGGTATATTCATGAACTTTTATTTCCAAGTTATTCATGCACATAATATCCTTTAAATCTTCTGTCATTTTATTCTGTGTTGCAAAGTCTGTATTGAAATCTCCCGCTACAATAACGTTTGTAAAACGAGTAGTAGTAATCTCTAAAAGCCTATTGAATAGTTCACAAAAATTGTTCCATTCCCCATTTGGTGACCTGTAAATACCTAACACCGCTACTTCGAAATTATTGTTGATTTTTACTCTCAAACCAGTAACTTCTAAATCCATTTCCACAGCAAATTTCTCTACATATTCTAAATTAAATGTTTGCATATTCTTAGCATTTTTAGTGAAGATAGCTACTCCCCCACTTCGATGAGATGTCCTGCAATACGACGTTTTCAATGAATAGTTTGGAATATTAAGTTGTGACAATTCATCTTCTTTTAAACCATGCTCTGTGAAAATAGCTATATCAGGAGCCTCTTCTTTAAAAAATACTTCGATTCTATCTATTTTGTTACGAATGTATTGAATATTCTGATGGAACACAGTGAGTACCGGTACTTCCCTATCATCCCTTATTACTTTATCGTTGCTTTTGCATATTGAAGTAGATTTACTTAATCTCTTAGAATCTTGAGAGCCTATCAGATTGCTACAAGAGTTCCTTCCACTAATGCTATCCTGATTTTTTGATCGATTAACGTCTTTTAATACAATTGAACATATGAATTTATCATCTGAAACTAGTTTCCCTTCCCGGTTTTGAGCCACTTTACTAAAAAAGGTTCGTTAGATGATTGTTTAGGAGAATTATTGACAGTAGATTGCAAACGACTTTCAATCAGCTCTGCCAGCCTATTACAAAATATTACTTTGCCAGATTGATTTAGATGTAGACCATGCTTAGTGAAGTTTTGTTTTTTCAACCTTTCATTTAGAAAACAAATCCCCAACTGCTTAGAATTCTTATTTTGTAGGCTGTTGATTGTATTATGAATTGATTTATTTGTTGACTTAATGGCTTCATTTAGTTCTGGCCTATCAAACCTATACGGAATTGTACTTATTATTACATTAGTTTTTTGGCTGAGTGGCACAATCTCTTCAATTTTTTCATTTATTTCAGGAAGATGTTTTAGATTAGGTTCATTTATATTGTTTGAGCCACCCAGTACTATTAGAAAATCGTTTTTTCCAAAATCTTTAGTTTGTTCCTGTGCTGACTCTACGATTGCGTTTATAGGGGCACTTGGTTTGAAAAAGCTCTGAACTTCATACTTATTTTTTAATCTTTTATTTAGTAGGTCACTACAGTCTCGTCCATGACTGGATGTCAAGAGCAGTACTCTACCTTTCCTATCGTTATTTGCCCTTACTTTAGTTTTGGTTGCTGTTTGCAAAACCTGACTATACGTTTTTGTTTGACCATTTCTATTTAATTTTTTCCCCATTTGATTTAGGTTCTACTTTTTTTGTATTGATCAGAGGTTCAGATCTTACATTAGCCAAGTTTATTTTTGATTTTAATATTTCGATTTCCTCTGACATAGACCTACATTGACTCGTGAGATTTAGTATTTCAGTTTTATGGTCTTCCTGCTGCAATTTTACAATAACTTCCAGAGATTTTATGTGATCCACTAACCCTATTCGTTCTTCCTCAGAATTTTTTAGTGATGTTTCTAATTTTGTTTTCAATTTGGTGTGATCACTCAATAGTTTAGCAACCTTTTCTTCTACATCTACAGTAGCTTTAAGAGCTGTTGGAGATTTTTTTGTTAATAATTGCTGAGATCGCGTAGCTACCTGAGTTTTAGTTAAACAATTAGATTTAGATGCCTTGTTTGGACTCATTTTCCTAGCTAAAAATTGTTTTCAATTGATTTTAGTTAAATGTTTAATGAAATATTACTTAATTTATTATAATTGTCAACTTGAGACTATTTAATTACAAGAAAATTTATCAATATCGGTACACCTAACCTCGAAAATAGAATTTGACTTTTTATTTAAATACTTTAACTTATATTAGACAAGTTAATGATGTAAATTATTAAGATATTATAAATACTAATAATAATAATAAACAAAAATACTACTTATCCGTTCGAATTAATATTATATGCTTCAAAATTCGCAGAGCCTGTTCTGACAACGTATGCACAGTACCACTGCTACCTCGATCTTTAAGTGACTTAAATTGAGTCACTCAATTCTCAACCACTAAAGAATTAATTGATTTTTTCTACCAAAGATTATGGAGTAATATGAATAACTTTGTGTCTAAAAGCCTTTGAGATGATTATTTTCCATTTTTTCTGTGGGTACAGAGGAACCATTTGCAAATTCGGCAAATGCATTCCAGTCGGTAATTTTATCTATCTATACCCCTTCTATTATCTATAGAAGAGGTATTTGTTTTATATGCGGCCCTGTCTGCTGTCCATTTAGTCCAAATCCACGTTCTAGGGAAAAAAAAGCTTTAACTGAACTTACAACAAGCATAAAAGTCTGCATATTTCAGCCTAAAATGAATTCGACAGTATCAGTTTTATTTCTATTACATGAGAAGGCTCTACGATATCCGGATTATGGAATATGAATCCGAAATCAGTAATTGTTGATTACAATATCAGAAACGTAATTCCACCATACTGTTTGATTCCAATGGGTATACAATTTTGCACATTTCATGCATTGGAACCAAATTACAAAAAGTGATATAATAGTCTCGCTTGCATCTAAGGCAATATAGCATACAAAAAATGTTAAATAAATATTTTCAAACATTTTTTAGCAATGCAATGTAATTTTTGGGTGAATGAAAATCATTTATGTTCTAAAATGGATCTAAACCTATCCTGAGATTTTTTAAATGATGGACCTCACTACATGTGGGAGCTTCTATCAGTGATTCCAATTAGGGCCACAATATTCAATAGCGAGCGACATCTCTTCTAGTCACAATTCGCATTGCATACACTAATCAGGAAGAATGCTATAAACCCATCCATTCATGAAACATTAGCATGGTAGTCTACGTGTAGCTGCAAGTGACATGGCACTAGGCTGCCGTCGGCTACAGTTAGTTACCTACAAATGACAAATACCAGTACAAAAAACAAAAGAAACAATAGTACTGTTATGGAACCCATTTCGTCATGATTTAAACCTATTTAAAAATATAGGATTTTGTATTTAATACATTTTGAAAGTTTCAAATAACAATGACTCAGGATTTATGCCTTGAATAATGATGTAATATTTTGGGTAATTTCTTCAACTCAGGTTAGGTATAACTTTAACGTCCTACTTAAACAAGAGTAGTAATAATGAAAAAAATTGGGGAAAATTCAAAAAACAGGAGATATTTCATATGTCCCATCTGTATCTAAAAATAAAATTATAATGTTTTAATGGTACGGGTATTAAAGAAGCATTTTTATTTTCAGTAGTTCCTGAGATTATTTCAACATTGAAAAATCCAAGTACAGGCCTATCCTTTCAAGTGAAATCCTTAATAATGGTCGGAATTTGACATGATACATATGAATTCGAACCGTCTCAATAAGCTGAGAAATAAGCTATCACTCCATAAGTTGAAATTGACCGTTGAAAGGGGGTGTGTGGAAGGGGGTTTCGACGTCGGGGATTCAATGATTAAATGGGCCCCTCTCCACCCCCTGACCGCTTTTTTACAACTAATAGTATGAGGTCCAATGAACCTAAAAATGTTCTAAATAATAATTTTATTAGATTACTGTAACTCCAAAATACAGTGTAACAATTATGTATTTCATTAGACCAGAAGGCCTTCCCAAGTACTTGGGGGGGGGGGGGGAGGAGGGGTGACATATAGTAATCTTTTTTCGATGGATTCTTATGTAATATAAACTTTAAAAAACCACTTTTAAATGGAAATTAACTCACGTTATGGCGTGACGGCCGTTTCGCTCTGTTGTCTAGAGCATCGTCAGACGACCCACAGTACACTGACTTAAGGTATGGGTTTGAGGGTTATGTATGTTGGAATGGTGATGGGGTGGGGGGATGAGTAGGCGGGAGGTTTGAAATTGGGATTATTTTGTCAAATAGAGTATGTGAGAAGTTAAGTTGATCATTTAAAATGTTGTCAGGTTCCTGCTTTGCATGTTTGTAAATCTCATATTGTTCTAAAACATTGAGTTTCTGGCTTTTGTGAGTGAAGTGTATTGTGTCTAAATTAGTGTCAATGTCTGTATAACTGTGGCCAGTTGAAATGATGTGTTCAGCAAAAGTGGAATGTGTGTTTGGGTGTGAGATGGCTCTTGTGTGTTCTTTGAATCTAGTGGTGAATGTCCTGCCAGTTTGTCCTATATAGAACTTGTTGCAGTCATCACATTTCAATTTGTAAATTCCAGATCTGTTGTACTTGTTTTGAGATGTTGTCTGAGAATGCAGGTGTTTTTTGAGTGAATTAGTTGTTCTGTAAGCTATTTTATATTTGAGTTTCCTGAACGAAGCTGCTATTTTATGAGTTTTGTTGTTGAGGTAGGTAAGTGTGATGAATGTATGGGGGTTGTCATTCTGTTTGTTGCTGGTGTGAGTGATTGGTTTTGTTGATATTCTGTGCAGTAGTTTGTCTATTAGTGTGTGTTTGTAACCATTCTGTTGTGCTATGTATTTTATAGTATTCAATTCTATATTGTAATCTTCTTGTGACATAGGAATGTTTGTTAGTCGGTGGAGCATGTGATTGAAAGCGGCATGTTTATGTTGGGTTGGGTGATTTGATGTGTTATGTATTACTGTATCAGTTGTTGTGGGTTTCCTGTAAATTCTAAATGTTTTGAATGCATGTTCCTGCTTTGTTATAGTGATGTCCAGGAAGTTGATATTGATTTTGATCTTCAACATCATGTATTTAATGTATTATGTATTTCAATGCGTTAAATCCGAATTTGAACGTTGGCATCTCGAAAAACGCTTGCTTCACGAAAGTATTATTATTTGTACTGAAAAAGGTGATTTTTGATGTCTGCCATATTAGAAATATCTCAACTATCCAGAATTTTTTAGAAAATGAAAAGCACATAATATTCGGATTCAGGAAATCACAGAGAATAAATTAATATTTTCTATAATTTTCCTTGAATTTTTTCCTCTGCCACAAATTGCCCCCTACAACGTTGTATAGTTCAACCCACTTGTAAAAATGCTCATTGTTCATACAACTTTCATCATACACTTTAGTCATTTTAGAGTAAGTATTGGAAAGCTTTTCCCCTTCAGCAATCAAAAAATCTCAGAACGTATTTCAACCAATGAGGAATTTTCAAGATTACCTGACATCATCAAGTTGAACCTTCATAACACTTAAACATTTTAGTTTTAAGGTTATAAACAGAACAAAGTTGATCCATTATCTGGATAGAAGTCATCCAGAAGATAAAAACTTAAAATCCTAAAAGTATCGAACTTGTAGGCTACTACCAATTGTTTCACCCCACACACCAATTTGTCTCATTTATTATCGAACTAGCGGTTTACCCGTGCGTTGCAAAGGGATTTTAGTTATAATAGCGTGTTTTAATTTTAATTCCCAACAGCCTAGCACAAACTGCATCTTCCTAGCTTTCCTAAAATGTTAGTTTTTGTTTGGTTGAATTGCAATTAAATAATTTCACCAAATAAATAATGGATGAAACATAAGCTGAGCTTTGATTCTCCAGTCATATGTTTCATACATGACTGCAATGCTCCGACTACACGGTACGCCTGTAAGTTTGCATACAGCGTAAGAAATAACGCCTCTAGGGACTCAACATATGATTAGAAACGGGCGACTTCTATCAGCTGTTCCTTCAAGGATAGATTTATCCTTTTTGTGTCCTTCAGAGAGGACTTTTGAACTCTAAAACTTCACACGAACCATCTCGGGACTATTCTGCATTGTGCCTGAACATTTCATAAAAATCGGTTCACACATCGCCTTTTATATAATACTAGCTGGCCCCCCGACGCGCGTTGCTGCGTTCTCCTTGATTTTATTATTCGCCACCTCCCGCTGAGGTTACATTTCAAAATAGGAAAGAAGTTAGTCCTATGGCTCTTTCAGCTGATCATAGAGGCTTCGTTGTTTTCTTAATCACCACCTCTGAATGAAGAAACATTTCAAATTTAAACCTCCTACGACTAGAAGCAAGGGTTTTTATTTTATTATTCGCCACCTTCCGCTGAGGCTGCATTTCAAATTTCTAGCTGCATTGGTTAACAGATGTCATCAACCTGGCATAATTTATTACATTTCATCATACCCAGTCGTATGTTTCCTACATATTGCAAGGCTACAATATACACGGTAACCTATATGCAAAGTGCAAAGTCTTTTGCTGTTCAAAGACAGCGTAAATAACGCCGCTAAGGGTCCTGCAATATGATTAAAAACTGTTGACTTCTAACAGCTGTTCCTTTGAGCTGTTTGGCCGGCAAGTTCAGTAGGTTAGGTCTATAAAATGGATTAATTAATCATAATTATTAGCTCCTCTATTAAAATTGATGGTCAGAAACCATCCCCAATATTCACACAACATATTCCCAAAGTTTCATGCCGATCTGTCTAGTAGTTTTGAAGTCTATAGGGAACATACATACATACATACAGACAGACATTCATTTTTATATATATAGAAGATAATATGTAAGAGATAACTAAATGATAAATCACGTGAATGTATCCAAAATCACACAATACTTTTTTTAAACGTTTATTATTCTTAACTTTTCATGTGAAATTTAACGACTTGCAGTCAAATAATTTTGTCGTTAAATTTCACATGAATAGTTAATATTAACAACGCAGTTCGTCATGGAACAAGAAATCCAGGAGTTTATTATTCTGTTAAAAAAAAGTTAATTTAGTTTTTAATAGCTAGACATTGTCAAAAAAGTTTTCAATACTGATAAATAACTTAAATCCCGATCGATGCTCTCGTTTTTCAGGAAAAGGCCGCGTAAAATTCGGGGCCATGACAGACAGACAGTAATTGAGATAAGACTTGTTTCGGCTTCTTTAATGTATAAAACGTAAAAAATAACCAAAAACTATATAATTCTGATAAATGTACAGACAAAACTCTAATTTTATTGATATAGATGGCCCACGTGATAGTCTAATCCTAATTGAAATTCGTTTTCAAACCTTTGAAACCATTATTTATAAAATAATAAAAGGCATGATACACACGTGCCAACAACGCATTTAGAGTCCACTATAAGGTTCCATGGTGTAATGGTTAGCACTCTGGACTCTGAATCCAGCGATCCGAGTTCAAATCTCGGTGGGACCTGAATTTTTTTGCAACAGAATCTTATTTAGAGAACGTTATCTTATTCACTAGGATGATTTTTATTGCTTTTTTGTTGTATTTTCAGTTTGCTAACTTATACTATATGGCCTATTAATTAAAATTTCATGATTTTTTTTGTAATAATGTCTTTTAGATTATATTTGTCATGTTATTACGCACCATACAAATATACTTGTATTAATGGAATGAACTTGAAAACTAAACCAGTGATTTCAGAGTCTGCTAAAATCTCATCTACGATTTCAAAATTTAAAAATAATCAATTCATTATTATTTTTGTTTAATGAATACTTTAGAATATTTTATTAAAATTTCATGGAATATTTCAATTCCTGGATTTCTTGTTCCATAACGAACTGCGTTGTTAATATTAATTTTTCAAGTGAATTCAACGACTTGCAGTATTTTACTTACTTTATTCTTAATAAAAATTTGACTGCAAGTCAAAACGTTTGGCCTACAGAGTAGTAAAATACTGCTTATTCTACTCAAAAAAATTTGACTGCAAGTCGTTGATTTCACTTAAAAAGTGAATATTTCAACTTAAAGTGTTTGGTCTATTATTATATTGAAAAGGCTACCTATACGTCAATGTATTCAGAAAATAGCTCAGACAAGATATTATCTAGAATCATTTCTTGAACTAATTTATCATTCTATATTCGTTTAGCAATTAATTCAACTAAGTACTGTATAGGCTGCTATTTACGTACTGACATACTAGGCAAATGCCTACATAAACTACATTACTGCAGGCTATTGATATTAAACTGCATTCCTTGATATTAATGATTGGTATTGAAAATCAGAATTAAGTCGCCACTTACCCACGTTTTCCTAGCTAATAAATATATTGTTACTCACCTGAAAAATACAAAAACGAATTAGTTGGAAATTTCCATATCATTAAAAAGTAATTTTTATAAAATAAAATTTTCTCAAGTTTGATTCATGTGATACTAGACAAAATATTTGATTTCTCAAACTGAAAATTTTTGGATAATTAGAGAAACGCCAAAACCACCCTATATAGTTCCTATTACATCAGGCATTGAAATAATAACCTCTAATTATGCAGGGTGATGTTTCAATTTTTATCAAATTGCTGAATGTTAACAAGATAGTTAATTTCAAAATTCCTTTCAATCCGTGAAATTGGGAATTTTGAAATTCATTATCCTGTTAAGATAGCCTTTTAAAACGTGTCTATCATGTTTCTTAAAACCAAAACAAGATGTTTTTAAATGGCCTAATAAGATCAAAGGGTATGGCCTATAAGATCAAAGGGTATTGTTAATTGTAAATGGTAATGTTCAGAAGCTATTACTTCTTTAATTTATTTCTATTCTTTGTTCTCTTATAAGCAATGATATGGAAATAGTTTTTACTTGTCGATATTTAGAAAAAATATCCAAAGATATACTAACCAAATTTCCGAATAAGGTATAACCGAATTTTTAGTATCAAGATAAACTTCTTAGCACTAGATTAAAAATGAATACTTGATGTCTAAACTTGCAATTTACACTTCCATGTGAATATAATAATCTAATTTCCATGTCAGTTCAAGTAAATAACAAAAATAAGTTACAGTATATTGTGCAAGAATTTCTAAATCTATATTCCGTTATCATGCATTCAAAGGCTTGGCATATATATACAATGTATATTGCATCGTACATAAGTACATACATAATCACCGTACATAAGTGAATTAAACCTTGGATACAATAAATGTAACGCTATTGCACCAACAACCGCAGCTGTTGCAGTCATTGGCAAAGGCGAACTTGATAATTTAATGAGTCCTTCAGCTGAATGTGAAATCAATAACTGCCGAGCATCTGATCTCTTACTCTAGTAGCACTGTTGTAAGGAGCTAGGGTGAAAATTGTGTCACTTGAATAAGTGAAGTTGGAAAAATATTATAATAATTAATAATGCAATTATTGTAGAGAAAATGTTAATTCACAATTTTTAAGTAATTTCATAAATTATAAGCGGTTTACAATAACATATTTAAGTGAAAAGTGGTTAATATTCTCATGCATGATTTCCATTTTATTGGAGCTGTGATTATGGTCAATAATATATTATTATTACTATTAGCCAGCAAATAAAAATAAAAATTTCAAACTAATAATATTATCACTGTTTTGAAACACTAACGAACACGGCAAGCTCAGTGCTCAGACCAAACCGTCCGTCAAGTGTGTAGGGCTGTTCAGTGTTCACGAGCAAATCAGTTCAATATTCCAATTGATTAAGTTGAAATATTTCTTGGTTTTGGCACTGTCTATTTCTGTATTTTACACAAGCACAGACGCAGATCATGAAGTTGATATCAGAAAAATTTTACGAATAAGAACTTGAAAGAATAAGATTTGAAATTAAGTTGATCATTGAGGATGTGAAATGGAATGTTTGTAAATTTCGAATTGTTCAAGAGTATTGAGTTTTTGACTTTTGGGGGCAATGAGAAGGATGTGGAGGTTTTGATCAATGTTGGTGAATGAATGATTTTTTGTGAGTAGATGTTCAGCATAATTTGATTTTGTCTGTGGTTGGGTGAGGGCTTTTATGTGTTCTTTGAATCTGGTTGTGAAAGATCTGCCAGTTTGTCCAATATAGAAGCTGTCACATTCGTTGCATGTCAGTTTGTAAGTGCCAGAATGATTATGAATGTTGGAGGTGGTGGTGGTGGTGTAGTTGGTGGTGAGTTTTCTTAAGGTGTTGTTAGTTTTTAATGCGACTGTGTAGTTGAGCTTTCTGAAGGTATTTGCTATTGTTTGTGTTGTATGATTGATGTATGTTAATATGATGTATTTGGAGTCTGGTGGGGGTTGTGTGGATTTTTGTTGTTTGTGAATGATACAAACATTCCATTTCACATCCTCAATTCATACTCAATGACCAACTTAATTTCAAATCTCATACCCTCTTCAACATCATCACAAACACCTCCACCACACCCACTTCCCCCACCACATCCACTCCTCCCACTACCTTCCTACGACCACCAGACCTTACATACTAGAAAACTACTCAGTCTGCAACCAAGCGCCGAAGAAGAACAACAGAGTTCGAAACGCGTCCGCCGCGACTCAAAAAGGTCAGTTCTGCACAGCAAGATAATACATATGAATAGTTCTACTGCAGTTCACGAAAAATGGATAACCACAACAATAATTCAATTTTATGTTAGGAGAAAAATTCAAGTTGCTGAGTTTTATTTGATAAAAAAATCAAATAACTCGAACGTCATGGTTTTTTAAAAATGTTATAGTAGAGAAAAGGATCAGTGACAAATCACGAAATTAGTATCACATAATCTTGTATGACATGGCTTAACAATTTCATATACGTGTCTGCTTGTGTGTAGGCGGTGTTAACCATGAGGTAAATTACATTAGAGTTATAATTCCCAAATAATAATCAAGGAGATACCAAATGTAACAAGGATAAGTTATTACACTATACTTGAATATAAAATGGAATGGCTTTTTCAAATATAGACTGCATTATTTTATGCTCGCCTACCTGAGATAACTGACAATATTTTCTTTGTCAGTTCAATTTTGTTCTCGTTTGTGGAAGGAAATTTGATAACACTTTTGGTGATAACAAGGCCAAACAAGAATGTAAAGAAAGACTATTCCGCTTTTTCTTAAAGAGACTGAAACAATTGGCCGAAATGTTCTGAAAAGGAACACTTGAAAAGTGTCATAAAATAAAAGGTAATCTAGAGTGTCATTTATCTTTTTAGGTATAAATATTCAATTTGTCAGGAAATTAAATAGTACACTAAATTTATTCCAAACACTACTAGTGCAATAAAAGTAATGTTGTCTCTATTCCAGCGCTACGAAGGTCATACAAGAGATCAATCAGAAGCTGATGTTTCATAAATTCAAGTTTACAAGGATAAGTTATTACACCATAACTTACTTGAATATAAAATGGAATGGCTTTTTCAAATATAGACTGCGATTATTTTATGCTCGCCTAGAAACGAAATCACTTGATATGAAGTGTGGTGTAGCATATTTTAGTGTTCATATTTGTAGTTACTGCGAAATATTGTTACGGATTCTATCTCTAAACTAATGCTGGCAACATTTTAAATTAACACTCGCACTTTATTAACACAAATTTTCCAAAACTCGCAGTAATCAGTTATGTCTAACACAAAATAAGTAATCAGAAACAGATAAATCGATAATGTTCAGCAAATAAAGATTTGCTATATTACTGTACAATAATAACTGTCAAAAGGCCGATCAAATATTAAATAATAACTGTTCAATAAACTGTCCAATACTTCAAGAAGAAACGTCTAAAAAGAACAATTAAAACTTACGCAGCACAAGTCCGAATTACAATAATAGCTGAGAGTATGAGTCCGCTTGTATAAAATGTAAAGGAAGTCTCACTAATACAAGCCCAATATACTGTTGTTATCACTCCAACACAAAAAAAGTTTGTTTAACATGGTCTGAATAAATTCACACTGAAGACTGTCACTTGTTATGTCAACGAAGTTCAAGCAATAAACTAAACTGATGTTTTTACCTGAGAGTTCGCTTTATATAAATGTTCAATGTTCGAGAAAGACTGAGAGGGTTCTATAATGTTCTATCAAATTCTAAAGTAAACAAATAAGGATTCTACCATTTTCTAGTCCATTCTATAAAGTTCTAAGTAAACATTCTAAAGATATTAGAAAAACCGCAAGGCGAAGAGAGTACGGGGAAAAGTAAACAATCATGCCATAGCTTTAACCGGAAGACTCATTGACACAGGCAGATACTTATAGGCTACTTCTTTCTTTTTCCATAACAATATTATAAAACTTTCAGTAGTAGATTGAAATTGTATATTTTAAATTGTTGATTGTTGCGAAACAAGCCTAAGGAGAGGAGCAGATCTTTTGAGCCATGAGTGATGCTTCATTAAAAGTAAATGGCGGCTTTGGTTGTTTTAAATCCTGAATGAGAGGTTTTATTTGCTGTTCTCTGCTCCGCTCTTTCATTGCTATATTCTTTACTCCACTCAGTTGGTCCCGTTCCTCAAGATTTTTAATACAACAGAAAGCTATTTTTAATAATGATGCTTTTTTAGGCTTTTCATTGGAAAATTGATTTATTTTGAATATCAAGCGGGAAACATTCAATTTACCCAAGGGGCTTCATCATGCTTTTGTCACAAGGAGGCTGTATAATTTTTTGAGTATGTCTATTTTCAACGAAGATCGTGATTTTAATGACAATCTATTGTGAAGCTTTGTTCACATAATTTAAGATGCATTTTCTCAAACAGCTGTAGTCTGTTTTGTCTTATATAGTTTATTTCCTTTATAATAAGGAAGAAATTGAGTATAACATATCTACCATTATTTGTTGTCTATCTACAAATTAATGTATTTATATGGGAAGATTGAAAGATCGCTCATATAATTCAAGATTTTCGAGTCTGTAAAGGCCTCTCAGCAAGATTCTTTGAACTTGTTTCCAGCCAAATAGCTCTTTTTAATGATTTAAATATTTTTGGAAAACAGAATCTGCAGTGCTACCTTAGAGCTCTATTCAATAATCATGAAATAATGCAAAATAGATCATTTCGGAAGCAATAATTTCACAAATTTTATATAATTTCACAAATTTTTCATAATGAATAAACCATCACTCAAACGCGCACTGCTACTGTGTAGTCACAATATTAATGTGTAGTTGGGTCGCAAGAACATTTCAACAACCAATTGTGGGAGGCAAGCAAAGAAAGGTCAAAAACACTTTACTACAATTTAAGCAAAACGTTGCCTTGTGTACTATGTTATAATGCTGCAATATTACATATTGTCGACCTACCAAGACTCATTAGACACATACATTGTTAGAATACAATTAAGCTCAATAGCAATGCCAAGCGTGCAGGGCCACTACCAAGGAAGGAGGGGGGGGGGGGGAGAGAAATGGAGGGTGATGGAGAAAGTTGCGCCATTGTCTCAGAATTTGAGGGGGGGGGGGAGAATCTAAAAATTAAATAATTCAGTAATGGAATTCTTCAACTATCCACCACCCCAAAAATGTCATATAGATTTCATTGGAGGGACGCAGATTTTCATTTATAAGTGAGAATCAGTATTGCTTATTATTATTGTGGTAATTTATATTATTTTGGATGTTATTCAGTTGACAATATTTCATTTTCCTTGCTTCTATTTTCCAGAATTTTTGCCAGATTAATAATTTTTATTGAAGCGTTTAGCGAGAAAATTGATTTCAATTTTCAAATGGAAGGGACGGGTTTCAGGACTATTTAGTAGTAACTTATTTGACAAGGTCAAAATAATACAGGAATGCAAGTGGGAGAGTAAATAGGAGAGTGATAGTCATGACTCTCTTTTCAACTGAAAATTGGTATTAAAACAAAATTTATTTCTATATCTTCAATTACCTAATAGAATATGGCAGTATAGACAAGAAGCTATGTCGGGTCTGTTGAAGTTACACAAATTACACTAATAATAATTGATGAAAATCTATATTGATGGCTTCCCCTTTTCTTCTAAGGAAAGAAAACCCACCAAAGACTGGCAAAGATGGCACCGCGTTTCCTGTCGCGCAGTTTCCAGTTTAATTTTCAATCAAGGACCATGATTTCATCATCCTCGGCTTGGCTCAGATCAAGCATGACCTCTTCCTCAGCTTGGCTTTTATAAAATCATATATGATGTTATGAGATATTTATGAAGATTATTGTGTATAGTTTAGAGTACTATAATGGGACTGTAGCAGATTAATACACAAGTCAATTACTAGTGCCAAAATTTCTCTAAAATTAAATATTATATTAATAGAATATAAGTTTTACAGGGGTACCCACCCCTCCTCAAGCCTCATGACGTAACCCCCCCTAAATTTAGCACCAGCCCCCCATACATTAGGCACCCCCAACCACTCCCAAAATGCGGAAAAATAAGCCTAAATCAAAAACATAACTATTTTAGCATATTCAATAGTATAATAATAATTACAAATCAATTGTCATTAATTGACATTCTATCTGGTAACTTCGTAATATAGTTTTAAATGTCGTCACGGTTTCAAACAACTTTACCCCCCCCCCCAAACTGGTTTTTGACGACCCCCCCCCCCCCCCCAAGAATTTTAATGACGCAGTCTGCGTCAAAGCCCCCCCTTATTTTTATACTTTCAGTTAATCCATAAACAAAACTTAAGCTTCTAACTTATTCATTTAAATTAAAAGAAATTGAAAAGGCTCAGCTATCAAATAATATGGGGTTTCATAATGAATTAACTTGATGTGGATGTGGCTAGACGCAGACTGACATCAAGGCTTTCATGAGAAGGCGTCAGCCTTTGGACTGAAGTTTATGGACGGCTGTAACAGTAAAAGCACACTAATATTCCGGAGAAAATTACACTGCCTTGCCTAGCAGGTGAGCAATGAGCAATGTATGACTCATACCCGGTAACTTACTTGTTCACCTTCAAAACAGAACCTTTGAGATGAGGCCAATAGGCTACTAATGATGAAAAATGAGGCATACTCGTTTGAAAAGCTGCGTTCTCGTAGGTCCTGTTTGTAACGGTGACCGATTAGATTGGCCAGCAAAAAAGACACTGTTCTCTGCTGAAAATCACTTCCCGGTGGTTCGGAACCCACCTAAAACTGTAGGTCCAACTCATAAATCACAATCATCCAACTCATTACCCACGCACAGGTCTCAGACCTATGTGGGCTTCATCCTCAAAAAAAAAAAAAAAAAAAAAAAAAAAAAAAAAAAAAAAAAAAAAAAAGAGGCTTCTAAATAAAAGCTGAGAACAAAAGTATTGATGAGAATTGATTTTCCTTTTTAAAGAAAAATATATTAGGGTGCATTCATAATTTCTTATTAATAATGACGTTGACTTGACTGTTTATGATAAAAAGGTTTCCTCTCCTGTATGGTATTCAGAATGCATTTGGCATGCAGGAGCCGAATGTTATTTGAAATAGATTTTATACATAAATTAAAATGAACGTGGAAATTTCATATCGAAATAGAGCAACCATAATCAATATTGCTATTGGTGCTTTCATTTATTTTTGTTATTAGAAAAAGTAATAAATAATGTACATGGCAACAACTATTGAACAAATTGGGAACTAATAAATACTGGCGAGACACGCTAATAATCTTTGATATCCTATACTTTAATGACAGCAATTGTGTATTGTGTTAAATTGAACTAGAATTTCTAAAACAGCATGAGCTTTAAACTTGAATATTTCAATTTATTTTTGCTAACTTATTGAGATACTTATTAAAAGCAAGTTATAAATAATTTTATTTTAATAACAAGTATGAAATCACTAGGTTAATAAACATAATTTATGTATATAATAAGAGAGAGTCGGGGTGTACAGGTGTGTTTGTGTTTGTCTTACGGATTTCACAAAAAAAATGCAAGGATTTGGAACACTAAATTTGGCGCAAAGCCTCATCCAAACTTGATTTACTGCACCTCGAAGCCCAATTTTTTATTTCCCTCTTCTAAATTACAGTTCAAAACTTCAAAATTCCACAGAATTGTTCCCATTCCATTCGATCTGAAAGCGCAGAGTGCATAGGCATAGAGCGCCAGTCCTGATCATCATGCTTGAGTACTTGGGTTCAAATCTCTGTACAGACAAAATATTTTTGTTCACAGAAGTCAACTCTACTAAATAAGTTTTCGATTTTCAAAGCCAATTTGGTTGGAATTATTTAATTTGAGAGCTTGAGCTATCTACTGCATCATATCATGTGATAGCTTATTCTACTTAGCTCACCAAGGCGCTTGAAATCCATACAACACAAATATTCAACTGAAAAAAAATATCTTTGGTGTCCCACATTTGAAAATGTTTAATTTAAAAACGGAAAAGGGGACAACAAATCTTAAGCTGATGAAGGCGATCCAAATCCATATACCAAACATCGATTTTTAGTTAGATAAAGAATAATAATTATTAAATATTTAAACAACAAGCATAATACCTAAAATCCCTTTATAAGGCACGGGTAAACCTCTAGTACATTAATAATGTGAATTATATGCATTAATACATTTAATAAAATTTAATTACTATACTATTTTAAAGGAAAGCTCAAATAAATATATTTAAAATTTCTATTGAACGATAGAGAATTGCAATACCTAATATGAATGACAAATACTATATTGTTCCAGGTTGTCACTAAAATAACAACATTTGAAAGTAACACTGAAACGTTGTTTACACAAATTACTTACAACACACTAATCACACAAGAAAACCAAGTAAGAAAAGTTCAACTAATAATGAATTTACTATATCACTGTTCAAAAACTAATTCTCTAACTAAATGTCAATAACTTTCTTAGTAATGGCGAAGGTGATATTGTGGAAGGTATCCATAATGAATAATAAGACAAAATTGTTCATCAATTTACCAAAGGTATCCATAATGAATAATAAGACGAAATAATAAGGCGAATTGGAGAGTGTCACAGAATCGTATTTTAACCAACAGATGTGCAGACATAATTTTACAAGAACAGGCAAGACAAGTTTTACCCAATATTCAACGTACAGAGGACATCGTGAAGAAGATTAAGAAGAAAGTCAAAGACAACGATTTGATCATAGTAAAAGCAGACAACGGAGGCACCACGGTTATATTAGAGAAAACTGAATACATAGGTAAAGTTAACGAATTCATTTCAGATAATAATTTCATTGAGATTAACTCCAATCCAACCAACAACATTAATAAATTAGTTAAAAGTAAGCTGGCAGGTATCAGAAAGTTAATTGATAAACAGGAAATCAAATATTTAACAGTTACGAACCCATACCCGCCCAGATTATTTGGTCAGCCCAAACTTCACAAGAATAATATTCCGATAAGACCAGTAGTGTCATTTATTAATTCTCCATGTTCGAAATTGGCCCACAAACTCAACAGTAGCTTCAGATCGTTAACGGGATTCCAACCCAAATTTGGAATCAAAAATTCATTGGAGTTAGTCAATAAAATAAAAAATATTCCTGTTCATTCATCTTATAAACTTGTTTCTTTTGATGTAACTAATCTCTTTACAAATATACCAACTGAAGAAAGTCTTAACAGAGCTGAAGAGATCATGGAAACTACAATTAATAATCCTATTATTAGAACTGAGCTGTTAGGATTGATGAAGTTATATACTGAATATAACTATTTCAAGTTTGACAATAAATTTTATGAACAGAAAGATGGGTTAGCGATGGGTTCACCCCTTTCACCCCTACTAGCTGAATTATTTATGAATAGCCTTGAACGTAGAATTTTTGAAAATAATAATTTTAAGGATAGGATTGCTTATTGGTACAGATATGTAGATGATATTATTTGTTTGTGGAAGGGTAGTAATAGACAATTAGATAATTTCCTTAGCTATTTGAATCGTTTACACCATAAGATTAAATTCACAATGATCAATCACAATTGGTACTGTGTATTCTGCCCTAAGAAGAATGTCTACTGTTAAAAAGAATTCACACATAAACTTATCACTAGCACTTTATATACATATATATCATATCTATATATGATAATATATCATAATATATGATTTTTGGTTCAAAGCGAGAATCAAAAAGTTTCTTCGTATCGCACTCTCTTTTAGTTTTGATGGGAGAAAATATGGATATACTGTACTATAAAAAAATCATCAAATCTGTTACTGAGATAGATGATTTAATTGAGTAGTGTTGACTCTCCATGGACGATAAAACGGGAGTGAGGTTATTACTTTTGATTGATCAAGTAACATCTATAAAAAGTGACAGATGACAGTTCAGATACTGAAGCTCCTCATTAGGAGTGAAAATGTATATTTGATAAAGTGAGTAAAATCAACTGCTTAAAAGAAAGACAAGTCAATTTGGCCAGAAGATTGTCCAATCAGTATTTCGTCCTGGAAAACATTAAACAGATCATATTCTAGTAGTAAGTTTAAAAAAAATATGATGGCTGGTAAGGTTGGAAAACACTGTATGAAACAACTTTAGAGGGAAGCCAGGTTATACTTGGAAATAATACTTGGCATTCTATACTTGGAAATATAAGTTTATGGATAGGCTCCTGGATCGTACTCAGATATTTATAAAAATGATATAAGCTATAACAACATAGTATGAAAATTTTCGCTGATCATTTTCAATAAAAAAAACTCAAAATTCAAAAACAGGGTTTAAATTGCATGTGGAAATAATACAGACAGGAATGTGGAGACACTGAACAAACAGCTAAATCTTCTCTATAAAATAACTAGGCTACATAAAAACCTAAAATAGCGTTGCAGCTTGGAAAGAGGATAGTTATCACAAAATAATACAGCTGAAGATTGTAAATCTGCTCTAAATAACTCTTAACAAGAAAACGATTTACTCTGAAATTGAAAAAATTCCTGCAAGTTTTAATTCAGCGACGGGATAGTTCCCCAGGAATGGATTTCACCCAGTTCCAGTGAGAAAGCAAGGGTGACAAAGAGAGCTGCAGACATTCGGATGGCTGGAAAACGTGCAGAGAGAGAGGGAATGAGAAAGAGATAGGCAGAGGATGAGATAGTCAAATGCAAGCAGGAGAAGCAGCTGCAAAAAGTCAATACCCTGGACGGCCAGACTTTTCGTCTGTATTTAGGAAGAGTCTTCCTCCAAGTTCCTTCCCCACTTCACTCCCCATCAGTCCATTCTCATTCATTTTTTCATTTACTCCACTACCAGACATTTTCTGTCTATTAGTTCCGTAGACTGACTAGCATCTTCCCGTTCATGCAACACACCTTGACTGCACATTAATTCATCCGAGTCTAAAAAATGAAACCGCACATTTTACGTTTCAAATATACCAGCAACTATTTCTATTTTATGTCTACACTAATTGGCTGGCTTGTAATAATTATGTTGAGCATTAATTACGATCAGAATGGGGACACTGCACAATAGACCTACTTATAGATTGTATTCAGACTACGTTTTATATGATTCTTGCTTTGTATTACCTACTTTCATTTTACAGTAAAACAGCTGAATAACAACAGTGGAATCACAAAGTAAAACTATTTATGACTTGTATTCAGTTTTGGATGACTGAAAAATGTTCCCTGATGATCAAATACCAATCAAGACTAATTCTTACGAAATACCACTCCAATTTCAAAATTCTTGTTTTCCATTGTTGATATATTTCAATAAAATGTAAGAAACGTCGAGCCAGAATTATAAAGTCATAACAAACACATATTTTCCACTTTATAAATGATTTGATCAATAGAAAATAACTAGCTGGCCCGACGCGCGTTGCTGCGTTCTCATAAAAAATTCTCGTTGATTTTATTTTTCGCCACCTCCCACTGAGGCTAGATTTCAAATTTCTAGCTGCATTGGTTAACAGATGTCATCAACCCGGCATAATTACATTTCATCATACCCAGTCATATTATTTCCTACATACTGCAAGGCTCCGACTACACGGTACATGCAAAGTCTATGCGTTCCAAACAGCGTAAATAACGCCGCTAAGGAACCTGCCATATGATTAAAAACTATGATGTTGAAGATCCATCTTGTTTCCACTAATATGTATTATAAACTTAAAAAACACTTTTAAATGGAAATTGACTCACGTTATGG
The DNA here is from genome assembly GCA_948455865.1 of Conomelus anceps. Lineage (NCBI taxonomy): Eukaryota > Metazoa > Arthropoda > Insecta > Hemiptera > Delphacidae > Conomelus > Conomelus anceps. The sequence goes on from OX418220.1 coordinate 32,238,944, forward strand.
CGTGACGGCCGTTACGCTCTGTTGTCTAGAGCATCATCAGACGACCCACAGTACACTGATTCAAGGCATGAGTTTGACGGTTATGTATGTTGGAATGGTGAAGGGGTGGGGGGATGAGTAGGCGGGAGGTTTGAAATTGGGATTATTTTGTCAAATAGAGTATGTGAGAAAAAGTTAAGTTGATCATTTAAAATGTTGTCAGGTTGCTGCTTTGCATGTTTGTATATCTCATATTGTTCTAAAACATTGAGTTTCTGGCTTTTGTGAGTGAAGTGTAGTGTGTCTAAATTAGTGTCAATGTCTGTATAACTGTGGCCTGTTGAAATGATGTGTTCAGCAAAAGTGGAATGTGTGTTTGGGTGTGAGATGGTTCTTGTGTGTTCTTTGAATCTAGTGGTGAATGTCCTGCCAGTTTGTCCTATATAGAACTTGTTGCAGTCATCACATTTCAATTAAAAGTGTTTTTAAGTTTATAATAATGATTAAAAACTGATGACTTCTATCAGCTATTCCTTTAAGGGATAGATTTCTCCTTTTTGTGTCCTTCAGCGAGGACTTTTAAACTCCTAAAGTTCACAGGAACCATCTCGGGACTATTCTACATTGTGCCTGAAAATTTCATAAAAATCGGTTCAGCGGTTTCTGAGTTTACTAGGAACATACATACATACACACATCGACTTTTATATATGTAAGAGAAAGAGAAGAGATATAGCTATAGTGGAACTATTGTGTAGTGGTACTCATAAAGTTCTTCAGTAATGGTGGAATGAATGATTTATTCACAAACTTTCGATGAAAGCAACTATAATATTGTTGATTGAACAATGATAATTGCAGGAATTTAAAAAGATTGAAGAGTGTTCACATGTTCAATTCTCAAGAAAAATAAGTAATTGCACGACTATGCAGTCAAATATTTGAGGGAAAATTATAATATTCTACTCACTGAGCAGATGGCTATTTCGGACCACGTGGGTCCATCATTGGTGCTGATGATGGACCCATGCGGTTCAAAATAGCCATCTGCTCAGTGAGTAGAATATTCTAATTTCCACTCTAATATTTTTTTTTTTTAGGATGAAGCCCACATAGGTTTGAGACCTGTGCGTGGGTAATGAGTTGGATGATGGTGATTGATGAGTTGGACCTACAGTTTTAGGTGGGTTCCGAACCACCCGCAAGTGATTTTACAGCAGAGAACAGTGTCTTTTTTGCTGGCCAATCTAATCGGTCACCGTTACAAACAGGACCTACGAGAACGCAGCTTATCTCTCTGATTGAAAAGATACCTGCTACGGCTCGCGGCTATCACTTATAAATTATTAGTGATAAGCACAGTTCGTCATGGATACCAAATTTGAAGACTTCCTTGAGACAATAGATGGTTTAGTCCCTTTAGAATGAATTAAACATTTCCCCTTTGAGTTCAATGTATTGGCGGGGAGCTTAGCGCAGTTGGTTGGGGCGTCGAAACTTCAGCTTGCTGTCGTGAGTTCGAATCCCGCTGCTCCGTCTGGCATCTATGTGTAATCACCATCTATCATTCACCTCATTACTAACGCAAAAGTCTCGGACTTATGTGGACATCATCAGCGATAAAAAAAATGAAAATAGGCTAATATCATTTTAAGTCTATAAAAAGAGAGCAAGAGAGAGTTATCTATGGAGCATTGAAGACTTTTCCTAAATTGAAGATCCCAAGTAATCGAGTTGGAGAGTGTGTAGCAGCAAAGCAGAGAACATCTAAACCACCCACTCACTTAAAATCGAAAATAACCAGAAAAAAACATTCCTTTAAAATGAACAGCTGAAAATATGGGGCCTGCTTTTAAAAAGAATATTGAAAAATTGTAATTTCCATCACTAAGTGAACTTCCATACGTTTTCGCAGCATCTACAAATACGAAATTATAAAAAAATTGTTGTGGTACCTGAAAGACTACAACATAATGTTTAGTGCTTAGCTCTGGTTGCTCAGTAGCTCTGGTGCGCCCCTAGACACCTTGCCCACCCCCCCCCAACACGGCAAATGACGGGTCTAATGCTACGCCACTACCTAAGAAGGTACCTGCCGAATATATTAATCATTAACCAAGACGCATGCAACATGAGTTTTTCAACCAAACTTTCATATATAGCCTAAGTATGCTACTTACAATACAGGTACATATTTCTATAACTTAGTTGATAATTTGAAGGAAGGATCACACCAATAATTCAGTGATGGGAATAAATTGAAGAAAGCCTAGTAATTGAATAAAAAATTAACAATGAAATTAAATTGATGGTAATTGAAAATTTATTTACTCACCCAAACCAATTCTTCGGAATACTTCATCCACTTTGATAATCTCAGAGTCATCAGATTCAGTCTTTGAGAAGACATCAGGCTTCTTAATAGGAAGGCTGTCTGGTACTTTGACTGGAGCTTCTTCTTTTGTTGAAAATTTACCAGATGAGGCTGACTTATCAGGAGTAGATTTAATAGAATCTGAATTTGTCTTGGGCACACTGACTATGTTGGTTGAGACGGGAACATCTTTCGCGATTGGATCTGGTTTTGATGGAGTGATAGGTATCGATGGGACTTGTGGTTCAGGTTGAGATGTGTGCTTTTCACTCATTAATTCAAATGGGTCGGGTTTAGGCTCTTTTTGTTCAATTTGATTTTCATTTGCAGATGGCTCAGGGGTTAAACTCTTTTCGAATGACTTACCTGGGGTTACATCAATTAGCTTATCATTTTGATTAGTAGCATTAGATGGCTCATTCAAGAAATCATGCTCAATTATTTTATCATGTTTAAAATCACCTATTTCTGGCGAGCTATCCTTCATTGTTGAATCTTTTACTTCTGGAATAACAGTATCACTATTATCCATTGAAAATTTGGAAAAGTAGTCACTGTTGTCATCAGTCGCTGGTTTTTTGAAATCACTAGTCTCGGCCTCCAAGAATTTTGAAACTTCAAACCCTACCGAAGAAGAAGGCTTTTCAAAAGATGAGTGTTTCGAAAACTCATCGAGGTTCTCTGACTTTGAAGAAAACATACTTTTTTCATTTAATCCAGAAATGATATCCTTGGAGGAGTCTTCATGCTGAGAAAATGGATGAAAATTATTAGATTGATCCAAGAGGTTGGGCTGAGAGCACACATTATTAGAAGGTGCAGGTAAATCTTTATCAGTGCCTAAATTCAATAGAGAGTCAGATATAATATTAGATTTTTCTTTAGATGGAGAAATTTCTAAATGTTCAAAATCATCAACAGACTCGTGCTCTCTCTTCATATCATTATTATAAGGGGTCGGGTTAGGTGTTGCATCTTTGACAAGAGGTGTGTTCGTACTGAGGTTCGGAATTTCCATGTTTGATGTAATAGGAGCTTCCTATAGTACTTCTAACAATAATTGAAGGAGAAAGAGGTTCGCTGGAAAAACACTGTTCCAATTACAATGACCAATAAGTTTCAATCCCGACAAACAAGTTCAAAATTATTAATAAACAGAGGTAAACGTCACTTATCACTTCCACTGCTTCTATGATGAACGCCGGCAACGCACTAAACAACGAAACTGGGCTGACTCAATCTCGTCGTCTGCGTCTGTAGACTACTATCAACTATTTCCGTAGTGGGGGAAGTGTGTTAGATTTTTTCATAAATAATTATTATTGTGTTTCATGTAAAGTATGGAATTTCAGGGGATGCCTTGTATTTTAAAAATTTGTGCTCATGCATTTGTCTATTTTATATTGTGTAAATAATGATTATTTATCTTTTTATTATAAGCAGAACGAAAAACTGCCTGACAAATCCGGATACGAAACTTCTGCAGATTGTGTACCGTAGCAAAGCATGTTGTATCAGCAGCTCACAGTCACAGCTGGAGCGCCACTGAGGCCTGGCCGCTTGAGCTCACTCCTCAGTCCTCCGTGGGCATTTACTGTTTTCTCAACTGCTAGTGAGCACCGCATGGAAGCGCCCTGTTTTATTTGCTGTTATCACAATCTTTGTTTATTTAGTTTAAAATATTTCAATATAAATACAAACAGCTAATTCATAGCATTAATTCACCCAAATGAATAATTATATAAAAATGGGAACTAATGGATTGGTGAATCGTAAAGCAGCTAAAGTTAGCGGAAAGATAGCCTCGGATATGATTCAAAATGGAAAAGCTAATGGCTCGCCAAATGTAAAGGATACTTCTAAAAAGGTACGTCACATTATTGTTATTTTAACGCTTGCATTCAAATCTTCACATCATTTCTATTCGTTTTTGCTATTGGTTTCTCAGAATTAATGAAGCCGATATAATCGTTTGCAATAGGTTAGGAAATCTCAAAGTTGATTGAAATGACCTAGGCTATTCAATTAGGTATGCTATCATTAATTGCGGCTTTTCCTTACATTGTAATTATTCAGTTATTCATAGCTATTAAATAAGTTGATACACCGTCGTATTGTATATTAATGAATACAGTATTGAAGCTTCACTAGGGTAATTTCTAACCTAAAATAATTTTACTGATCCAAATTGATTTCAGTTGTCTAATCTATTTGTTTAATCGAAAGTAATGACGTTTTGGCTTATAATTGAAATGTTCCTAGGTCTTAAGCTGTTATTTGTTGTCCATCACCTACTTACTTCAACTTATTTAGCCTAAACATTGAAAAATATTGATATAACTTATCAATAAGTAAGCCAAGGCAATTTCAACCTGAACAATAAGTTAATATCGATTTTAAATTTGTACGTATTGAGAGGATGACTTGTAAATTCTGTTGATTATTAGTTATGTAACATAAACCACTCACTAAGTTACCTTTTTGTCAGGGTATTGACAATGTAAATGAAATGTTTGGTTATTTATTCTGACCAACCATCGGATTAATTTGTTCTTCCTAGAAGCCTCGCCTAATGTCTATAAGTTAGACAACTTTTCTTACAAACTGTGTCTTTTAACATCCCTTATAATCAGAAGGATTCAATCACCATCCTTGCTCTGCAATTGTTCAATGCCTTGTCTGAAAATGTAAGCAATCTACAAGGAAGTTTTTCAAGATTTGAGCGTGACTACACGATCGGTATTCTTCACTTCAGCCCATATTTTCACTCAGAGTATTTTGAGACCAATAAAGAAATTTTGGCTGTGGTGCGCTATATGGGCTTCTGTCAATAACTTGTCAATTGAATAACTTTGACGTTTACGATTATGTGAACACGGGAGAGGTTACATACTATGATTATTATACTCATTTTTAGATGGATATCTAGTCTGATAAAGACATAATTCACTTAATCGCGTCATTTATATGGGCTTCTGTCAATAAAGTGTCTAAATTAAATAACTTGGACGATTATGATTATGTGAACACTATTAGTATTATTCATTAGTTGAATAAAAAAAGTTTCAATATAAAACGTTAAATTTCAACAAAATTTAATAACAGACAAAACAATAAACTAAAAGGAACTCTTTATCACAAAATTTAAATTAATAGGAACTAGGCACTTTTCATCAAATGGCACTTATGCATCAAAATAATAAAGGTATGAGGTGGTTCAGTCACATCTAGCCAGGTTAGGTTAGGTTTGGTTAGAAGCCCATATAGTGCACTTTCTCAGAAATTTTAGCCAGATCATGCTGCCATTCGCAAATTTGTTTTATTCAACATATAAATACTTTGATAGTAGTTCTTTCAAATACTGGTCACGAATGAAGATGAAGAATAACAGGAAAAGGTTGGTTGGGGGACTTCATATCATGAGTAGAACGTTATAGTTTTATTCACGATGACTTCAATGAGTTTTACCATCCAAAATCTGTTGAAAATTCCAATCAAATATTCTTGAATAAATATAAATCTTGATTCGTAATCGTACTCACCAATTCAGACGTATTGTGCAGTTTTATCAGGCTCGAATTCATGGTCATGTGTGTTCCCAATCACTTCTACTTTAAAATTTTTGTGCCAATTTTCAAAATGTGTCTTGTAATTTAATTTAGGTTATAGTTACTAGTGATTTAAGTGTTCAAGTAGATTCTCACTATTAGTTCAGGTCAAGTAGGTGAAAAGTTTGATCATCCTACGATCAGCTGATAAAAAAAATTTCTTAAAACTTCTTACATTCCAATTTAGAATTAAATCTGTTCATCAGTTCATCCCTGCTACAGTATACACCTATTTTATAACAATTTAAATTAGCACCACAATAATTATCATTCGTTAGCTACAGGACCAGAAGATGTTCGGATAGTCAAGAGAGTGAATCAAGTCATTTGTCATAATTAAATAGGAATATAAAGGAGGAGCCAAATAAAAAACTTTACTGTAGCTCAACTATTCTGTAAGTTAGTATTTATAGTTTACTGCTAGTGACTGTTGCGAAATTAATCCTGATATATATTTCATTGATAATCGAAGTTTTTTATTGAATATTTTTTTTCGATCTGAATTTTTCATTATAAAAGCAAAATAGAAATTTGTCAATAATTAAATTTTATTTCAACGACGTTTCACGTCCTCGCTGCTTCCTACGGTCGTTGAGTTCCTTCAGAGGCCCTGAACTTTAATTCCAGATGCGACCTGAGAACTATTACGCCAGAGAAAACGATATTATAAAGGGCCCGACATGTTAAACCTGTCGGTCTCAGCATCAAGCAGTCGTGAAGTCACGTCAGAGACCCTGAAGTTGTTCAGGTGGGACCTTATAACTATGACACCAGGCATGAGCCAGCCAGGCTGTACGAAATTATTATTTCCTGTTGAATGAATTGTCAGAAGCTGTGAAACTTGGTTGTATTGGTTTAGTGGCATCCTGACACATATTTATATAGTGGGAGCCACAAAATTCAGTATTGCAATAATGTATATTAGATTTAAGATTTTATACATACAGTATTTTCTGCAATGTTAATTTTTTTATTGTGAATAAACTAGTGCTGTACTCACAACCAGAGAAATTATTATTATTATTAATCAGAGTAAAAATATTTAATTATTTTCTTCTGCTGCAGCAAAATGGATACTATTCAAGAGAAAAGAGAAAAAACAAGGAATTATTTGAAGTTGTTCCACTATACACGGCTGTAATGACCTACATTGGATTTTATATGCTATTATTTCTTGGATATCTCAATCAACTCTTCTTCACTTCAAAAGCTGTTGAAGAAGAACATAGAGACGTGAGTAATTACGTATGATCCACAATAAAAAATAAGTAATTATTTTACTGTTACTTCACAATGTTTTTTCTGTTCTTTTCATCCCAAACAAATAGCCTATAATGTTTGGATTTTTCTGTTTTGTACTATCATTTTCTTATATAATTAGGTTTCATTGTGTTGCATATGAAGTAATTATCATAGGTTATTGTTATTAGAGAAAATAGCATTTGTTTCTACGCCGTATGGCTTTTATTGGTGGAGAGACCCTTACGGTCTCACCTCGCTGCTTGAGCCGTGCTATTGGAAACATTGGGAGTCCTGTCTCACAAGATGTCAAATTATCTTAAGATAGCAACTGCAAAACTTCCACAATAATTACTATTAGTTATTGATTGCAATAGTTCTCACTTCTAAACATGTTGACATATTTCACAGTATACTTGTTTGTAAATATTTTCTTCGTGAAAACTCCATCACTGCTGAATGTAATAGAGTGTGAACTTGAGATGGATACAACTCGAGCACGTAATGAGGCGACTAAATGGCAAAAAATGCCAGACCTAGCTTGCATATCAAACCCAAGAGCAACAGGTACGCTGCTGCTTAGGCACTATGGTTGACAATGTCATCTCAATTTTTCTAAATGTCACACATCGCTAATGAAAAAGTAAATTAAAAAGTCAAGCGTCTGAAAATTAGCAATTTTCTTCAATTCTAATTCATTTCTTATACATTTGTTCATTAAAAATAGCACATTGCAGCTCAGTAATTTGAAGTTGTTTCTAATTCATTTCTTAAGTATTTGTTAATCAAAAATAGTATATTACATCTCAGTAATTTGAATTTGTTCTCCAAGATGAGTAAATTTGAATTGGATAATCTTTTCAAAATTCAAAGTTAAGCTTCTCGATTCGTATTGTATTATGAAAGGTTCTGCCGTAGATGCATTACAAGTAATTCTTTTACTGTTACTTCAAAATGTTTAAAATCAAATTTAAATGTTTTAACTAGGCTATTTAAAATAAATTTGACTTCACAATATTTTTTCTATTATTTTCATCCCAAACAATTTATTATAATGTTTGGATTTTATTGTTTCGTACAATCATTCTCTACTATAATTAGGTTCCATATGAAGTCATTATGATAGGTTATTGTTATTAGAGAAAATAGCATTTGTTTCTTCGCCTTTTTATGTATCACTAGACATTCATTAAACATTTTGAAAAGTGACACGCCGATGTTTATTGCTATTATGTACAAAAATATAAACTTTAGTGAATTTTAATTTTTTTCAATTGCCTGATATTTTTGCAGTCAATAGCATGATCTAATCATAGCCAAATTTGTATTCCAGGGATATGTTCCGTTGTATGATAAATTCGAACATTTTTATTCGAGATATGTGTACCGTCGTGTGAGAGACTGTTGGAATCGACCAATTTGTAGCGTGCCTGGAGCTGAGATCTATTTGAAAGACAGAGTTACGCATGATTATGGCTGGACATTCGAGTAAGTTCCCTTTCTCAATAGCATGTTATGAGAATTTTTCATTTGATCTCGATCTCAGTGCCCTCTGCTGATAGTCAACTTAGGTTGCTTGAACATTGGAGGAGCATACAATACACAAAAATAATCATCGCAAAATTAAATACATATTATGGTATTGTGATATTCGCCTATCATCGAGTATTGGATGCTCCACTGTGCAAACACCCTTAAACGTTTGCTTTAAATCCTTAGTTTCTGATATATACACAGTGCTATTTTTAGGAAATTATTGTTTCTGGTACGCATTTCCGTTGTGTGGGAAGAGGGTATATGGAGTATATTGAAAGATATGGAGAATCTTTCCAGCTTAGAGGAAATGAGTTTATTGAAAATTGAGTATAAAATCAACTGGACCAATTTAATATATTTGTAAGTTTTACCGCCGCGTACCGTCACAGATTCAGCTCTATAAATACAGGTACTAATATATATATACAGGTACTCTATATACTGGAACCAAGGTTGCTTTATACTGCCATAAATTTCAAAACAAAATTCGAATGTTTTAGGGTAGGAATAGTAAATTTGTAATAAAATTTGAAACCTGAAAGATCATCGTATGCCATAAATTTCAAAACAAAATTCGAATGTTTTAGGGTAGGAATAGTAAATTTGTAATAAAATTTGAAACCTGAAAGATCATCGTATGATTAGTAGCTCGAAAAATTATCATGCATTAGTCTGAAAATGCTTGATGTTAAACCCTATTTCCCTCTGCATCCTCAAGGTCAAGTAGATGTAAAGAATGTTCGACTCTGAAATGATGAAACTATTCAGTAATATTACTTCATAGATTCTTTCTAAAATATTTTTCCAATGAAATTTCTTTCCTTCCTGTTTTCCAGTAGCCAACTACATTAGCACTATTTCAAACTTTTTATAGCATAAAAGTTTCTATTTAGTTCCATTTGGGACAAATATTCACGAACTTTCTAAGAAATTATAATAATTATTGGAAATAAATTACAATGGTTGCTTTGTACTGCCATAAATTAAAAAAAAAATGAATAGTGAAGAATGTTTTAGGGTAGGAATAGTAAATTTGTAATTAATGTAATGCTGAAAGTATAACTTGTTTGGCAATGTTCTAGGTTTACCGGTACGAAAACGAAATGCCTTAATTTAGGTTCTTACAATTATCTTGGATTTGCTGAAACGACTGGTGTGTGTGCTGAAGCTGCAGCTGTCGCTATAAGAAAATACGGATTGGCAAGCTGCAGTCCTTGCAATGAACTTGGTAGATATGCGTAACAAATTTGTTTCATTTTACTCTCCTAAATGTGTAATTGTCTAAGATCTGAATCAACAAATGTATCTTTCAGGAACTTGGAAACATTAGTTATAAAACAGTTTGGGTTTAAAATCTCCAAATTGGCATAATTTATTTTGCTTTGCTTGTTTTCGTTATTTGAAAAAATGTCATTCACATCTAGGGTATTTCTTATCAGTAACAGTGAAATGCTATGTTGACTGGGTGTAACAAGGCCTACAAAACAGGGTAACTTTTATAGACCAAAATCGACTTTCTTAGAAATCTTTCTGCTTTTTGAAGGTATATATTTTTTGCAAATTACTTAGGGCTTCTGGCAAATTTTCGCAAGCCCATTCAAAAAGTAAACTCGAAGAATTTCTTCTGAGCTGTGATATTGAATAAATTTATTGAATTTTTCTATTGTAATAGTAACTCTTTTTTTCTTCAAATTTTCATTTCATTGTGCTTATAATTCTCACGTATAATTGAACTGTTGAAATGTTTTTATTTCATTTTCTAAATTTAAATAATTTTGTTATTGTCTGAACTCCTGTGCGCGGACGAAAATTTTTCATTTTCTTTGCGTATCAGTATTTTAGCTTGTATAATATGCTATTAATAAATATTATATAAAAGCTTAATACCAATTACAAAAAATTATAATATATTAATTATATATTTCTGTATTTCTTGACTATATACATTTCTCATACTTATTTAAAGCTAATTATTTTCTGATTAAGGATTATTAAGGTTAGTAAGGATCCGACATAACCTTATTGAAATCGTTCCTTTGTCCATCCGTCCTTCTGTGCTCTAGGGCTTGAAAGGAAGATTTTAGACTCTTGAAACTTGATGTGTAGCTCCCTCTTAGTCCAAGAGAGATTGCTATTGATTTTAGAGTTAGCGGTCGAATATTAAAATAACGATGCTGTAAAACAGATTTCCTCTACTGGCTCTAGGTTAGGTTGGTAGGTTTTGGCTGGGGAAAATCAAAACATTGGGCAGCTGGTTCAATTCGAATACAAGAAAAAAATGAAGAATATTACAAAAGCTGATGCTTAGCCCAATTATCCACTTTATTTTTACAGTCCAAGCGTTGACGTTTTCATTTTTTATTGTGTTGCGATCTTTTCTTAAACTATTTTAAATCGACGTATTGAGGCATGATATATTACGAGATCTGTTGAAGAAGAAAAAGAAGAAACAAAGCTCTTTTTCAAGAACTGCTCAAGTGCAATTTTCGTGAATTGGTAAGCATACATGATTTTAATAGAAATCAAAGCAGTTGAATGGTGTATCAGCACATAATAATAATTGTTGTGGTTATCCATTTTTCGTGAACTGCAGTAGAACTATTCATATGTATATGAATAGTATGTACATATGAATAGTAACATAATAATAGTTATTATTTTATGTTTATTCGTTGAGTCCTTGGATACTCCGTTGTTTGGGTTTATTATTCATGCAATTTATTTATAGACTTGGTCAAGATTGATTACTGAGTTATTAACGGAATTAATTAGTTGTAGAATGCATTCCACAAATTCAAGAAATCGTAACATATTTGTTTAAAATTTGGAATATTATTAAAATTTCACATGTTTCAACACAATGTATATTATGTGTGTATATCGTGTAATTCTCACGATTTGATGGTTCTTCGAAATACGTCAATTCTGTTTCAAAAGTAGAGCACATTCTACCCATATTCATAAAGAAGATTAGATAATTATGTTTCAGTGAGTTCTAAAAAAATATTTGAATTGCTCGGTCATTAAATTCCTTATCAGAATTATTCAGAAAATGCATTAAAAATATTATATTGTTTACAGTGAGTGCTTTTTGTACAAGCAATAAAACTTTTATTGTTTAAAAACCAATAAACATGTGAGATTCCTTCAATGAGTAGTTGAACTCGTTCTATTAATTCGTATATCGCTTGTGCAATAGTTCTTAGTTATAAAATATGTAGCTTCTTCTTTTTCTTCTTCGTCTTCTTCAATTTATTTTCATGTTTTCCCCTAATCCCTTTCAACAGGCACAAACTCGTTGCACAAAGAGCTTGAAACGCTCACTGCCAAATTCGTTGGAATGGAAGCGGCAATTGTTTTTGGAATGGGCTTTGCCACAAACTCGCTCAACCTGCCCTGCCTTATTTCGTCTGGCTGTTTGGTACTAAGTGACGAGAAAAATCACGCATCCCTAATTCTAGGCCTACGGCTGTCGGGTGCCATCATTAAAGTCTTCAAACATAATAGTAAGCTTATTTAGTTTCTCAATTTTACGTAGATTTTTTATTCTTATCCTATCCACACAAGCGTGTTGAAGCGCATGATTTTATAGAAAACTAGAATTGATGATTGATTACTTCAGAGTGAATATAAACCCTATTTTTGTGTGTTATGGCTTTTCGCACTGTTGTAGTGCTTCGTCAATTCAATTCTCATTCATATTTCAATTGGTGGATAAATATAACAAATCTAGTATCTAAAAAAGTTTCCATCAGCAATAATAATAAAATAATACTATTGAATTTCTGTTGATAAATATTCTACAGTGTTGTTGTTAATTTATTTGAAAGATGATATTTCTACAATGATTAAGTATGTTCAATTGCTTATCGGCATCAATCATAGCCTATTGAAATGAGCTAAATATAATAGATATGATAAAAGTTTATTGAGTTATCTTGACCAATTAGGGGGAAATTAATGTATTTTTTGTCACTTTAATGGCGAAACGAAGGAAATTTTTGATAACTTACTTATTTTTAGTTTTCTATCAACGAGACTGTCATCCAGATCTGTTGCAGATATGGCTAGTCTAGAAGCTGTGTTGAGAGATAATATTATTTATGGCCAGCCTAGGACTCGCAGACCATGGAAGAAGATTCTTATTGTAGTTGAAGGAATTTACAGTATGGAAGGCTCCATCGTTCACCTTCCAGAGATTATAGCACTCAAGAAAAAATATAAGGTTGGTTGCTTTGTTTGTTGTAAGCTGTTTATTTATCTAAATAATGAATATAAATATTGTTTGGGATTGCATCGCGTGAATTAAGAAACTTGATAAAAGAACTTTGATTATTAAACAATGAGGATTGTTCATTATTTCTAATGAGCAGGGAATTGATTGGGGAAAATCATGGTGATTAGTGAGCAATTATATAAAACTGTCTGCTTCTGAACATAATCATTTGATCACTAGGAACTTCATCATGATTTCCTGAAAATTATTAATAGAACTGCATTTGGGATTGAGAGCTAGTATGCAAGTTTTATACATTCATATCTCAATTGATGGATAAATATAAGAAATCTAGAAAGTTTTCATCTGCAATAATACTATTGAATTTCTGTTGGTAAATAATCTAAGATTTTTATGTTGAATTATTCCATTATGCAAGAGTTTTTTCAAGTTTTACATTTAACTTTGGTTATCTAAGACGCTTGAAACAGAGGCAGCGCCTGGCTAAATTAATATACATAGACAATTACTATGTCAGGTTCAATCTGGGGTTTGAGCCAAGCGATGTTGGCTGGGAGTGTTGGAGGTGAGTGGGTGAATACAGCAATTCAGCAATTTAGGTGTGAAAGGAGACTTGCATTCCAAAGCCTCTGCTTTCTGTACTTTGTTGACAGAACCACTCCATTCCAATTGCAACGTTGTTGTCAGTACCCTGCTGAAAGAACTTTGTTCCGCTTCAACTGCCACTTTGCATTTACATTTCTTCTAAACGATCTTGCTTCAAGTTCTAGGTTATGATAGTTTATCTGGTTGTCTATATTTTTACAGTAAATAGTTACTCTATTTGAATTGATTTTGCCTGTTTTATTCTAAATTTAAATCCCAGGCGTTACATAATGTAACTGTGAAGTAAATAATAGTGTGTACTGTTTTCCTTGCTTGCTTTTTGCTTAAAGTGATATAGTATAGACAGAGATATATAAATCACCCAGGATATTTGTGAGGTTCAAAATTTTGGTTTCTGAGCGGTGATAGAAAATACATGAAAGTACTCTTGCAGTGATGTTTTAATTATTTGATGATGATTGATTCTTGAGCCCCCTTATCCTTGTTTCCTCAAATTTATACTAGGACAGTCAGCTATGAGGTTGAACCCCAAAGCTGAAAGTTCAGAAGCCGCCACTGCTAACAATATAATTCATTCAATGTGATTATTCATTATTTTCATTCATTCATAATTCAAATATTTATGAGCTAAATTTAAGATAAGAACGTCGATAAATAGTAAGAGAATCGGTAAATTGATGAAATAAGTTGAAATTAATCAAATATTTTGCAGCTATTTCTACATTACATCATCATAAAATTCCAGATATTTATTGTTTTGTTTTATAAAATAAATTATAATTTTAATGTTTGTTTTTCAGGCATATCTTTATGTTGACGAAGCACACAGTATAGGTGCACTGGGAAAACGGGGTAGAGGTGTAACAGACTACTATGGCTGTGATCCTAAAGAAGTAGACATTCTAATGGGCACATTCACCAAATCATTTGCTGGAGCTGGAGGTTATATTGCTGGTAGTAGGGTAAGTTATAGCTCATTCATTCAACATTCAAATTTAATTATTGTTAGCATTGTTGGAGAGGGCCGCTGCGTCAATAGCAATTTCACCAATATCAAGATTATGCGGTATTTTATGGATCGAGCTTTATTATAACCTTTGCTACTCAAGATTAATAGTTGCTCAAAACAATTGAGTCCAATCATTATAAATTCTGCGTCTATTCAACAGGAAAATGCGCAGTATTCGGTATTGTTGGCCTGAGAATTTGAAAAATCCCCAACTTATTAATGGCTATTTAATCAACAATACTTCGGGTTGGTGCCAATAAAGCCAAAATTATTATATTGAATTCATCTAATAAATTAGTCTACACTTATCACTCACTGACTTCTCACACGATTTCTCCAAATTCAAATACATTAACTACTCATATCATGCAAAATTTGTAAACTTATATGAATAAAGAAATTTTCTTAGTAATGGCGAAGGTGATATTGTGGAAGGTATCCATAATGAATAATAAGACGAAATTGTCACAACCACATTTATTAAAACTTCGAGAAACTAGTTTGATTGAGATTGATAATTGTGTAACAACCGAAACTAGTTTCTCGAAGTTTTAATAAATGTGGTTGTGACAAATCTCTCGACCAATACTATAATAATACTTGGTGATGCCTATATATTGTATTTTATCCGTGTAACTGTCGAATTATTATTTGTATGAACAAAGAAATCAATCAATCTCTCTATTACTTGTCGATTCGTTCCTTCCATTACAGCATTGAACAAGACCGATGATAGGCTTTGTTTTAGACCCATCCTCATTTTGTGTTTTTGGGCTCTCACTCCGCATTTATACCTCCTATACATTTCTTTTATTATCCCAACATGCTCCCAAAATGCCAAATTTTACCATTTCCTGTCACAGTCACAGCCTTTGTCTATCAACCACTCATCGAGTACATCAAAATTTCTCATTTTTAGAGAAAAAATGCTGGTTTTTAAAAAAATACTGTATCTCAGTCATTTTTTATTATTTTTAATCCCATCTGGTGTCAAATCATAGGGATTTTCGTCAAGTTTGAATTAGTATACGACTTGTTAATTCGGCCACTGAATGGGTCAGGAAATATTTTGCAAAATCCATAAAATTTTGAGTTTTTTCGAAAATATTAAGGCTATTTGATGATGCAAAATTAGTAAGGAAATATTCTGAAAAATCCATAAAATTTTGAGGTTTATCGAAAATTGTAAGGGTTTTTGATGGTGCAAAATTAGTTCCAGACTACTTGTGTCCAAACAATGTAGGCTACCAAAATATCAGAACTACAATACGCTTTATTGGCAGTTCGCCATGTCAACAAACAAGAAGTTTTTACCACTATTGTACAAACTCATGGAGTAACCACAATATTCCATAGCAACCCTGGATTTCAAAACGTTGCTCAATTATTCGATAGTGAAATTTACGAATTCTCAACAATTATGAAGGCTTATTACTTTGTCATAATTTTAATTGTAAAACTTTGTGTATAATATGGAATAATTCCATTCCAGGAGTTGATTGACTACTTGAGAGCCAACAGTCATGCAGAACACTATGCGTCTTCCTTGTCCCCGCCTGTCGCACAACAAATTGTGTCTTCTATGAAGGTCATTATGGGCCAAGATGGATCAAATGAAGGTGAGGAAATACTTCAAACATTCCTATTATGACGGCTCTAATGAAAAGAATATCCTCTTTCAATAAACCCATAGGCTTTAACTCGTAGTTCACGGTTGTGACTTTACAGCTGTGGAACGCATTACATTCACATAATATGAATATAACATTCACATAATAACATTGTATTATAATCTTCGCACCTTCTTTCCAAACCTTTAAATCCCGATTTTAAATATTGTTATGGGTTCTATCTCTAAAATAATGCTGGCAATACTTTAAATTAACACTTGCACTTTATTTTCTCAAATTACTTGAAACTCGCACTAATCAGTTATGTCACACAAAATAGATCACTAACTGTTGATTGGCCGATACAATATTTAACAAATAACTGTTCAATAATTCAGAAAGAAACGTCTAAAACATAACAGTTGAAACACTTACAAAGCACAGTCTGCTTGTTAAAGAAGACTGAATCATTTTTTGTCACAATATACTGCATTTATCACTTTCACACTTAACGTTTGTTTAACACTGTTTGTAGTAATGCCCACTGGTAATATGGTTTGTATGAATGGAACCGGGTACTGCCACTTGGTATGACTGCCACTTGTTCTGTCAATGAATGTTTACAAGAGCTTCCGCTTTATATAAGTTTTTGGACATTCCAGGGAACACCAGAGAGTTCTCTTTTCTCTATAGAAATCTATTTACACAGATAATGCCATTCTAGAACTCTCTTGATGGATTGCAAGGCGAGAGGAGACCAGGGGGAATAAACAAAACATGCTTGTTATCACTTAACGGAAGCTATGACACAGCGTAGAAAATATTTCTCTCTTTTTCCTGGCGTTTCATAACAATAAATTTGCTGGAGAATAGCGTTTGATAGTTGAACTTGGCTGTTACCGTGTTTGTCGTTGAACTTTTGAATGTCATTTCTTTTGAATTTGGAAATCTTCAGATTAATTTCAAGATTGATGATTGAAAGGCATCAGAATCGTAACCATGAGCTAAAAATCATGTATCATTGTTCACTCACTCACTTTTATTTCTCTTATTAGATAATTTATCATTACATACTTATATTACCTTATTTTTCCTTCTTTTAAAAGTCTTCTTTAACTATGATGTTTTTAAACGCTTATTTTATTCATCAAACAAAAATTATATTGAAGGAATCTGAAATATTATGTTGTACTAGAATAATTTGTGCTGCAACCGCATGGCAACGTTGGTTCTAAGTTGGTACGTGATGCTAGTGGATATGCATAGAAAAAAAACATATGAGTGATATGATCTTTTTGTGCAAGAACGTAATAGCTTTACTTTATGATATATATTGAAGACTGTATGCAAAGCTTTATTAAAGCGTGGTTTTAAGCTTTGTAATTGATTGATAGAAACATGGCAATTTGTGGATCTTGTTGTGTTCATTCATATAATAACCAAGTTTTAAAATATATATTCACTAGTTTATCTCTCAAAAATAGCATACATTTTTACAACCCACTTTTTTATTATAAAAAAAATAATCATGCAAATAATATTAGAGTTTGCCGAATAAGATACAGTAAAACAAACAAATCGATAAATATTGAATAGTAGGCTATGATATATTAACTTATGTTGATGATTAATTCACTGGAAAACAAGGTGTATGCATTACAAACTGGTATGGCAGTTTCATACTGGAAAAATTTATCTCCGGTATATTATCAATCTCAATTTTCAGGTTTGAGACGAATATCGCAGTTGGCTTGCAACACTCGTTATTTCCGCCAAAGACTGCATCAAATGGGACTCATCATATATGGTAGTGAGGACTCGCCGGTGGTCCCTATGCTATGCTACATGATCTCCAAAATCGGGTATGTACGTTAGTAACGAGTTTTTATCACTTACACCACTTATACGACATGACTTGGAACAGGTAAAACAGGCTCTCATGCAATTCACGTAAACTTTAATCACAAATTAAAATCCAATTAGAGTTTTGAACATTATTTAGTTGGAAAAAAAGATTAAAAATCATTTGAAACTAGTTCATAAATTTTAAGCTCGATAGTTTTCGATAAGCGGAGATGTAATAGTGTTCAGACCAGTACAAAAAATTGTAATTCATACAAAAATTGGAAAATGTCTAGTCTTTTAGAAAGTTGATTTTTGTTTGAAAAAGTTATTTAATATAAAAGTATTTCAAAATAATTCAGTTATTGAAGTCTTTTGCTTCATTCGTGGCAGTTGTATAAATCTCCCTCCCGCATGTCGGGTCTAGTACTAATACTACTACTCTGTGCAGTCAGATGTTCTCACTGAATTCGTTCTATGGAGAATGATTAATTCCCAGCATAGTAACTTACTCTGTGTTACCAGCGATGCGTAGTGGAACAAACAGAATTGTGTGTTTCTGCGCACTGCCAAGAATGAATTGACAGACTACATACAATACCCACTTCTATAGCTAGTAGGCTTGGGCACTTCTTTCTAAATTATAAAATATAATTTTACATTTTCTTATTTTATTCTTAAAATAATTTTTAAAATGATTGAAAATAATGGCGATCGCCATAATGTAGAATGTAGAGGTTAGTGTAACTGGCTACTATTTAATTCCCTATGTCTGTTATTTTTGAGTCATTTCAACTTTTTTTTTTTAATTTCTTTACCCTCGAAGGAGTGTAGAGCTCATATGGGAATAATTAACAGTAATAAAAATATCATCTATTTTCAACGGGATTCTATCAATGTAATAATGTTTCCTTTTGCAGAGCTGTTATCAGGAATTTTACCACCCGTAATGTTGCTGCTGTTGGAGTAGGATTCCCTGCAACACCTCTTATGGAAGGTAGAATAAGATTCTGCGTGTCAGCAGCACACACCAAAGAACAGTTAGATAAGGTAAGATCCAAATATTTTCCAAATTCGAATGTTCTCAGCAATTGATTCAAATTTTTGATGAAATTGCTTGTGTTCAGAATACATGGTGCATTCAAGTTGTAAGGCCTCCGATTTTTTTCTCTGAACCTAAAACAAATAGAAACATGCGGCTTGTTTTAATATGAAGTACACTCTTTGTCTAAATGCGGCAAATATGACAGCATTGTACGGCAGAAACAACTCTAGTTGCAGCTGCGAGGACTAGACCTGTTTTTGATTCTTGAATAATGACGGGGTTTTGGGTAAGCACTAGTGCTGAAAAAAATGGTGGTGTTCTGGGACAGCATGTTTTTGGATCGCAATGGGTGAGGATTTCGACAACCTCTCCCAGAACATGGCAACCATCATTTTTTCAGATCTGGCGCTCCCTCAAAACTGTCATTCAAAGTATTGAAAACTGTTCTAATTCTCGCAGCTGTCGCTAGAGTTCTATCTGCAGTACTATACAGTGTTTCCATCTGTCACGCATTGACAAAGAGTGTGTGTTCATTCTAAGATAAGCCGTAAGTTTCTATTTGTTTCAAGCCCAGAGAAAAACATCGGATGCTTTACAACTCGTTAATGTTCTTTTTTATACTGCAGGCTGCAATATGCACCTCATGTAGTAATGTGTCTAGGGTTGAAATAAATCACTATTTATAACTATTTTATCTCTTTTCAATAAAATTATTGCCTACTGTTTTGTCTCTTTTCAATAAAATAATTTTGTAGTGTTCTGCAACTCTTTTTAGCCTAAAATTGTCTTTGCTATCTTGCTTCAAAAACTTCTTTAAAAATTTCAATTGCTTGTTTCATAAACTATCTCTTCTAATTTATTTGTAATGAATTCTATTTTTATCAGGCTCTAATCATTATAGAAGAAATAGCGGATGAGCTAGGCTTAAGGTACTCTCAACGACCTCGATCGCAAACCCCGATAATTTATGGATCAAGTGATGAACTGGAGTAGCGTCTATCATTCATATTCCACCGATCAATAAGGCTGTGTGATTTTTCTGGCTTTATGCTGCTTATATTTTTGCGTCTTTTTTGTTATATCACCACCTACTGTCTTGTTAATTATTCGTGACATACTCTAATCTAATACCATTGGAAGGATGTCTGCTTAAATATATAACACCAACGTACACTGATTATAATATTCAATTGCAAGGCTTATGTTTGAATGGAATGTCGTCTCTCTTCAGTATGTGCTACAAACTGAAGATGATATGTTGACATTCATCTTAATCCTGTGTAAATTAGAACGTTATTGCTATAGTAGGTTTTTGCTTTTTCATGTGCATGTCGAATTACATTCGAGGTACAGTTGAGAGTCGACTATCCGAAACTATTACGGGTGTTCGGATAACTAATTTTTCGGATAATCGGTCATTGACCGAAAAAATGAGTTACAATTATATTTTGATTAATGACTTCAAATTTAATTGACGCCTTGAAGTCAACTTCTCCACCAATTTTCCCATTCATATTTCCAGTGCTTTATCACAAATCAGAACCAAATACTTACCCACTTACCTGCATAAAACCATGTGTACACTGCGATGTCCAAGTCCTGATTTTCGGTCATTTTCACGATTTTTCTTTGAAGAATTCTTTCTTCACTATTGATTACATACGCACATTTTGTGATGGTTTCACTGTTCTTTTTAATTTCAGATATCGTCCCATTTCCAACTAGCACCTCTTTTTAACTACAGTATTCTAATATCATGAGTGTATCAGATACACTGAGCACAACGCGTTTACTTTCAGACGATATAGTAAGTCAGAATCAAACAGCAAAACAGAAAACTGTAAGAACGCTAAACTTTTGTTTGGCGCGCGATTCAATTTAGATTTTTTTGTTTCTTCCTTTCGGTTAACCGACGTTTCGGATGACCAGGCTTCGGATAATCGTCACTCTGCTGTATTCATTTTATTGGAAAGCGCTATCTATCTACCTTTAATAAATCACATCAAATCCTCGGTTTCCAACTCGCGGATTTGGACTTAATGGACAGCGGACAGGGCCGGAATACACTAAAATTAATGCTTTTTATACAGGTTCCATTACCAAAAGCATCAATTATAGTGTATTCTGGCCCTGTCCGCTGTTCATTCAGTCTGAATCCACGTAGTTGGAAACCAAGGCTTGACAAACAAATAACTTTTTTATGAGTCATTTGTTAATATTTTTACTATCTTCAATTTATGTGGTGATAAACAAAAAAGAAGCTTTATCCCGCCTTTATTCCCACCAAAGACATATAAATGGTATTTTCATTTAGTTGTCAATTAATATATAAATTTCTCCTTGTGTTAGTTCAACCATAGATATAATATGATGATACTAAGAGTAATATTGTTGAGTGCTGCCACATGCCTAGCAAGTGATAACATCCATAATTTGTCTTCGAAATTCTGACAAGTGTTCTTATTAATATGCAGTGTTATGTTTAGTTGATACAGTGTATATTATATAATGTATTTTGTATTTGAAAGGAAGCGATTGATTGTATGTTTCTACTAAAACTTTATACTAGATAAGTGTTTATAAAATAGCAAAACTATTATTTATACTGTTTGGAAGTTAGTGAGTATTTTGCTTGAAAAAAATTATTAGAATTCGTGTCATGAGAACTAGCGAGACGTGTTCATGTAATAAGAACGCTGTTTATTCGACAGCATATCCAATTTTCTTAAAAGTAAACATTACAAAATTATTAATAATAGTTTTTATTGTAGATATTACAATAGACTATTTAAGAAACTCAATAATTCACGAAATAGATTACTACGTAACAATTTACAATTTTGTATACAAACAATTCACAATTTATATCACAAATATTAATATTATTAGGCTACATGCATAATATTCAGGCTATCTTATTATTAAAGCAATCTGTGTTATGCTCATTTTATAAAGAAGTATTGTAATATTTTAGTGTTTTATGTCTGTATCACATCCACTTTCTATGTGAAAAATTATATTGTTGATCTATTCTAGAAGTTTTGTTTGAAGCAGAAACAAAAATCAGTACTTGTATTTATTAGTTAATCCAGAATACATGAACATCATGATTTATGTAGATTTATATTAGTGACTGAAGAAATGATGAAATGAATCTTGGTATTGATAGAAGGTTCACAATCGACTTTAAAAATTAGTTTGTTTGGAATTTTCAAAGATATACAAAAAGGGTTGAGATTTACTCAATAAAAAAGTTTATTTGAAAACATTTATGATAATTATTTGATCAAGAATTAAGTCTATTTAAGCTGTCATAAATTAATATAGTACTGTATTAGAATAATTCAACTTATTGAACTTTTTCATTCACAAATCATCCGCCTTAATTTTATGTAATATTTAATTGAAAGATTTACTATAAAGTGTTTCATTCAAAAAATACATGCTTTTAAAACAATTAGCTACTATTCAGTAACATGAAGAAAGTCTATGCGTACAGGATAAATATATTGCAACTTTCAATCTCAAAATTAGATATTATATAATTATTATATAATGCAGTGAATAAAATGAATTTTATAGTCCAGCTAATATACTGAACAGACTATTACTAAAGCTAAAATGCCTGCATTTAGCATTAGTATAATTATTTGACTAAGTTAATAATTTCTCACATCCATATCAATTGAGGTATGTCTCAAACAAAAGTGAGGCAATCTGTCGCCAATCTTCCAGTCCTAATTATTATATCCTTTCTCTCTGATGATTTTGACTGATCAATTTGCAAATTAAAATTTATAAAGAGTTGAGTGGAACTGGAGTGGAAGACTGTATAAAAGATATTTTCAATCACAGTATATTATTTATTCTTGGTAGTTAGGAGTTATTTATCACTTATAAATATTTTAGTTGCTATTAAAATTGTATTTTATAGGAGTCGAGGCTTGTTTATATCTCTTGTGTATTAATAATTGCTTTTGATTTTACTCCGAACCTGAATAATCTGGCCGACCTTTACTCATATCCATCCATTTCTAAGTAAGATTTATCTTCAACAAGCAGTTGAGCATCTTCTTTCACAATCAATTTCTATTTTTAAAATACAATAAAACATTTCTCACATTAAAAAAAGGTTACTTTCATTGTTATTAACTGTAAATAATAGTAACGTAATAACCTCTTCTAAAGTCCTGACATAAAAAAAGTTTTTGATATATTATATTGAACACAAACTAACTATGTTTTGGTATAAATATTGAATCATAAACATGTGCATTGATTACATTTTTGGTAAAACCTGAACAAAATTCTCTAAAACTTGACGGATATTGAATTGGTCTTCCTTGTAGATATCAATATCGTACTTGTCTATCATAGTATTGTTATAAATTTCTGTGAACAATTGTTCATATAATGGCTTGAAATATTCTTATATTTCAGTCAGAAATAGAGAAAAGTGCACATCATTACTGATAATGAGTGATTTTTCTTTGAATCGCTCAAATCCAATTGAAAGTGGAATGTATATCTGCATTATTTGTATTTCTTCCAAAATAACAATAAAATAATGCCTTGTGCAAAATACATTCTTTAATTGTTATTTATTATAATTCGTCCTGATATTTTAGCAAAGTAAATGGATTGACGCTGTTTGACTTATTCGCAACTAGGCCTGATAACAGTATGATCACATTTTTAGTTCAAAATTTGGTCGTCAGGGCAAGACTTCACTCCTTGCCCTGATCCTACTTGAGCATACCTTGAATGTCGCTAGAGAAATGATCAGTTGCAATGAAGTTGAAAGAAATATTGAACCATAACTGCTTGCTTTTATTGCAAGGTACAATATTGTTGCCAAGGAAATGGAGGAAAATGTACAGCAAATCATATGCTAATCGAAATAAAGAAAAAGTCATGTGAACAGTCCTGAAACCCTTCGATTTCGCGAATTTGGCTAAGTTGGCAGCTATCCCTATCATTTTACTCAATGAAAAACCTCTAAAGCCTCCAATTGAGTTGCAAAATGATAAGGTTTCATGTAAAAAGAGCAGAAAAAATGATTAAAACACGTTAAAAGTGTGTAACTACTGTGGTTATTGAGATATTTTATGAATTACGAAAAAATAGCTACAAAACAGGGTTTAGACTGACTTGATTAGAGAACTTACTCGAGAATAAATTTCTCAATAAACCAATACTATTTTTAATTAAAACTTGTACTGTGATTCTCTACTATAAAAAGTATTTGAGAAATAATAAAGTTAATTCAAACTTGAAACCACTGTTTTTATGGCTATTTCTGAGTAATTCATAGAATATCTCAATAACTACGGTAGTTACAGACTTTTAACATGTTCTATTCAATTTTTCAGCTCATTTTACATGAAACCTAATATATTTACCAGCTTAAAAGAAGCTCCAGAGATTTTTCAGGGAGTAAAATGATAGGTAATGATAGCTGCCAATTTTAGTTACCTTTATCCCTGTTACGAAGCGTTTCCGAAGGCTTTTTGTTTATAAGAACTTTTTATTTATTTTGATGAGAGAAATGAGTTGGTGTAGTATGGAAGTTTCTTCCTGAAGCAGCCAGGAAGGCTGCAGGAAACGAAGCCAGACAGAGCCTTATCTTATCACAGACAAGCGCTCCAACCAACTACGCTACCAGAGCTGCCAATGGTGAGCACTCATATCCACTCGCTTTTGCATTGCACTCTCCCCTCACAGGACTCTTCAGGGAAGGTAACCCCATTCGTTGATCCGCAATCCAGATGTTAAGATCCCAGATGAATGGGAGTTGACAGTATTATATTTAATACTGTAAAATATTTGTAAATATTTACATGATTATGATAATACTGTAAATTATGTGAATTGAAAAGAACACGATCCATTTACTTCTAAACGAATAAATCTATTTTTAATAGCCCTTTCTAGTGTAACAAATAATCAAGGAAATATTCAATTCAGGAGATTTTAAATTCGTTGTATAGTCTCGGAATGACAGTCAATATAGTTTAGTAGCTATGCACAAACATTTGAGACTTCTTTGTATTGGAGATCACCTTTTAGGTGAGATTATAGGCTCTCAAGTCCGTGAGCGTTTTACTCACACCACATCTAACTTACTTATTAGCGTCTACTACAGTCGACCCTAGATGGGGAAGATCATTGGGCTGCAGTAAATTCTTGGGTAAAAATCCAATAAGGTGAGTTGCATGTTTTCTCAGCATTCTAAGACGTTCCTCTTCTATCATCTTGAGTCTGAAATTCGAAATTGTGTTAGTATAAATGGATAGAAGCAATAATAATTAAAAAAAAAACTAAAAACATATAACATGAAAAACAGAGTAATTCCAAATGTTCAAAGAATTAACCAAACCTATCTGGTTCTGATGATAGCTAGTACAAAAATAATACTCTAATTTTATATTAAGAAATAAATTTTTTCCATCTATAAAAATGATTGAAACACTTCAGATAATTCTAGAGGCAGATATTGGCTTGAATAAGAATTTTTCTCTGCAATTGTGTATCTAGTAATAATCATTATTAAAGTATCAATTTTATTGATATAGTTCCATCTTCTCCTTCATTGGTATAATTATTAAACTAAAAAGAGAATTTTCTCGAAATAAAAGTTTTGAGTTTCTTCAATTTATTTATATTATTTTTGTTTTTAACAGCTCATCATTCTTCTTCTTTTGTTTTTCGGTAATTTCTTCTAAATTCTAAGATAATTTTCTATAAAACTTCTATATAATTATATATTTTTTTCTGAATGTGATATTTCTTAGGGCCGTCACGTGGGTGGGGCGAGCAAAGTCGTCGCAGCCAGGGGGACACCTTGGCAACGGCATAAAAACGACTGAATATGAAATAAATTAAGATAAATAAAAAATATGTTACTTTCTAATCTAGCAGATCAGAATTTCTTAATTTGTTTGAGATGCATTATTATTACGGAACTTCAAGTTTCTAATAAGACATTATTCACTTAAAGACTTGGACCATACCACTAAACACTGATTTTCTCTATTCATTTTTGCAATAATTATTGTTGTACCGTAGAATCAAATGTGTTAATAAATGCAGTGCACAGAACTGAACTCACCTTGATCGTATTTGGTCTTCTTCTAACCTCTCAAGTTCTTTAAGCGCTCTTTCCTCTTCAATACGTTTGCGTTGCCTTTCTTCCATTTGATTTTGTACAGCTCTTCGGTGTTCAATGATTTTCAAACGACGGCGTTCTTTAGTCATTTGATCTATTCGTTCATCCTCGGCGAACTTTTCCAGGAGCTTTAATGGAGAAAAAAAATGTTTTGTGATATAGCGGGTATAAACTCGGATATCGGTCAATGCGAAAAACTTATTGTGTAGCCAATGTTTCGTTATATTTGATAACTTCATCGGGGCAATGTTCAATAAGGACCACACATTTAATTGAAACCACAAATCCAGGCACATTGTTTACATCACATTTTTACATTATTATTTTATATAATAAAAGTATCACATCGTTGCCTATGTTTTATTTTATTATTGTGTTATTAGTTTTCTTTGAATCAATAATAAACACCTAGTAATTGTATATTATTGATCAAGTGTGACCTTCCTGTAGACTCATTCCCGCGCACAGGCAGTAATGCCTATGTAGGAATTGACTGTTTCGTATCTTTTTCATCTTTTAGTGGTAGTAGTTTATATTTATTTTTTATATGAGTGATCCTTTTATTATTTTTACACAGAAAGTTTGTTGTACACATTATGTTTTGTTTGAAATGAACATGAATTTGATTGATTGATTTATACATGGGTTCACTCCAAGCTCACATGAGTTTTACATTTAGTTTCCTACTATCTACGTTGAACACAATAATTATGTGATGACAGTATGTCACAATTACTCTTTAAATCAAGTTCCATTATCTGTTGATGATGTCACAAGGTTTAGATCCTGATCAAACTATAAAAATGGATTATGGATAGCAACAAATTAATAAATTAAGGCTTCAAACTAACATTATAAAAACATAGGCCTTGAAAAATCCCATTTAAACTCAACGATGCATGAACATTTATAAATTCTGGGAAGTCCAATCTCATTAAAATCTGCAAATAAGTAGAAAATAATCTGCCCAAAAATGTATAAATCTCAAAACTCCTTTCGATGCTATAAATATTATGCTGAAGACTTCCGCTAATGTGGACATTGACAACAGCATTGCATATGTAATGGAAATCGATGAATGCTACAAAAAAAAAAACATTCAGTCAGCTCCAGGAATCGAAACCACAAATCCAGGCACATTGTTCACATTATTATTTTATAAAAGAAAAGTATCACATCATTGCCTATGCTTTATTTTATTATTGTGTTGTTAGTTTCCTTGGAATAAATTATCATATCACATAATATCGAATCATGGATTTCCTAATTGCCATTCAGGCGTCTCCACCTTTAGACCACAATAACAACCTCTGAGCATTCAATTGAGATTTATCCATACCGGCCAGTGAAATCAAGCTCGAGTTGCTATGGAGTAACTTAGTAACTTACTTACTAAGCTATCTTGTGAACACTTTGCAGTTTAATAAAAAATTTCATCATCTTTCACTATATAAATCTTTTACATTAATATAGGCATCTAAACTGAGTCAAAGTTAATATGCAGGATTCATTTGAATGCATTTGAGAGGTGAATTGTTTGAATGCTTTAATGAAAAATCTGTAATTTCGAGAACGAGCGATCATTGGCCTCTCTGTTAAAATAGAAAAGTGTGAAATTTAGTTTTTCAGTACTGTATTTTGCAGTTTTTTGATGTAGTGAAAAGAATGTATTGGCGAATTGGCTATACCTGTTGTCTATAAAGTTCATCCAACTGCCTTTCACGTTCAAGCTCCTCCAGTCTATCTTTTCTCTGTTTATCGTTGATCCTTTTTAACTCAATTTTTTGTTGAACAGCTTTCTCCATTTCCTCACGAATACGATCTTCATCTCTCAATTTCTGCACTTTCATAGCAAATTCCTCCGTAACTTGTTGTTCATGGTCTTTTTTCTCCTAGAAATTGAATTGAAATTCGATTTTAATCTTCTTTATTACTACACACAATAGCAAAACATCACAACAAAAACTCCGATTCCTTAGAAACTAAGACCAATATCTGAACAATTTCTAATCAATGTTGATAAGTTATGGATCAACATAATTTTAAAAGGAGAAAGTTATCAGAAGGCACAAGATCATGATAATTGTCTTGAAGACTGATGAAAGATTCCGGGTGTATAATAAATACAATAATTTACACTATGTAAAGTAATTGGCTACTTGAAAAACGACTGATTGTTAAAGTAAATCCATCTATTCTTGTTTATTCGCATAAGATGGATAGGGCCCGTATAAGAAGATTGGCCGCTTTTCGAGTGCAGTGTCAGCGATGTTCAGTCACGAGCACTCATAACTGCGCTTCAAAGGGTGACCGGCAAAAAATAACATGACATCTGCTTTATTATCACTCAACTGGTGGTTCGGACCCCAGATAAAAAACTGTAGGTCCACCATCCATCATTACCCACGCACTCACGAGGGCATCATCAGCATGACAAACAACAATTATAAGCCTACCTTGAGCATTCCTTAACTCGAAGTAGGTTCATGAACCGACCATGAGAATTCCTTACCTCAAGAGAGACTTGAAAAGCCCTTCCTTTAGACTTTTCAAGTATCCCTTGACTTGAAGAAGCCTTAAGGTAAGTTTATAAATACAAGTACAAATGTCAACGTATACTACAGTACAGTATTCTGGTCGATTAAATCATATCAGTTCCTTTTTTTATGGTTATTATAAGTACTGTATTGTCCATGTATAATGCAACGATAAAGTGGAGTGTAGCAAGCGAAATTAATATCACCTGTTCCAATAGAAAACTGGAAATAATAATTATTATTTTCAATAATAATTAAATATAAGAGTATTAAATCAATACTGGAACACAAGTTTTTTGACCACAAGCCATTTAATAATTTCCCACTTTTGTAGGTCATGAAGTTTCTCCCAAATTTTCCAGTGGCTAAATAGGAATTATAGATAGTTAACGAGTCATCATATTAATACACAAAGAAAATATTTTCCAACTTTATAATACCTAGAAATAAACTAACCTTTTGTTCAATCAAATATTGCATTAGAACCTGTTTCCGCTTTTCAATTTCCTCCGTGACCTCCTGTCGTTCTCGTTTTCTAGCTTCTTCAACAATATCTTTTTCATGCCAGTATTCTATTAGTTTCCTGCAAGTCAATAATAATTATGAGTAATACAAAATAAATTGAAAATATGTAAATATGTTCATTTTGCGATTAATGATTACAGTATACTCACAGTACCAATATTATATGTGGTGATGAAATAATATTGACTTCTAATTCATACTTTATCCAAAAAATCAATATGGAATAATGACGATAGCAAGCTTATTTACAGACACATTCTTAATAAGAGTTCGGGAAATAAACTTATTCGTTTTTGAAGATTTTTCAGTTAGACTTTTACAGTTTTTTTTATAACGGCTTACATATGCAACTTAGCTATTTATCAACAATGCAATTAATATGGAACATTGAATGCTATAATATTTGTATCCAACATGCTATTTTTTATTGTAATTTGTGAGTAAATAAAATTTATTACATAAATTTGCTGACGTTCTGGTTTTGCAGAAGCTAATGGATTGAAATTTAAAATGGTTTTTAAATTTAAGTGTTAATTTAAAGTTTGCATAAATTTCTAAACCAAAAATAATAAAAATTTTGCTACAAAATCAGGAAGAATTGAGAAATAAAAAGCGAATTTTTTCTCACTGGCTGAAGTGTGTGATTAGAATGCCTTATTTGAAATGTGTGTTTGGAGAAACTTTAAATTATTTTGGTTAAATTCATCATATTATTTCTGATTGATTATTACTAAAAGTAAGCAATACAAACCTATCTTCCTCCTCAATCTGTTCTCTTTCTTTCCGCAACCATTCCTCTTTCATTAATATAAAACTATCCAATTCATCTCTTGTTTTCAATTTCTTCATGAGTTCATGTTCTTGTTGCCTATACAAATTACACATAAAATATATTAGAGAATGTTTTATTTACCCTTCAAATAGTTAAACATAACAAAATTAATAAATAAAATAAAAATACTCTACAATAAGATTCCAAATAAAACTACTGTCAATCTATATGCGCTTCATATTAGTCCAGTTAAACCAAGGCGAGTTGGAATAATTCAAAAGCACAAAAATTAAGTTCGTGAGCTGAGACTTGAGCTATGAAGATTTGATGCGCAGTAGATTGTTAGCTTACAAGCAGTTGCATCCCAGCAACATAGTGCTAGCCATCATGCAAAGAACACTACTGGATGATACAAAAACACATGCATGCAGTATAAAATGGGTTCTGACGCTCAAACATTCTGTTATAATCATCAACTGAAACAATATCAAAGCACAAATGCTTACCTACATGCATTGGGCACCCATCATTAACTGTATTATATGTTGAAATGTTTATCATGTAAAATGAAGGCTATTTAAACTAGTAGTTCTGTGAAGACCTCTAGCAGTAGACCTCACTCGTCCAACACTACTTACTCAAAAGGGGATGATATTTTCGAAATAAGTTCAAGAGCACTTTCGGCTCAATTTTCATTGATGATAGAAACTGCAAAAATCAATATTTGAAAAGTTCAACATTTTCGACGCCCTCTACCTAATAATGGGTTACTATGCATTTTTGACCGCTTTTAGCAATAATAACCTTCAATCATAGAAAGCAAAGATTATCCATTAACAGAGAACTTAAAAATTTGTTAAAATTTTCTGGAAAAATTCCGATTTCCGTCCCTAGCTTCAAAGGGGATTATTTTTGTAAGTTTTTTGAATGGAAGTCTCCTGAGTATTTAAGCTCTACCTGTTGAGAAGAAGAATTTCCCAATCATCTCAATAATTGATTTTTTTAATTTTCTCACCCTCTCTCCTCTATTAGTGTAGTTCAGTGGCAACCTTCTTATTATAGTAATCTTCCACTTCCAATCGCAAAAAATCAGAAATTATCCACAAAAAGCGCTTTTTTAAAGTCAATTTTTCAATTTTGAACCTAAAAGCTCAGATTATGTATAACCTTACATTTGCTTTTACCGTACATCATAAGCTGAGCTAAAAGCATTCAGTTTGTTTTAAATTTGGCATTTTTCATTCTTCGTTTTTATGTACAATTATTATTATTTATAAACTCAATTTCAAGAGCTGAGAAAACATAAAAACTAGATACTGAAGATGTGAAGATAATTCAAAGCTATACACTACCTCATTTCTTCATCATGCATTTGTTTGGCAATCGCATCTATCATTGCTTTATCCTTCAAGAATATTCTGAAAGCTTCTTCATCTACCCTGGCAGTTTCTTCTATCTGTTGCAGTAGTTCTCTTCGATATTCAAGTTTCTGGTTCATTATTTCTACTTCTCTTTGCTGCTCTTCTTGTTTCTGCTTCTCCATTACAGTGTTCATGGCTTCTTTAATTTTTCTTTCCTTCTCCTGTATCATTAATTTATAATTAAATTATTAACAATAAATATATTTTTAGTAATTAATCATTAAGTTTCCAAAGTACACAAGAAACAACTTACAACCAGGGGTGGCCAGACGGGGGTGACATGGCACTTAGAACGCCATCAAAAAAATTTAGGGGGAGGGAATTTTGAAAATTTTTAGATTGGTTGCACCAACCAAGATCAAATCACGGGATCAACCGATCCTTGTTCGAAGAACACAAATCTGATCTTGGATTGACCAACCTATAGTATGTTCAACGGGCCTATGGAGTGACCCAAACAAACTTTGCATGTGTGTGAGTGAGAATTTCCGAGAATTGTACTGGCATCGGTCGGTCGGCCTATTCACACTCATTGCCACCTACAGTTCATTCTTAACAGCTGTTGTCGCACTTCCAGTTTGTGAAATAAATAATTATTATTGCATTATTTCGAGAACATATTCGATTTTAAATTCAGTTATCAAGTCAGTATTTTAATTTCAAATTTATAGGTAAAAATAATTCAATCGACAAATTTATGAGCAATTCTAATAATAGTGATACCAGTGATTGCTGAATGTTTTGATACACTACCTAAGCATTGAAGGTAAGAAAATAGCCATCTTATTCATATAATTCATTAATCTCATGTATCCACTTCAATTTACAATAAATAATAAGTATTATCCAAGTAGCTGTTTGAAAATGATTATTGAAAGTCGTTTTCAAAAATTTTTTTTTTTGGAGGATGAAGCCCACATAGGTCTGATACCTGTTGCGTGGGTAATGAGTTGGATGATGGTGATTGATGAGTTGGATCTACAGTTTTAGGTGGGTTCCGAACCACCGGGAAGTGATTTTACAGCAGAGAACAGTGTCTTTTTTGCTGGCCAATCTAATCGGTCACCGTTACGAACAGGACCTACGAGAACGCAGCTTATCTCTATCTTTACTGGTTAAGTGTCATGAATGGACGAATCCTTGTCCAAACATCGCCATTTCATGTAATTGCATCACTTAGATTGTCATTACTGTAATTAATATCATACAAATGAGATCATTGTACATAATTCTTTGCACTATAAAAATAGTATTTTCTGAGTTCACTACTGTATATATCTATGTGATGTTGATAATTATGATTTTAACCATTCATATGCAAATTTACATAAATAAAGAAATATAATCTAATCTAATCCAATCTGATTGAACAGATACCTGCTACGGCTCGCGCCTATCACTTCCCTTTTAATAATTTTGCCTGTCCGATGCGTTTCGAAAATTAGGCTATCTGTGAATCGGGCTTCGTTGAGTCTCGGCTGTTGAGCAGGCACGCACATGTTTGTTTGCTCCACTCCGTAGGCTCACTGGACAGACTATAGGTCGGTGAAAACCAGCTAACTACTACTTCATCGATTTGTATTAAATTTTATCAGGGTTCAGCTGATTATACAGTATTTCCAGATCAAATACATAATCTTGGTTGGTGCAACATAATACCCCTGATTAATCCACGAGTATTGTGAGCCAGGAAGATCAATCTACGTTTGGTGAAACAAAAAAACCAAAATTAACAATTGTGATCCAGGTTAATGAATCTGGATTAAAGTTGATCTTGGTCGGTGCAACACAGGATAAGAATAATTTGTTAATTTCAAACTGAAAATTCGTGTGTATAAAAAATATTCATTGGTGGACTGCCAATAAATTGATAAAGCAGTAATCACAGTCATAAAAAGAGGGTTTAAGGTTTTTACAATTTCAAGATTTTCTCTGTTCACAAATTTAATTGATATTGAATTCTTTTATTAACAAACATAATTTATTAATTTCGAATTCCTTAAAGTGCTATTAATTTATTATAATGCTTTTATAATAATAATAATAATAATAATAATAATAATAATATCGTGTGACCTGGCTGGCTCAGGTCTGGTGTCAGAGTTATCACCTGAATAAGTTCAGGGCCTCTGAAGTACTTAACGACTGTTTTTTAGGCAGCCGGGACCGACAGCTAAAATGCATTAAACATAATAATTAAAGCATTAAAAATGAACTCATTCTTCCAGATCAAAAACATTTAGTTGTCGGTACAAAAAAATATCAAGGT
This sequence comes from Conomelus anceps, assembly GCA_948455865.1. NCBI lineage: Eukaryota > Metazoa > Arthropoda > Insecta > Hemiptera > Delphacidae > Conomelus > Conomelus anceps. The sequence goes on from OX418220.1 coordinate 32,272,721, forward strand.
ACGGGCTCTAATATATGCCTAATATCTCATCAGATGCGAAATGTCATATTTCCAAGATCAAAATTTTCTACAGAACGAAAGAGCTTCAAACATAAAGAACCATGAGAGGATTGCACACCAGTACATGCCTTTTTTTACCTTAATCATCATTGCCCAACTTCCTATTACAGTATTATAATTCCCAAATTCAAATGTGTTTGGGAAAGGAGAGTTAATGGTTTTAAACAGTGTCAACTTAATGTAAGACTTTTCAATAAAAGTAATGTATTATTCGTCAAAAAACATCAAAGGTATAAAAGTTATAAATTTCGCCTAAAATGTTTAAAGACTTGTCATTCAAACTCTATGGAATACTATAGAGTTAACTTATCAGAAGTAGTGGGGATGTATGTGGGGGTTTCAGCCACAGTTATTGGAGATGACTCAGACATTAGAAGCATACTTTGATAAAGTATGCAGGCTAAAATGGATGGATTCATGTCTCGATTATCTTAGAATGCGGTTTCACAGGATATTCCTAAAAAAAATCCTGTGGAGGACTCAAGATTCCCTTTTTATAAAAAATATTTGTATATTTCGTCTTATCTGTCACAGAGCCTCTCCTTCATACCTTATGGTACACTATAGAGTTTGCCTATCACAACCAAGCCGGTGAGTATTTTTTAATAAGTCCATTGCCAATGACCAATTTATATTGTTATTCTTATAAAAGGATAATACATTGTTATATTGCATTGCATTGTTGTTGCTTTTAAGAAACATTATTATGGTCCTCAGTCCATATAGTGTGTATACCTTTTCTAATGCTTTTGCTGTCAGTCTTTCTTGGATTTGAGCATGCAGTTCTTTATTGACATAAGCTACTTTCAGCTTTGCTTCCAATTCTCTAAGCTCCACACTAGATTGCCTCAGCTGTTGTCTGTGAATCAACAATATTAGTGAATAACAATAGTATTAAAATTTGTAAGGAAAGCAGTTTCTAGCTGTTGCATCTTCGCATTTCATTGTAATTTTGTCTTAATAGAATGATGAATAATTTCATTGGACATATCAAATAGAAACTTACTTGGAGAAAACTAGTCTGACTTAAATATTTCGTCTAAAGAGGTCCAAGGAGCATAGTACATAGAAAAGCGTTTCTTTTTTTAATAAATTCGTTACTGGCTCTTCTTGGGCAAAAATTTAGGCTAAATAAAGGTGTTTTGTGAAGAAACAAAACATCACCTATACCGTACCGCGGATAGTGTTATGATTGATAATTAGAATAATGAAGACTAGGATCTGAATGTCATTGACAGGCCAAATATATTTTATTCCTGGATTTCTTGTTCCATGACGAACTGCGTTAATATTAACTTTTCAAGTGAATTAAACGACTTGCAGTCAAATTTGACTGCAAGTCGTTTAATTCACTTGAAAAGTTAATATATTTTATTGACGCAAGTTTTCGTCAATCAATCGTACCAATGTAAAAAAAAGAGGAACAGCATCCTCTTCTAACAAAAGCCTATGCATCATGATATCGAGTTGTTCAGCACTAACTAGAACGAACCCACGTAAATGTTATATATAATAAATGACCTGACATTGTATAAGTTATAACTGTAAAGCTGAATATATGTGCTGGGGATATAACAGAACTAAATCTAAAACTTTGTTTATTTATCACAGAATGCTATCTAATTTTTAAATTTCTGTCAATAATACCAAAGTTAATTTTTTTTAGTTTATAATCACTACAAAAGGCTTACCTTAATTTTAACTCAACAAGTTCTTGTTGAGTCATTCTTGATGACCCATCTGCATCTTGTACATTCCGCATTCTAATTGACTTGAAATCTGAAATGAAATATGATATTAGAAAGTATTTATTATTGACTCAGTTAGTGTTTAAGGACTTTGATGTAATTTGATGAAGGACTTTTTTGACTGTGAGGCAATTGTACATTAAGAACCTGATAGGATATATTAATAAATATCAACAAAACTTCGAGGAATCAAACGAGCCTATAATATATATACATTCAGACCAAATATTATAAGGAGATATAAAGTTTTCCATAGTAATCTCACTTTTATTCAGAGACAACTTCTCCATTTAAGTACTAAATTAATTAATATACTTCCAGAAGATTCGTAGCTTTTCACCCCCAAAAAAGAAACTTAATAAATGAATAAGCGATAACTTTTTTCAAAATTTAACCTTCATCTAACTAAATGATATTAATTCCTTCTATTGTGCAGACTATCTTCCTTTCTATATCGTACTTCTTTCTTTCTCCATTGATTTTTCTCCTAAAATTGTATTTACATAAAATCACAATCATAGTTTTTCATAAATACTACCTTTGATTTTTCTTTCATAGCGCGCACTATATCAATATAATTTAATTACGACTCCCACCAGCGAGCAAGTTTTACTTTTGCTGGACGTGCCATGACATTTATGATAGTGGACTTTTCTTATTTTTTATCATTGTTTCTTTAACTTGCTTTGTATTTTTATTTTTTGTGTTTGGCAATAAATTAATTGATTGATTCAGCCCATGTTGAGACCTTTGAATGCAATGATGAATCCAGACTGACGCTTAGGGGGGGGGGGGGAGTTTATCCGGGGGGTATGGAAAACCGCCTTTCACCCAGGGAATGTTGAAAATCAATCCCCTAAAATCGTATTCTAAGTGATTCTAGACTCATGTCTAGAAAAGCTTAAATCTGTTTATTTTGACACAAATACAGGCTTGGACGCTCCAGTGCTTGAGTTATTGTCGATACACACCCACTTGGTAGTGATACGCAAAGTCTAAAGTCTAAAGTACACTAAAGGGAATGAAAGACTCTTTTTTATAAAAAAAGGAGAACTTGCTCCGGCATCGGAATTTCAAGATATTCAAAACGTACAAGCCTGAATATTGAAACAAAGTGAATTGTTTTTGGTGCTCGAGTCATCAACAAGCTACCGCAGTTTTTAAAGTCTTGAAAATATAGAAATATTAAAAAAAAACATTTATTTTATTTCACTTCAAAATTAAGCCTCACCTCAACTAATTGATATAGTAATTATGGTAACTAGTGTATAAGATTGTATAATTGTTGACTTGTCTGAATCTGACTTGTCTTATACTCCTTAACTGGAGTCTCCAAGACGTAATCTCAAAAAAAATCCGATTAAGTGTTCAAATAACTATTTTAGAAAGATTATACAATTCTTATTATATTGCTAAATATTAACAAAGTAATTCATCAATTTTCATTAGCTATTTAATGCAGTTGTCAAAGTCCGTAATGGTGGAGGTCTTTGGCATAATTTATAGCACCAAAAGAATCTCAAAAATTAATTTCTAGATTGTACAATCCCTTAAATAAGTTCCCACTCGTGATTAGTAAATTCTATAGCATTTTATAGATAGATATAATTATAATTGTCTTTATTTTTCATTACTTTACAATACAAAGTGCTGCAGGAAAAATTAGGTAAAAGAGCTCCCTTCTTCCACTTAACCAACAAATGGACATAGAAAAATAGAAAAGTGTTCTAGCCTATTTTATTTATTTATTTATTTGACATTGACAATAGTTTCAAGGCTTAAGCCTATTGAAACAAAACTTTATTTTAACAAAACGAATAGAAGTTGCAGAATATCTTATTGGTAAAGAAAGAGAAAAAAATAAAAGAAAAATAGTGATAATAATACAATAATAATAATAATAATAATAATAATAATAATGTTAGTAAGAGGAAAACTAAAAATATAATAAAAGTGAGAAGAAGAGAAAAAAGAGTGAGAAGAGTTGATGAAAAACTTAACGATGATGATACAGCATGATGTACATAGTAAATTTGTCACAAAGGTTGTTCCCTTAATAAATGAAGATATAGGCGAGATTTAAATGAATGAATAGATGGAGCTGAGACAATATGAAATGGCAATGAATTCCACAAACGTGATGATACAACTAGGAAAGATTTATTGAACATTTCAGTTCTGTGGAGAGGCATCTGCAGCATGAATTGGTGGGATCGAGTGGCTCTGGAGTGAACATCTGTGAAGAGAGTAAAGTTATTTTTCAAGTAGTCAGGGCCAGAATGTTTTACTATGAGAAGGTATGTGATTGAAAGGATGAAAAACTCCCTACGTTGCCTCAATTTCAACCAACGCAGACGACAGAAGAAAGGTGTGATATGGTCATCTCTTCGGGCATCAAAAATAAAACGGATTGAATAGTTGAAAGCCCTTTGCAGTTTCAAATTGAGGGTTTCAGGCAGGTCATTATAAACAACAGAACAATAGTCAAATACTGGCAGTATCAGAGCACGTACAAGGGTGATTCTTAGAGAAATAGGAAGAAACCGTCTAAGCCTTTTCAACTGATGCATAGCTCCAAAAACCTTATTAGTAACTGACTTCACCTGAGGAGCCCAGCCTAATCTACAATCAAGCTGGATACCCAAGATCTTGATAGAATCAGAAAATGGTATTTCCTCACCTTCTAGCTTTACTTTTGGGATAATATTCATATCAACTCGACCAACTAATCTATGGTAACTAATAATTATGCTTTTACATTTAGTGGAACTGAGAGTCAAGCAGTGAGCTTTAGACCATTGGAGAAGTTCACAAATATCTAGGTTTAACTTTGATACAGCATCTTCAGCATTATCAGGAGAGAATGTTATATAAAATAATAGGTCATCTGCATAAAGATGATAAGATGAGTGCAACAGGATTGAAGGTACATTATTTATATAAATAGAGAACAAGAGAGGACCAAGGACAGCCCCCTGAGGGACACCTGCAACTACAGGCACCCAATCAGAAATCACACCATCAGCCCCTCCTACTGCCTGATATCTACCAACAAGATAGGATTGAAACCACCTCACACATGACAAGGATAAATTACACTGGATCATCAATTTATTCAGTAGAATGGAGTGTGAAACATTATCAAAAGCCTTTGTAAAATCAAATGATACCAGAAGCGTCAGTAGCCGACGATCCATAGCACCCCTGATATCATCAGAAATTTTTAAAAGTGCAGTAGTGGTGCTATGTGATGGTTGAAAGCCAGATTGATGTTCACAGAAGAAATTGAAATAATTAAGATAGCATGTAACCTGTTCATGTACTGTCTTTTCCAAAGCTTTGGAGATAGAACAAAGAATGTGGATAGGTCTAAAATCTTTTGGTGAGGATGGCTAGTGACTTTGGGAATAGGCTGGATGATTGAACACTTCCAAAGATTAGGAAAGATGCTCATTTGCAGAGAGAAATTGAAGATATGTGTTATTGCTGGAAGAAGAACAGGCAAAATCTTCTTGTAAAATGTGATTGGAATGTTATCTATACCCTTGCTATTCTTTGCAATTGATTTAATTGAAATATCAATTTTATTCGGAGTGACATAAGAAAAGAAAAAATTTTCAGGAGGATTAGTGTGAGTATGTTGGTTTTGCATGTTTGAAGTAATCATATAATTAGGAAAGCTAGTGGGAGGGAGTGGGGTTGCAAAAAATACATTGAGATCATTAGCTGGCAAATGAATATTTGAATTTGAAGGACCAGTATGGTGAGCACCTATATGCTTGACATTTTTCCAAAGAGCAGAAGATGATTGATTTGATTCAAATAATTCATTATAATATTTCAATTTATAGTAACGGCACTTTGATTTGAAGGTATTACGAATTTGTTTGAACCTGTTATGATCATTAGTACTTTTGGTTCGAAGAAAAGTGCGCCGGGCCCTATCTCTTGCATATCTAAGTTGGGATAGTTCTTCATTGTACCAAGGACAAGGCTTTCGGCCCAAGCGTACAGTTTTTATTGGAGCATACTTATCAAACACGGAGAATAATAGAGCATTAAACAATGATACCTTCTCATTAATGCCATGTATGTGCTGAATATCACTCCAAGGCTTGTTAATAGCTTCTTCAAAACACATATAGGCCTATCCATGGCCTAGTCGTGGGATGGGGTGACCAGCAGCAGTGGCAAGCGGTGTGGTTAATAGTTAGTGAAGCAGAATTCCAGTAGAGTAACCAGGATTTCGAAATGGGGTAGAGTCTGTTATTATTGCATACTAACAAAAACATTCTTATAAATTTTCACTAGTTTTGGGAGGTTTGGCATTCGCCTACCGATTTTTATCAAGTTTTTTTTACTCCTCAAAAGAAAGAGAATTTCTAACAGACTGACTCATAATTGATTGATAAACTGACATAATTGTGACCTTTATATTATTATAATTTTATAAAATGATAAAAGTAGTGAGAATTTTGATAGTTCAATAACGAAATTAATTGAGAATGAAATATTTTTTATTCTCCATAAAAAATACAAAAATGAAAAATATAGCACAATATAATATGTAGGAGGCTCCTCAAATGAGGGAGTTTCTCAATTAATTGACAATAACCTAACCTAATCAACGAGATGAGTCAATATCAATTAGAATTTAAGCTGTTAAGTGGGCATTACTAACATTACTAGAAAGTTTAAATTTCGCCCATGATTAAGCAACTATCATATTTATAACTTCGCATTCAGGTTCAACGGAAGCGCGCTTCATATATTGTCTATTTTCAGATGGGCTCCCTCCCAGCCACACCGCCCAGCAGTAATTTCAGCTATGCTTCCTTCCGGGTTGAATCACATGCCTCATCTGCCTTAACACTGACCATGTACCTAGATAAAGCACTGAGGCTTCTGATATATTGAACACTCACTCATGCTCAGAGATATATTATAGTTCAATTTTAATTAGTTTCGGTTGCTCTGGCAATTTAATTTACAAAGCAATAACAATTTCTTTACTTTATTCAATGACTTTTAAGTAGTGCTTCAGTTGCTTCATCTGAACGCTCGCCACTGACCAGCAGTGATGTAGTTTGGAGTTGAGGGTAGACGTAGTCAAGCGAAACAATGAAGAGTCTCTTATAATCTATACAGGTAATATTATAGGCTATGACTAATTTCTTTCAAAGGTAAAGGGGGTTTCTGGGGTATTCCCGAAAATTTGTTGAGAAATACTTTGGACAATCTGCATATTAAATAAAATTAAGTTATTAATATTCTTACTACATTTTTCATCATGATAGAAGTAACCTACACGTTTATCAAATATATGAATTGATTCACACGTTCATGTAAATACTTTGAGCCATATTTTAAGCGCATTGGTGAGTAAAGTTTGGGTGTGACTCGTGTAAATGTACTACATAGCACAAAAGAATGCCAAGTTATATAACAGTACAAAATAGAGTATAAGACAGACACAATAGCCTACTTCTCGACAAAATAACGAGATAGGTTTCACTTCGTCGATTGAGCTGTGTTGTGGAATATAACACTTACATTTCAAGGCTTTAGGTGAAATCAGAACCAGCGTAGAGTTTTAACAAAGCGTTCAGATACCTCCATCAGGTCATGAATTACACCCCATATAAATAGCCTATATAGTAACGTTTTGCTAAAACTCTATATTGTTATTTTTCTGTTTCTAACAAAAGCTGTTTACATGCACATGTAAATTAATTTATATATTTGAAAAAAGTATAGGTTACTTCTATCATGAGGAGAAATCCAGCAAGAATATTAATATAATAAAATATGCAGATTATCCACTATTGAAGTTCCTAAATATACTGTTTTCTGATGCTGTATTGACGAATTTGCAATAATTGCAAATCTCCAATTATTATCTAATAATCTGTAATTATTAGAGATCAGTTTCTCATGTCTTTTTTAAACGTTTTAATTTCATATTAAGAAAAGAATTTCACTTTTAAAATTGAGCTTCCGCGGCTTAATTTAATCTGCAGTTTTATTTAAATATAGTTTTGAGGCGACAGCATTTCAAATAGTTGAGTAACAGGGTGTGCGCGTACGCTGCGACATAACCATGGCTATATATTACAACATTAATTAATAAATAATTTTACTATGATAAACTACCTACTGATATACTAGCAGTAATTTCTTAAAATACGACCCGACACGATTTCACGATGAATGCTACAAATGTCTGAAAATTGGACAGCACGCAGCACCACCACCAGCGCAATATTTTAGGTTATGTAATGTATTTGAATTTGAATTTTGTTTGTGATATCGACAGCAGTCACCTGATTGATAACTGCCCAGAAGTGATATTAATTTTCTTCGAGACATTCTATGATTCCAATGATATTAATTCGAATATTATCAAATTCGATAATCTAACATTACTTAAGTATTCAATAATCGAATAATTCACAATTTTTCAAATGAAATGATTTATTATTTATTTTGAGGAATATTCCTTGAAGGCAACGCTATATTCGTCGCAGTGGGTCCCGTGGAGCGATTATCCCACTGAATATTCGCATCACTCACGCATGCGCAGAACGCTTTTGATTGGAAGTCAGATGATCGATGTCTTGATTTGATGTCTTGAAGCTAAAAGCGATGGCTAAATTTGTCGAAGTTTAGACTCTTCTAAATTATTATTGAGTTTTATGATATCATTTTGATATGGCTTTTAATTTTCCTGCATTTTCGTACATAATCGCTTTGATAATCGATGCTTTTCTCATTTTCTTCGCAATTTTTCATGTAAGTTGAATGCTGTTATTTGTAGGTTAGGGTTTCTATTGACAATTTGAATTTTTTTCATGTTTGGTCTGTGGAATTTTAGTGTAAAGTAACTTATTTTTTTAGGAAATCATTTCCTATTTTATTACAACGAACTCTACATTGTTACAGGTAATTGGCTTTGATGAATTGAAAACAGATTATAAAAATCCTATCGATCAGTGCAATAGTCTCAACCCGGTAAGTAACGTATTCGAATATTTGTCCCATTCTTTAATCTTAGTCTTTCGTGATGTTTTTTTCCATTCACCTTCTGTATAGAATCAGCGATCGTATTGTATTTGTGTTATACAAGGGGCCCGTTTCACAAGTCTTGTTCGTTCGTTCATGTGGTAAATTATGAGATGCTTACATTTTACATTTACAAAGGCCTTTGTATCAAATGTTAAATTGAAAAAAAAAATAGTATATAAACATTTAAAAAAAACTACGTCTGTGTCCTTATATCTATTGGATAAAATTTCAGCCAGGCATTCACATTTTGTCCATGATGTGCCTTCGATATTTAGTTGGCATATTTTCAGTTAGTAGCTTGGGATGTTATTATTGGTAAGCATCTCTTGCTGTGAGTTCAAGAACGTACAGTACCAAGTTGAAGGGTCTGTTTTGGGTTTGCGCAGTCTTACTGAGGGAATTTTCACAAGTTTGTCATAACAGCTGATTACAAGCGTTTCACAAACTTGTCTTATAATATCTGTTGTTAATTAAACAATGACTTGATGTTACAAGCTTTATTATCACTTACCCGGTGGTTCGGAACCCACCTAAAACAGTAGGTCCACCATGTTCCCCGTAGCATGGCACAAACGGCGAGGTGGAACTACCCGTAAGGGTCTCCCCACCATTAAAAGCCATACGCTTATTATTATTATTATTAAACAACAACGGAAGTTAATTAAAATTAAATAAGTACATTCTCACAAGTTATTTTTAGGTATTGGACCCCCTACTCATGAACGGTTCGTCGCTCACTATCATGTAATACCTAATTATACTAAGCTCATAATTTGGAATCTATTGGAATTCATGCTTCCCCTATACTATTCGGACCATAATTTGGAATTTTAATTGGAAGGGATGCTTCCTCTACACTTAAAAAATGGTGACTTTTTATTTTAGGATAGCTTTAACTCGGAAACTACATAATGTAAAAGTGCAAAATTGATCTCGAACTGTAGGTAACAGCTTCTCCTTCCATATCATTGATATCAATTGTATTTACCAAACCAAAAAGTGCCAAAATTTCGACTGTTTTTGAAAATTGTGGGGGTAGCACAGGGTTTTCGACAGTGTCAACTTAGTTCCAGACTACCTACTCATATGTGTCCAAACAACAAACCAAAAAATCACAACTAAGATACGTTTTGCAGACAGAACCCCTTTTTCATGTCCAAAATGACTAGAATATAGACCAAAATAAAGAGTTCGTCCCCCTTGCATTTGAATCTCCTGGTGCTCATGACAACAGCATCTTGTAGCACAAGTGTTTCTGACATCAGTTCAAGTATTTTACCTGTAGCCAACAAGCGACTCCTTATCTTTGTGAAACACTAGTAACTCATAACTAGTGATTATTACCATAGCTTGTTCGCAACAATTGTAATTTACAAGATTTGTAGCTTTGTGAAACGAGCCCCTGGTAACGAGTGTAAGAAAAATAATGGACTGTCAATTACACCATAATATATATATAGTATGCCAAGTTATATAGTTTACTTCTCATTAGCCCCCTCACCCCTTCCTAAGTAAACGAAAAGACCAAATATCCTCCTTGAGAAAATTGGGAAATGTGTCTTTGTTTATTGTAAAATGCTTTCTTCAATCTTGAAAAAAAAAATATTTTGGGTGGGCCCAGGATCGCTAGAGCCTCTTGACTAATTAATAATTAGAATAACATTGATATTAAAAATTTTGAAATGGTCAAGTTTATCAAAGAAATCTTTTAAATTTAGACTCGATTATTTTATACATTATTATTCCTATTTTTCAGCTTGTTCTTCCAGAGTACCTTTTGCATATTTTGTTCAACATACTTTTCATATTCTCTGGACAATGGTTTACTCTATGTTTGAACTTGCCATTAATCGCCTATCACATCAACAGGTAAGCTAAGCTATAGGATTCATTCATCTCTTTTTCAACTGTCATCGCCCTCCCCACACATTCCATTTATCGTACAATGCATAAATATAATTTAGCATGAGGTTCTCGCAACTAGTATCTTGCCCGGGAATCCTGTCTGAAGTTTGCCTTTTCTGGTAAATAGCTGATGGTAGCCGTCACTAAATTGAATTGATTTGAATTTTATATTAACTTACATCTATTAGATCCTTCAATTTATTTTTATCAGACTTTTGACAGACATTCAATGTTCAGTAGAATAATTTTATGTATTTGTACACTTTTCATTCAATTTCAATGAAGATGAAGATAAATATTTTTTTACTTAATTTCATGTTTTTTATTGATTCATTTTTAATAATATTAATAGGCAAAAATAATTCTCAAAAATCCACGTTTAAGCCCAAACAGCATTGGATTTATGATGTTGAAGATCCATCTTGTTTCCACTAATATGTAATAAAAACTTTAAAACCCCTTTTAAGTGGAAATTAACTCACGTTATGGCGTGACAGCCGTTTCACTCTGTTGTCAAGAGCATCGTCAGGCGACCCACAGTACCACGGTGACAACAGAGTGAAACGGCCGTCACGCCATAACGTGAGTTAATTTACACTTAAAGGGGTTTTTTAAAGTTCTTATTAGCATTGGATTTATAATAGTTTCTGTTACAGAACAGAATACAGACCAAACTATGAGAAAAAATTATACAAATTAAATTCAGTAATTTCAACCAAATTAGTTTTGAAAATAGAAAACTTGTTTGGTAGAGTTGAATTCTGTGAGCAAAATAGTTTCGCCCATACTGCGATTTGAACCGAAGTTCCCAAGCAAGATGAGCAGGTGCTCTACGTACTGCGTTGTGATATCTAATGGAAAAAGGTGCTACTAAAAGCTCTCTTGGAACTACGAAAGACAATAATGATTATGACTACTATATGATCTATGATTGGGACAATCACAACAACAGCATGTGGAATTTTGAAGTTTTAAATATTACTTTTGTAAATTCTGAAAGGAAAATCAGAAATCGGGTTTCAGGGTGTGCATTGAATCGGGTTTAGAAAAAGCTATGTGCTAAATTTAGTGTTCCAAATCGTTTTTGTGAAATGCGTAAGACAATAAAAACACACACACACAACAAACACACCCCTACTCTCTTATTATATAGATCACACATAAACAATAGAATAGAAAGATGACAGGATATACAGTATAGCAACTACTCATAGAAAAACTAAATTTTCTTCAATTTTAGTTAAAATTAAGTTATATTCCTCTCACCAACTTCTACCGGAGGCTTCATCCTCCGAAAATAATCATGATGCTTAGGCACTAGGTTTGTAGCATCTGAGCCTTCCAAATGTTTTAAATTAGTAGAAGTTTAGTGTTATTAGTTTCCCAAATACTTTGCAAAAAGCAAACGAGAACAATAAAATTTGGTGTAATTAATTAGGTCTAAAATATATATATACATATTATTTAGTATGACTGATTTTTCAATCACAAATTTGAAAATAAAACCTATTGTAGTGATACAAGAAAATAACATTCTCTTTTACAGGTATAGGACTAGACCCGTTATGTCCGGACCAGGTCTGTATGATCCTACCAGCATTATGAATGCAGATGTCTTGACTAAATGCCAAAGAGAGGGTTGGATAAAACTAGCTTTCTACCTTCTCTCTTTTTTCTATTATCTGTATGGGTGAGTGTCTCTAAAATAATTTCTGTCTTTTGCCGTTTACACAATATTACTTTTTTTTGAGGATGAAGCCCACATAGGTCTGAGACCTGTGCATGGGTAATGAGTTGGATGATGGTGATTTATGAGTTGGACCTACAGTTTTAGGTGGGTTCCGAACCACCGGGAAGTGATTTTCAGCAGAGTACAGTGTATTTTTTGCTGGCCAATCTAATCGGTCACCGTTACAAACAGGACCTACGAGAACGCAGCTTATCTATCTGATTGAACGGCTGCTACAGACAGTTTCACGGTGCTTGGCGTCTCGATGGAGCATGCGCGCTGAGCGCTTTCTCTCACTACTGTACCTGTTGCCTCGCGGTACAGTCAAGTTCAAATATTCCCCAAGTCCGCTAACGCTAAAACGTTCAGCAGAGAGTGTATTTGACGCGACTGTACTTGACGGCTGGTGGGGAAGCGTGGTGGGAAAGACTTTCCGTCTCTCTCGCACTGCCTCCCCTGCCACCAGCGAGACGCCATGCACTTTGAAACGGTCTGTACCTGCTACGGCTCACGGCTATCACTTCACTTTCCGAGAAATAAAGAACTAAGAACCAATGAAAATGTAATCGATTGATTGAACAGTATTAGGAATGACATGTCTAGTAGTGCACATTTTTTTTACACACAGATTTATATTATCAGAAAAGAAAAATTGTCCGAGCACAAACAATTATGCAGTAAACATAAATAGATAGATAGATAGATAGATAGATAGATAGATAGATAGATAGATAGATAAATGACTTATTTGTGCACTTTACAAGTAATAAAAGTGCTGTGGGCGAAGTTGAGGCATAAGAGCCCCCTCTTCCATTTAACCCACAAAAACACATATATTCCTGTTTTGAATCAATTTCAATTTCCAATAAATATAAATTTCAATACAGAAAATAATTCTTATATTTAAAATGATAAGTCGTCCTTTTAATAATTTTGACGTTCATTATTTAAAATTAATTGAACTGGAAACTTACTTCACTAAGGCAAAATCGTTAAAAATTTTGTTTAATTGCATGCAATATGATTGAGGGGCAATGAACATCGTGGTGCATTACTGTTACGTTGACAAACATGTCTAAAACTACAAATTATATGATTAATGTGATCTCAAAAACTTATTAATTCGATTAGTTCTTTTATTTGTGATAACTGCCAAATTTTGTAGAAGATTTGCTGGTAGACTGTTATTTGTAAATTACCTATGGACAATTGCTACTGCGTTCTAAAGTGAAATATAATCATTCATTTTAAAAAGACTGAAAGAAAAAGAAAAAATCGGGCTTCGTGGTGTACTGAATTGAGTTTAGAGGAAGCTATGCGCCAAATTTAGTGTTCCAAATCGTTCCCATTTTTGTGAAATGCGTAAGACAGACGCACACACACACAAACACACCCCTACTCTTTCTTATTATAGAGATGAATAAAGAACGTTAAAAGTATCAGTATGCTGAGCAAAAATTTTATGAAATGTAAGTCTCTAAACACTAGTTGATTCTTTAAATTGAGAATCATTAATGAAAAGCACATTCCAATAATTGAAAAAATTCTCTATTAATATTTGAACTGCAAATGATTTATGCTCTGTGATGTTACCATGCGAAATACTTGATGAACAATGTAATATTGAAAAACTTGACACAGTAATGTCTGATTAATTATTGCTTTATTGTTAACTGACACAGGTATCCATTTTAAGCAGTTTGATTGATTAAAGATTTATTCCTCATAATTTCACAAATTTGTACAACAATACAATTTAGACAAAAATACATAAATGTACAGAGTTTGATTTCCGTCTTGGAAATATATATTTCCGTTTGATTTGAATATAGGAAAGAGTCTACATAGGCAACAGTGGACTGTGCGTAGACTCGAGTTAATTTAAACACTGGTATTTATTTTACATGTGACTAAACATTTAATATTTCTTTGAAACAGATTAAAAAAAAAACAATACTAATTTAAATCAATCCAAATTATAAAAAATAACAGGAAGAGAAAAAAGTTGAATAAATACAAATTTATAGAATACTACAATAAGTGATAATTTTGAATAGCCAGACAATAGCGAATAGGATCGCTTAATTGAATTCATTGCCCAAGGATAATGGAGATGAAAACTATGCTACTGTTCGTAGCTATCGTATCTAAACCGTTTAGCTATTTTATGAGGAGCAAGGAGGACCTACAATTTTAGGTGGGTTCCGAACCACTGGTTGAGTAATAATAAAGTTGGTAATGTAATAATACAACGTTACTGGAATTTTATAACTAATAATGCTTCTAATTTTCAGAATGATTCATGCTCTTATCACCACATAAAATGTGTTGCGTCATTGTGTCAAAATACAGCATTCAATTGAACGTAGCTGAGGATTCAATTGGATAAACGGAGAAACCACATCGGAGTGTTCTTGAATTGTAGATTCGCTTTTATTCTTTAATTTATAGCGAATGAATCTGTCAAGTTTCTGATTACTTAAAGTGGTAACTGTAAGTTTGGATATTTGTATTGTTTTAAAAAATATGGTAGTAGGTTTTAATTCATTGTAAACTGGATGTGCTTTTGAGCTCGGACATCTTGGAAATTTGTTTATTAGTTCATGTGCATGCTGAACAAAATTTGAGAACTAATTTATCTTTTATCGATATTTTTATTTTGTAAATTTGTACAAAATCGTCTTACGTTACTGGATAAGTGTATTACTCATGCAGTCATTTGTTTCTAATAAAACTATTACTTTAGCTGGTTAACATGTTCTCATTTTGTAATAAAGAAATCCCTTTTCAAATATACATTTCTACGGATCATTTTTGCTACATAAATGATTCAATATTTTCAGTTCGCCATCAACAAATTTACCCAACTTTAAAAATTAAAGTTACAATTAATCAATTTATAGAAATACAAAGTTTTAAATTTTAAGTTTTTAATTTTAGGAAAAGCACAAGAACCAGCAATCAGACTAGTACTGTTTGACCATTCAGCTTCCAAAGAAAAAAAGATAAGCCACTATCAAGTTACAGTAGTCATAAATAAAAAATATATACCAGTTGAAATAGCAGTAAAAAAATATAAAAAATATATTAAAAAATATAAAAAAGGATATGGTAACAAATGTAACAGAGACAGTGACAAGATGATCAGTAACAGATTACGACCAATAACACTACCACTATAAAAATAGTGGTAAATATAAAAATATATTAAAAAATATAAAAAAGGCTATGGCAAAAATGTATCAGAGAGAGTGACAAGAGAATCAGTAAGGCGGCGTTCACACCGGCACGATATGCGATATGCGATTTATCTTAAACGATACGTGAGACGCGACACGCATAGACAGATACTTGAAATGTAGAGGGAGGCGATAAAAATGGTTCACACCGAGGCGATTGTGCAATATATCGTAAGCGATGAATCGCACCAAGTGCTGCATGCTATCGGTCTTTGCGATTAGTTGCATACGATACTAGGAAGGAATTTGTTAAGTAAACAGACATTGCGTCATACTGAGCCTACAATATAGTACTCCAATATTCTTTCTCCTCTCTCCTTCATGCTATTGGTTTTTACGATTAGTTGCATATTGACTTCGAGTAGTCAACATGTCGGGAAGAGAAGACAAGGCTGTATTTCATTATATTAATTTAGTAAAATCTCGTCAGTGCATCTGGAATGACCCAGTACTTCCTTTTTTTCCTCATCCTACGCCTGAGGAACCAATGAGCCACTACAACATCCTCCTCACTTGAGCTCATATTTGTGACTAAAGTAGTCTCGTTGTTTTGAATTGTTCTGAATTTAGAAATAAATGATGACTCATTGTCCCCCTTCACATTCTTATCGCAGAGGTGGCGTCGATTTATCGCCTGCAGTGTGAACCTTCCTTGCGATATATCTCAACGATATTTTCACTAAGATATGTCGCATATCGTGCCGGTGTGAACGCCGCCTAACAGATTATGACCAATCACACTACCACTATCCTGTCACTAAGGAAAAAATCCTTTAGCCAATTATTTTCTATGAGCTTCATATTGCAAGTAATCAAGCTACATATTATTGCATATTTGAATTTTGGCACTTCTGTTCGACCATCATTTAGTCACAAAGTTAGTACAGAACAGGAAATATCTTCAATATGGAATATTACTCTCAAATTTCATACCAAAAAACAGTAAAACCTTTTTCTAAAATAAGTTTTTTTGACATACGGTATGATTGAGGAGCAATGAACATTACTGAGGTGCATTACTGTTTACATTGACAAAAACTTCTAAAATTACAAATTATATGATTAGTGCGACCTCAACAACTTGCTTAACAACTTACTTACTAATTCTTTATCAACGTTATAGTTAGTGTTTTTATGTCCAAAATCTCTAATATAGCTCCTAAAGCAGATTAACTTCTTCTTACGTACCTTTTGACACAATAATTCCAATTTCAAACCTTTATTACCTAATTCTTGTAGTTTTGATAAGTGCAAAATTTTATGGAAGATTTGCTGGCAGATTGTTATTTTTGAATTACCCCTGGACAATTGTTACTGTGTACTCATCATATTGAGAGGTTGATGAAAGGCGTTCTGCGCACACGTGAATTAGATCTGTAGAGCAAGATTAATATTCATTAAGAATAAAGAGCGTGAAAGTATCAGAACGCTGACCGAAAACTCTCTAATGTGTGAAATGTAAGGCTCTAAACACCAGTCGATTTTTGGAATGGAGAATCATTTGTTTAAGAGAAGTAGTTCTTGGGTCAAATGATGAAAATAAATTAGTTAAAATTTTTTTTCCAAAAAAATTGTTACTTTAATAAATTGAAAGAGCACATTACAATTGACAAACTTCTTGATTAGAATTTGAACTGCAAATAGTTGAAGAAAACATTTGAGTTAGCACCTAGTTAGAAACTAATAAGCTATTTAGTCTATCCTAATTTTACTGAATAAAGACGTTACCAAACTTATATAATAATTAGGTTTGGTTACTAATTGATTAGGTTTTAAGATTTGAAATTTGCACTATCACCTTCTTTTGTATACTAGACACATAAGCACACTTCACTTCACTAACTCATGTGGTTTTATTCTGTTAGCCTCCAGACCAGATCACAAACTTCAAGCAGCTGGATTGCCTCAATGTTGTCATGATGGTGTAGTCTCTCTTCATGCTTAGCTGCAAACCTCTCTATCGCTGTAGTGAATGTCTCCATTTGAAGATCAGCATTCCTGATGTACCATTTACTATATTCCTCAGTATTTTGTTTTAAAAACGTTGAATTATTTGTACATTAGATGGTTTGCTACATTCCCAAAGTTCAATACATTAGGTACATACAGGCTTCAGTAGCTGTTTGTACAGAAGAAGTTTGTTGTATATTGACAGCTTCGATCCTCTTCCCAGCAACCAATACATTTTTCTGAATTTGATTCCTAGTTCTTCCCTTTTCTTCTTGACATGTGTTTTCCATTTGAGCTTGACATCCAGCTTCATACCCAAATATTTGGCAGTATTTGCATGAGGAGTGACTTTCATTGATGTAAACTGGAATATATTGGATTTTCTTGTTAGTGAAATTCTAATGCACAGACTTTGTATCATTGAGTTTAATGGGCCAATGATTTGTCCATTTGTTCACTTCATTAACTGTTTTGTAGTTTTTCTGTAGAAACTTCAACTTTTTCTGCAAATGAAATAATTACAGTGCCAATTTGCAGATTTGCCATCTGCTAATTTAGCTATGGTAACCCCTTCTGGCTTTGGAATGTCACATGTGTATAGCAGGTATAAGAGAAGTCCTAGTACACTTCCTTGGGGTACCCCAGCTTTAATTTGCCTTAGTGTGGAGTACTCATCTATCTCTACTCTAAAGTACCTTTCCTCCAAGTAAGACTTCAATAATTGACTATATTCTGATGGTAGAAACTGATCTAACTTATGACAAGCCTTCAGGCCAAATTTTTTTTAAAGGCTTGTGCTATATCTAAGAATACAGTAGAACAAACTTTTTTCTTCCACACTTCTTTCTATTACATCAGTCTGTAAGTCTGTGCACTTGATCAATAAGGTTACTTATTTCAGAGACTTTCATGGCTTTGGAATCATTATAACCAGCTAATTTCCATAGGCTTGGCACCTATTTCAAGTGGGAGACTGCATTGAATAAATGGCACAATTCTACAATTGCTTTTCTGGGATGATGTAATATTTCTCCTATAATAAGGTCATTTGCTGGTCATTTCTTTTCTGCCATATTCTTTCTTTCTGGATTTCTCTAGTTCTCCAGAAGTTGAAAGGATATTATCTGGAAGTCTTAGCTGTGTGGTTCCATCTATCTCAACATCTGGAGTTCTGCTTTCATGAGGAGTAAATGTTTTCTCTAGATGATTAGCAAATAAGTCTGCTTCATCCTTATTGCTGTGAGCCCATGATCCATCATATTTTCTTAATGGAGCAACTTGTTCAACTGGTCTCTTCAATTTTCTAGTTGCTTTTTATGGTAAAGTCAATGACTTGCAGTCAAATTTAATTGAGACTAAATAATATTTTAACATACTTAAGGCCAAACGTTTTCGAGTCATGGGGACTAATCTTCAAAGACGTCCTTGATCGACATGTTGGGTGTGATTTAAAATTTAATTATTCATTGAGGATGTTTCGTTTATTGTTTTGTTTCTAGTTTTTCCATAATGAATAGTTGGCACTGGAGTCATTACTTAGCTCTTCTAGGCAAAAAAAATATTAATATCCTGTTGTCTTAAATCCTGTATCAATCGTCTTAAGTTATTAGTAATCCTATTCAAATCGGTCTTTATTCTTGGGTTTCTTGTCATTTGCCACATTCTTCTTGCTCTTCTTCTTTCAACTATCAGCTCTCTGACTACAAGTGGATAGCAATTATACCTTTGATCTTGCTCTGAGTAGAGGTGTATTTTCCCAAGCACATTGTTGAATGTTGATCACTAACTCCTGCACTTCATATTCAAGCTCTTCAATTGTGTGGATGTATTTAAATCAGTTTTATTTTTAACCATGTTCCTAAATACTTCTATGTTCGTATTTTTATTTATGAATTACAGTGCTCTATCATTTATTACAGCAGTACTTTGAATTATTAATACATTCAGTGAATGATCAAAGTTCAGTTCGAATTCTTCTCTAACATCTATGGAATTTGATGATATGTGCGATGGAAAAGTCTATCAGGTGTGGAATCTTAGCTCTATCTGTAGGCCAATAGGTTAGCTTTCTTGTTGAGTGAACTTCGCAGTTATATTCATCAACAGCTAGTTGCAACTCCTTTCCTTTGGTTGTAGTTATTCGGGAGCCACACTGAGTATTCTTGGAATTGAATTCTGCGCCAATAATAAATTTTCCTGCGAAGTTTTTAAGGAATTCACTGTATTTTGGTTTCTTCAAGTAGAAGCGAGAGGCAGCTGCTATTGTTACCTCTCCTGTTGGATGACCAGATAGCTTAGCCTTTATTGAAATTGACTGGAACTCCTGTAATTCGATTTTCATGAATTCATGGTGGATGATTTCTTCTCTTACAATAACTGCACTTCCTCCTGTACAACTATTGTTGGGATGTATTGCATGGTATGTTTTGTAACCTCTAATTTTGAAATAGGATTCCTTAGTGAAGTGTGTCTCTGAAATAAGGCAGACATCAATTATATGTTCTGTAATAATTGCCAATAGATCATCCTTGTGCTGTAAGAGTCCATTGGCGTTCCATGACATTATTTTAAATTTATTTTCCATATTTCTTATAAACAGCTTCCTTTGCATTTTCTAATTTCTCTAGCCTGGATAAAATTTATTTATTGAATTATTCTTGCCCAATTAACTTATCAAGAATTAACTGGCGTTTTGTAGCTATATTCAGTTAGAAATCTTCACCCAAGGTATGAGGCATGAACTGGGATTTTTCATCTATTTTTGTAGCTGATACATTTTTTAGCCTATCTGCATAAGATTATTTTCCAGTAGCTCTATCAATATTAATTCTTCTCTGAGGTACCACAGCTTTGTTTTCTTCTTTGACGACATGTGGCACGGATTTAGGTTGAATCTTTTTATTTCAGAGCGCTTGTACAGATGGCGCAAAATATCTGTCCGCATGGAAGCTTGCCGCTACAGTCGGGATAAAAACATCGATTGTAGTAGAGTCGCAAGGAGAGCGAGAGAGATGCTGACTAGGGTGGGTCGAAAATTTTTTTTTTCAATTTCAAAAACATTGGGGTCGGAAAAGTTGTCTATTGATATAAGAAGAAAAATGGTATAAAAAATCCAAATTCGGTAATGTTTTGCGTTCGCGCATTGCACTTGAAGTTTATGAAAAATTGTTGAAAATGTGATTTTTCATAAATTTTTTAAGTGAGTTCAAACCATTGAAATAAAAATGCTTAAAGTTTCTATGTTTAGTTTATGGTGTGTAAAACCATAATAAATTAATTCTATATCCTAAAAATAATATTTACTTATCGTGTATTGACTGAGAAAAAATACAAATATAGCAATTTTTCCCCGTTTTGATGTGCAACTCTTAGCTCGTTTTGTATGAACAAAACTCTCCAGAACTCACCACGAAGAGGTGGTTACACTTCGAGTTCCACCCACACCCTACCCAACCAACCATCCAATTGCTGGGTGTGCTATTTATTTGCATTATGTACATTTATTTGCAATTAGTTTTTTTTTTGTTTCAAAGGCTTCTTCGATTTATTTTTCCACTTTTGGATTCATATCATCAAGTTTAAAGTCACATTTTTTTTGAAAAAGTATAGGCATGACTGACCTGGACTCAAGTGTTGTCTGGATATAACCATCCCTAGCATCATGTCCACACACTTTCTTAGAAGCTTCAAAAACAAGCTTCACACACCTTTCCACATCCTGTGTAAGGCATGGAAATTTTTCAATTTCTCTCATTGTCTTGTCATGTATGAATGATTTGATATTCTCTTCACCCAAGCTCCGTAGCATTGGGGGAGGATGCAAAACACAACAGTTCCAATGAATAATTTCCGTGTAATCATTGGCTTAAAAATTTAGTTTTGGAGTGATGAAGTTTCTGTCACTCTTCTGAGGTGCTGTTTTCTGCCTTGCTTTCAAGACTCTCCTGTATCCCAGCTCCCGAATATGCTGTCTCTCATCGACCAGCATTGCCAATAGAAGATTTTCTGGATGAGCAAAAAAACCATCTCTTTCAATGACTGGATTAATTATTTTGAGTAGTTCCTCAGACAAATATCGTGTACATTTGATAGTTTGATATCAAACTAGTTTGATATACGTGCTTTGGTCCATCAGTGAATTTGTTACTCTTTTTGATCGCAAACCACAAAGGCATGTAAGATTTCAGAATGAACATAACAATTTCTTTTAAATTTTCAGAGGGACTAGGTGATCTGACATACAGTCGTAGCACTCTGTTGGCCAGAGTTAGCCATCTAGAATGTGATAAGGGCCCTGGATCACGTTTTGCTAATTCTTCAGCACAGTACCCTAGAGAAATTGCACTTGAAATGTCCAACAGATACTGCTGGTCCTTGCTCAACACATTTCTATCTATAGCTGGAATTGAACTATCTATAGGCTCGAAATCGATCACCGAAAGTTTCTCACAGTGGGTTAGCTGCTGCCCAATTGGCCCAGTAAAAGATCTAGGCCCAGCAGTTTGACCATCGAGGTGTTGGAAAATATGGCGAAGTGGAAGTTCATTAAAATGCAAAAGACATATAGCCCACTGTAGCGGGCGTCCAACATGTTCTTCTAATTTGTGGATGACTCCATTCTTCCATCCAGTGTTTACTGCAGTACCGTCACAACCTACTATTTCATTGTTGAATAGTATTGCACGTTTAATTACAACGAATTAATAACGTTCAGTAATCAGAAAACACTACAAATGTGAAACACCGGTAGAGACTCGCATAGCGCAGATCAAAGCGCGTGTTCTTGTTGTAGCAGACAGCACTAGACTGACGCCGACGCCAAGGGATCACGTGATCCAATTCAGGTTGGGGAGGCAAACAGTAAGCAAATAGTGGTGGGGAGAAGCAGAGTAGAAATTTAAATCACGCCACCGTTCAATATAATGAGTAATGCTTTGATCAAATCTAGGAAAACGATCTTAGACTAAAACAGCAAAATAGCAATTCTTGGTGAAATAATGCATTTTTTGTAGTCCTTAGGCGATCAGCAAATATCATTTTTAAGATATATAGTTAATTTATTATGGTTTTCAACACCTTAATCTTAATATAGAAACCTCAAGCATTTAATCATGAAAAATCTATGAAAAATCACATTTTTGACAGTTTTTCATAAACTTATTGTGCAATGCGCGAACGCAAAACAAATTTTACCGAATTTTGATTTTCTTATACCATTTTTCTTCTTATATCAATAGACAACTTTTCCGACCCCAATGTTTTTGAAATTGAAAGAAAAAATATTTTCGACCCACCCTAATGCTGACGCTGACTGAATCGGTAGGCGATGTTATTCAAAAAGCAAGCATACTGAACCACGTTCACCCCGCCCGCCTATTTCCCAGCTCTTGAGTCCACGCGCACAGATAATTTGCACCATCTATAACTCTTGTGCTACAACGCATCCCTTGTAATTAGCTGGGTGTTCCATACCACAATTGTAGCATTTGTGTTTGGCTTCTTTTGGTTTTGTACAATCGATGGTAAGGTGGGGGACCTGCACATTTCACACATCTGGATTCCTTTTTACAGTATTTTCGTGTATGTCCCCAGACTTGACAGTTCTCACACTGGGAAAGAAATTTTGATTTTTTGACCGGGCAAATCTTTTTTTTTTATTGCTGATGATGCCCACATGAGTCCGAGACTTGTGCGTGGGTAATGAGGTGAATGATTACACATAAATGCCTGACGGTGGAGTGGGATTCGAACCCACGACCACTTAAACGACAGCAAGCTGAAGTTGTGACGCCCCAACCAACTGCGCTAAGTGGCCCGCCAAAATCCGCCAAATCTCAACCTTCATGCCCATAATTACATTAATATAATATATTTTATTTAGTGTATACTTAATGAGGTGAATGATTACACAAAATATCCAAAACTGAATTATCTAAAATAGTGGAAACTCTGAATCAGTTGAAATATCGAACTCGTGACCGCAGGAGTAGCAGCCATCCAGGGTCTTAGAGACAATATCGCTCTGTGATTAGTTTATGCCACTATGGCTGCCAAAAACTACTTTGATCAAATTAAATTGAACGAATCACAAGAATAAATTTTATTTTGTCACGCTCTGTTTACATTTTGGTTGAAGGTAAGAGAAGTAAAACTTTTATTTAACAGGACGATTTCTGATCAATGAAAATAATTTTAAACGTTGTAAGGATTGCAAATTATTGTTATGGAAATTGGGGGAAGTAATAATATATTTCATTAGCATTCAATGACATTTGATGATACTTTGCTTTTTTTTATTTAAACCTTTTTTGACATATTTTCGGGATACATATTCTGCTTCGCTTTTCAAATCATTGATAGCATCTTCGTAATTTTTTTTCTCAGTGTGCCATTGTCTTGAATACTCCATAGACAGAAGAAGAAACATATTTGGCCTATCCTGCAAATAATAGCAAACTATTGATTGCAAAATTCTGTAATGATAAATAACAATATTTTAGTGTACCGCGGAGATCAGAAGTTTTAATTATTTATCATCAATTGAGCCTTTAAGAGTTCAATTTCAAATTGCAAAATAGCCCTTAAAGTAACGTTATTACAAGCGTATTTCTCTTAATTGATATGTTCACATTCGATCAACCAGTCGACAAAGGAACCAGATCACTTTTCTGTTTTAGATATTAACTCTGCTTCGATTATTTGGGGAAAGCCTCAAGACGAATGTAGCAAGAGACAAGTTGAAATTGTACAATTGTTTAAAGTTGCAAAGTGCAGAAAATGTGTTGCAAATAATTATGTGACTGTGACAAGTGTGAAGTTGAAAAAATGTAGGCGAAAGAGATATTACTTTAGAATGTAAGGTACTTACTGGCCAGACTAGAGACTATTGACCAGCAGTTTTGTTCCAGGACGATTCATCTTGTAGCAGCCGAATCTATATAGTATCTCACCATTATTGTGAAGCTGAGGTGTCTCGGCAAATTATTATCGAGTAATACATAATTTACTAGTATTCATTATGGATAACATATCACCACAACCAAATCATCACTTGGCAAAATTTAAGCTTGATTCAAGAGATTCCGTACCGATGGGTTAACTTGATATAAGAAAATAATTTCAGATTGGCCTTTGTGTATCAAATACAGAAAATTGAAATAACGGAAATAAACAAAAGCAGAAATCATCCACAAAATGCATTTTTTGAAAGTAAATTTTCCCCACCACACGTTCAATTTATCTAAAATTTAGAATACAGCATTCCACTCAGCTCAAAAGCCCTACCAACACAAAAAATAAATTTGAAAAGATCTCAATATTGAAGATTTTTTATATTTTGAACCCTCCACTCTCACTTTTTTAGAACTTTTTTCCAACCGTAAAAAGCATAAATTATCCATTAACAAAAAATGTAAAATTTGTTAATCTTCCCATTTTCCGAATGGAAGTCTCCATTCGAAATAATGGCAAATGTAGCAAGAGACATGTTGAATTTGGAATTGTACAAGAGATAGCCTACTCAATGGTTTTATCGAATTATTGTTCAAGACTTTAG
Source organism: Conomelus anceps (assembly GCA_948455865.1). Taxonomy (NCBI): domain Eukaryota; kingdom Metazoa; phylum Arthropoda; class Insecta; order Hemiptera; family Delphacidae; genus Conomelus; species Conomelus anceps. The sequence continues at coordinate 32,297,972 of OX418220.1, forward strand.
CTACCGGTACCTTCTTTCAAATCGTTTTAATTTTAATTTAAAACCACTCGCACCCAAATCATTGGAGGTAAATTGGGTCCCCTAAAAAAAAAGAGGGGTTATTTTTTTTTAAAAAGCCTTATACATACATCGCTCAACCTAGGAATAAGGAAAATATATGGAAAATTTCATGAAAATCGGTCACGGCGTTTGACCGTAATCGAGTAACACACGGACATACGAAATGCCGAGTGGTCGAGTTACAACTAGACTTCACTACATTCGGTCAATAAACACTATTGAGATAAATAAACTCAATGGTAATTAGTGTCATTTTGGTAATATTAAATTTGCAATTTTTCGTTTTACCTTTATGTAAGAAGGAACCATTGGCTTGAAGTCCACGTAGTCTGAAGAGATTATTCCATTTTGAGGTTTTAGAAGAGGAGTTCGTTGGAGTTTGACAGGTTTCTTGTTTTTATAAGACATTGTTTAGCAGAAAAACTTTCAATTTTCAAAGCAGCATCTTCTGTTTTCAGGTGGGGTACAAGATCCAATAAGTTTTGATGATGATCAATTAATTATTCGTACCTAACTTAATAGATTTGCTGGACGAGCTCTCATTTTTTCAGGGAAAATGTCGGTCATTTTGTAATTTGCATGGCGCTAGCTGAATGTATTTCTCCTAATAAAATTATTTTTAGAATAAATGCGTTAGAATACTTTTACTTATTTGATAAACTCATATTTCTATTCGAAAAATTAGAAGCCCTAACTTCGGCTATCATAATATTGGTTTATATTCAAAGTTTGTAAATAGTAGAGTTTGCGACACATGCTTTTCTGAATCAAAATTAGAAAAGGAGTATATATTTTGTTTGTGATTATCATATGAATAAATTATACTAATCCGATTGACCAAGCTACTATCACAGAATAGATAAGAGAGTATCTATTCTGTGTTTCTACTATTTCGAAGACGTAATTGGATAGATTGATTTATAAAAGTGCATTTGAGTAGTTTTGCTAGATTATTTGCAACAGCTGTTGCAAGCTTCCCTAACGATTCATCATAGAAACCTTCCCTTGAAAGAGATAGTCCAAACTTTCAACATGCTAATTTATTAAATAGGTAAACTAATTCCTGCTTCACGTCAGTCCAACGATGCGCGATGCTAAAGCTGTGTTCACACGCTAAAACATTTTCTTCAAACATCAGCTCTAACATTGGCCATAGCGAAATAAATAAGGAATTATTCCCGCCTCTATTATTTATGATTGGAAACAGACTATTCAATTCTAGCTACATTAAGATTCTCAGCCTAATGCGCATCCATAATAACAGAACCAATGAAGATTGGCCGACCTATAAATTAAGCACACAATAATGTTTAGTTTAGGGACTGGGGTCCAGACTCGAAGATACTATATTCCTTGATTCTAGATTATAGTGACCCTTCTGCACAGCAGCACTCATTTTAAAATTGGCCATATCGGCTCGTATCGCAAAAGCTACTTTGAAGTACAGTAACTGACAATTTAACAAACTGACAAATCCTATACAGAAACAGAATTTATTAATTTCGAATTCCTCAAAGCGCTATATTAGTTTAGCTATTGAAAATGGCGATGTTAAAATGAGTGCTGCTGTGCAGAAGTGTCACTATAGTCTAGTGGTTAAGGCGTCCGACCAGCAATTGGGAGGTCCGCGGTTCGATTCCCGGTTGTGAATGATAGTTTTGTACAGTAGCATTCATCGATTTCCATCAGCTATTCAATGTTGTTGTCAAGAAGCTGAGGAGAACAAAGTTCAAAATGTTGAGGACGTTAATTGATGAGAAGTGTATAAAGATGGTCTAATATTCCTTAGTACAGTCACTGCTGACCTACGGGATTGTAGGATGGGGTGGAACAAGCTACTTACATCTTGACCCACTTTAAAGGTGAAAAAATTGATCATGAAAGTCATCAACAAAATGCCACCGCGCTATCCGTCAGATCAGCTTTTCAATGAGTTTAGTGTGCTGGATGCAAGACAACTTTACTCCCAGGAAATCATTTGCAGACTACACAAAATACAGAAAACTTCCAACATAGGAACCACAGCCACAACGCAAGGAATAGAAACCTTCTAATATAAACTTGAAAAAAACCACTTTTAAATGGAAATTAACTCACGTTATGGCGTGACGGGACCTTATAAGTCAGTGTACTGTGGGTCGTCTGACGATGCTCTAGACAACAGAGCGAAACGGCCGTCACGCCATAACGTGAGTTAATTTCCATTTAAAAGTGTTTTTTTTTTAGTTTATATTACATATTAGTGGAAACAAGATGGATCTTCAACATCAGAAACCTTCTCCTCACTAACGTCACTAGGAAAGCACTATATCGGACACTTCAACCACCTTTTTTTTTTGTAGATTACGTCTTGGAGACTCCAGTTAAGGAGTATAAGACAAGTCAGATCAACAATATTATACACTAGATACCATAATTACCTACTTCAATTAGTTGAGGTGAGGCTTAATTTTGATGTGAAAGGAACTCTTGTACACTATAAAAAGCTTTATCAACTAAATATTTCTTCAATTGTTTTTTAAATATTTCTATATTTTCAAGACTCTTCAAAAACTGCGGTAGCTTGTTGTAGAATTTCCTACCAATATAACTAGGTTTTGTTTGAATAAGCTACTATTGTGACTCACCAAGTGATAATCTCCTCGGCTTCTTGTATTATAATCATGTACATCAAGATTTTGGTTAATATCATTCGTTTTTACATATAAAGTAGCTTCATACACATAGCTTCAAGCAGGGTACAGTTAGGAGACCAAGTCTCTTGAACAACGGCCTACATGAATCTAATCTATTTACTCTTTCTATACACCTAACCGCTTCCTTTTGGATCTTAAACACCCTATCAAGATTTTGCTTTGATGAATTACCCCATACTAAGATAGCATACCTAATATGTGACAGTAAGAGCCCAGGGTAAGCTGTAAAAAGTAACTTTTTGTCATTCAATCTAGCGAGCTGTCGCAGGACAAATACCCCAGATGAAATTTTACTACATATTTTCTCAATGTATGGAGTCCAGGTCAATCGTCTATCCAACATAACTCCTAGAAATGCAATTTTTTCTTCCTGGTCTAATTGATTATCGTTTACTAACACGTTTATAGCCCTATCTTCATTTAAATTATGTTTGTTTTTGAATTGAAGGTATTGGCATTTTTTACTATTTATAGTTAATTTCAACTGATTTAAAAATTGGACAATGTGGACTGCACACCTATATGGGCACTTATTTCTAAATTATCTAGAATGGAATTGCTGAAAATGAGTGATGTATCATCAGCAAATAAGAGGGCTTCTACCACTAATTAATTCTTTAGGTAAACGGTTGACATATAACAAAAAAAAGCAATGGACCTAGTATTGACCCCTGAGGCACTCCAGCTTGCACCTCTAATTTATTAGATTTATTCTTTACTATACTATTACCAACTACTGTAGTTAGTTCTACAAATTGTTTTCTCCCAATAAGATATGATTCAAACCATTTCAGTTCAACCCCATTTACACCTACATTTTGCAGTATTTCCAATAAAGTTCTATGATTAACACAATCAAATGCCTTCGACAGATCTAAGAAGATTGCAGTAGCTTTATCACCTGAATCTATTATATCTATTAGTTTTTCAACTAGAAAAACTATGGCTGTTTTTGTTGATCTCCCTTTCTGGAAGCCATGCTGTTCATCACAGATAAAGTTAGCTTCTTGAAGGTGCAGAAGTAACCTATTTAGAACTACTCTTTCAAAAATTTTACTTATTACATTTAAGATACTAATGGGCCTATAGTTTTCTACCTTTTCTCTATCACCACTTTTGAAGATTGGCAAGATCTTCCCCTCTTTTAAATTATCTGGAAAAACACCTTGTTCTAATGAATGATTGATCAGATGAATCAAAGGGTCTAACAATATTGATCTTTACATTCTTTCAGAATTTTACTGGATACCCCATCCATTCCTACAGTTTTTTCATTATTTAAACTATCAATGATATTTGACAACTCGTCTTGGCATACTGGGTGGAATTTTAATTCGTACTGAATCCCCTCAGTATTCCTCATGTTTGCATCACTAATACCTGTATTAAGAGATTTTTGAAGATCCTTAGCAACCAGTTGATAATATCTGTTAAAGAAATTAAAAATGTCTACACTATCATCAATATATTTGTTATTTTCGTTAATTATTCTGGGGACACTAGTATAAGCATCTACATGAGCTACTTGCCTATTTTTGTTTATTACATCCCACACTGCTGTGTTAAAGTACACACTATTATTCAAAATTTCAGCTGCTTTCTTACATTTCGCTCTTTTCACTTCTTTTGTATAGTTTTTCTTAAGAGCTTTGTAATTATCTTCACTTAACATATTTCTAGATAGTTTGAATTCATCATATGCATCTTTAACCCTATTTCTTTCTGCAAGGATATCATCAGTTATCCACTCTTAAATCTTGTATAATTTGTTCTTTACAGGGACTTTTTTAACTGGACAACTCATAGTAGTATGAAACCTTAAAATATTAATGAAACTATCATATTTGTCATTCAAACTATTGCTATTGTAAACCCTACTCCAGTTTTCTTGTAGCAGATTCTGCTTCAAACAATCGATATTCCCCTGTTCACATTGTTGAATTTCTTTCATTACTCTACTCTTTTTAATTGATTTATGACCTTGCAACCCCACCTCTAAGATTTGATAGTCATGATCAGATAGTTCCGAGCCGCCTAATCTTGTTTTAGAGTAATCTATATTAGTAAGGATGTTATCAATTATTGTTTGTGATGTTCTTGTGACTCTGGTATATTCATGAACTTTTATTTCCAAGTTATTCATGCATATAATATCCTTTAAATCTTCTGTCATTTTATTCTGTGTTGCAAAGTCTGTATTGAAATCTACCGCTACAATAACGTTTGTAAAACGAGTAGTAGTAATCTCTAAAAGCCTATTGAATAGTTCACAAAAATTGTTCCATTCCCCATTTGGTGACCTGTAAATACCTAACACCGCTACTTCGAAATTATTGTCGATTTTTACTCTCAAACCAGTAACTTCTAAATCCATTTCCACAGCAAATTTCTCTACATATTCTAAATTAAATGTTTGCATATTCTTAGCATTTTTAGTGAAGATAGCCACTCCTGCAATACGACGTTTTCAATGAATAGTTTGGAATATTAAGTTGTGACAATTCATCATCTTTTAAACCATGCTCTGTGAAAATAGCTATATCAGGAGCCTCTTCTTTAAAAAATACTTCGATTCTATCTATTTTGTTACGAATGTATTGAATATTCTGATGGAACACAGTGAGTACCGGTACTTCCCTATCATCCCTTATTACTTTATCGTTGCTTTTGCATATTGAAGTAGATTTACTTAATCTCTTAGAATCTTGAGAGCCTATCAGATTGCTACAAGAGTTCCTTCCACTAATGCTATCCTGATTTTTTGATCGATTAACGTCTTTTAATACAATTGAAGATATGAATTTATCATCTGAAACTAGTTTCCCTTCCCGGTTTTGAGCCACTTTACTAAAAAAGGTTCGTTAGATGATTGTTTAGGAGAATTATTGACAGTAGATTGCAAACGACTTTGAATCAGCTCTGCTAGCCTATTACAAAATATTACTTTGCCAGATTGATTTAGATGTAGACCATGATTAGTGAAGTTTTGTTTTTTCAGCCTTTCATTTAGAAAACAAATCCCCAACTGCTTAGAATTCTTATTTTTTAGGCTGTTGATTGTATTATGAATTGATTTATTTGTTGACTTAATGCCTTCATTTAGCTCTGGCCTATCAAACCTATACGGAATTGTACCTAGCACCGAAATTGTACAATCTGCTTCCCGTAAATATCAATAACATAACACACCCTAGCAAATTCAAAACCCCAGTTCATAAATGAATAATAAATACAGGAAGATATCGAATTGAGAACATTATTTCAAATAATATGTGAGCTATCTGCACTCTCGCCCAAATTTTACTCACACCTACTAGTACATGGGTTACCATAGTTGAACCCGTAAGGGTCTCCCCACCACGAAAAGCCATACGAATTTACTTTACTTTACCATAGTTGAGTAGGTTGATTTCCGTCTACTTCTTACTCTTGCTAGATATCTGCGTAATTTTTTTAGTTTTGTAGATAATATTTTGTATGCATGTAATTTTTGGTTACTTCAATTTTTTGAAGGAAGGAAATACAAAATTTTTGATTTTTTTGAATTTCCGCCATTATGGAAGTCTTCAGTATAAATTAATAGCACTTTGAGGAATTCGAAACTAATAAATTCTGATTCTGTATATTTGTCAGTTTTTTAAATTGTCAGTTACTTCAAACCACTTCATTTATGTAAATTTACGCATTTCTTGTATGAGTGATAATGATCATCCTAACAGAAATGGTTTCCCTTACTCTTGCTAGCTCCTAGCTTTGTCTTCTAAAAGACTGTAATTGAAATGGAATAAACATAAAAAATGGAACAATATAAAGAACAGTATGAAAAACTTTAATCACAAGCTGAATATTTTGTAGACTACTATATATTCAATATTGACATAATGTATGAAGTAAATAGACTTTTAGTACTAGACATTACAGCAAAAACGTCACTATATAAGCTTCATTAAGAATAGTACATTATAAAAATATAAAACTCAGATGATCGGCATACATTTTTTAATAATAATAATAGGTAACATTTGTACTGGTAATTCCGGAGCATAAATTTTTATCAAACTATATAATTCATTAGCTCTATTATTTACGATGAGAACTAATAACATATGAATAAATTCCTTCAAAATGAACTAGAATAGAATATTCAACAGAGAGCTTTTGCTTCAATATACGTTAATACATCTCCACTACTTATAATTTGATATTTTTCAAACAAAATAATATAAATATTAGAATATAGCCTAATAATACACAAATTGCTTTTTCAATATATATGAATTTCAACAACTATAATGAATTAATTTTGGATAGCATTATTTAGAGATTTAGACCATGAGGTTTAGAATATTAATAGCTAGCATTCCAGCTAGCCAGGTTTGTTTGGTATAAACCAGTTAGTCCGTGGCTAGGTTTGAAATTTTTCAACTTCACCTACTTATCTAGAAAAATCTTGAAATTGAAGTAGGCTGTTCGGCCTCCACGCTTAAATAAATGACAGTCGGTCATTGTGACACTTGAATTGGTCAATGACCGCCATAGAAGAGTGGAGTCGACTCCACTTGTGTTGGCAACAGTAGCGGCGCGTCGAGTTTTTCACTGGTGGGGCTAATTTTTAAATACACCTGTGTGTCGGTCGTGAGGTCTATTTCAGTCAGAATATTGTCAACACCAACCAGTATTCAAGACGAATCCTTTGATTTTTTCAAATCATCTCTGTTGAAACGGTACTGTATATTCCCAACAGACAAGTTATAAAACTTACGTTGGGATGGCCAATTTGTAAAAAATCAGGATTTACGTTATAGCATTGTCTTTCTTCGTAAGAAAAAAGAAATGGATAAAAATACTGGCAATAATTACTGTGCAGTACTGTAGTTTTCATCTAACTTGGCAGCAGTTACGTTCAGATCTAGCAAGTCTTCCCATCTTCTACACGCTGCCAAGTTATATGAATACTACAGTACAGTTTTTGAGTGTTCCTGTGTCAGTGATTATATTGACACAGTCAAGAGGGGTGAGAGGACAGGTCAATGAACTAAAATTCAAGTTGAATAATAAGATTTGGATGTTGTCAAACCACTTTATTTTGAGTACATTATTGAAAAATTACAGTACCATGGTTTAGAGGCTTAACCTGCCACATCCTAGTAATTTCTTTAAGCCACGAAACCATGGTACTGTAATTCAAATCAAATCAAAATCATTTATTTATCCTTTTCACAAAAAAGAAACATAAGAATATATATATGAAATACATCTGAATATACAATTTAAATAATATTATAAAAAGCAGTAAATTAAAAATATAATAAGGAAGGTCCCTGCAAGGTTCAAAACCTGTGCGCCGGGGCCGAAAATGATGACTAATTTTTCAATAATTTACTCAAAATAAAGTGGTTTGACAACATCCAAGTCTTATTATTCATCATGGAAAAGTACCACAACATCCATTCACAAACAACTGAATTCTTAAAATTCAAGTATTAAAGTAATAACAATTTACCATTGTAGATGCGATCTTTGGCTGGATATTTAATTGCATTGGTTAGATTAGTGTTACTTTGCTCGTGTTTTTTAATTTTCTCACTCAAGTTTTTGAGATCCTTACAGCCAATTTCCATCCAAAGATCATCATTTCCCATGATTAATATTATCAAAACATAAACAATAAAAACAAAATAAAGCTTGTTTATCAATGCTTGGAGTTAACCACGGCTTTTTATCGAACCACGAGGTACAAAAGTTTCTGTTTTGCTTTGTGTATGTCCAAGCATCTTTAATTTTTTTTCACCTTCCAATGGTAACGTCGAAAACTTTGTGCAAAGTAAACTGTTAACATGATTTGAATTCATTGTTTACGCTAATTTACTAACAAAAAGTAAGTAATAAATAATAAGAGTAATTAATAAATAATTCTGTTAAGTCAGTGACTGTCCAGACAATGTATTACGCACTCTTCCGGTGGAGCGCGAACTGTGGAATGAAGCCACTCGTCAACGTAATTACAAGACTGCTCACCAGTGGGCTGAGCCCTGGAATCAAATGTCTGAAACAAATGAAGCTGCAAAGTGGGGAACTGGCAGTCTGACGTCACCCGTCTATAGAGCCAGTTCTATATTGCCAGGGCTAATTAGAAACTAGCCCAACCGGCCCAGACCACGGCTACTCATCTCAATCGGCGTGCAAATTAATATACTTGCCTTACAAATTCATGCATTGCTTTCTTATTAATTCAGTGTTTATTTTAATGAATATTTCTTCTTTTACGGAATTATTGGTGGGGCTCAGCCCTACCTGCCCTAATGAACGCGCCGCCTGTGGTTGGCAAACACTCTTGTGTGCAAATTGCCTTATCCACACACAACTCATAAGCATATGCCACTTGAATGAGATAATATACTATATAAAAATAATAAGATGTGAGAGTATACATGATTATATGTACTACTTACATGATGTATAAATAATAATTGAAAACATAAAATTATTCAGTGAAATCTTCTCTCCAAATCCTTATTATTAAAAGTCATCCAAATTCTACTCTAGAAGTTTAACCTTTTTCTAGTCATTTTTAGCCGTATCTATTCAGTAAAGCAATACTTGTAGCACTGCACTATAAAATCTAGAAAACCTGCTGCTTTCACTACGGACAATAACAAGTTAAGTAATATGACAGTCTAAAATACTTGGACAAATATTTTGTACTATAAATACCTAATAATTCAAACAAACGCTTCAGTTATTGATAGAGATTATCAATATACAGGATGGCACAGAGAAACTGGAAATTTTGAAATAACACACAAAAGTAAGAAGAATGAACTTTTAATGTTTAATGGAAAAAACATTGTCCTTCAGAAGAGGTCCATTCGAACGTATGCATTCCTGGAAGCGTATGGTGAGATTTTGCAAGGCCCATCAAAGTACTTTAATGGAAATTGCAGCAATTTCTTCTCGAATCCTTGATTTAAAATCAATGATTGTCATTGGACGTGCGACGTATACTTTATTTTTCAGATAGCACTATAAGAAAAAATCACACACAGACAAATCCCCTTACTTTGGCACTAAATTTTCGAGGATAACAGAGGGAATGCAACAACAGTAACGTCTGAACGATATGTTCATATGCTCAAAATTTTTTTAGCAGAACAACTTCAACACTTTCCATATCTTTGTAATCCTTGGTTTCAGCAAGATGGAGCCACGGCTCATACTGCCAGAGCGTCAATGGCGGCCATTTGACAGCTGTTTGGTAACAACATGATGTCACGGTTTGGTGACATTCCTTGGCCCTCAAGATCACTGGATTTGTCTGTGTGTGATTTTTCTTGTGGGGCTATCTGAAAAATAAAGCGTACATCTCACGCCCAATGACAATCATTGGCTTGAAAACAAGGATTCGAGAAGAAATTGCTGCAATTCCCATTGAAGTGCTTCGACAGGCCATGCAAAATCTCACTATACGCTTCCAGGAATGCATACGTTCGAATGGTCGTCATCTGAAGTATATTGTCTTCAGGAACTGAAATTTTTTGTTAGAACACTTAATGGCAAGTATATCTCTTCATGTTTTTACCATTAAACATTAAAAGTTCATTCTTCTTACTTTAGTGAGTGTTATTTCAAAATGTCCCGTTTCTTTGTGCCACCTCTGTAGTTTTCTTGAAATAAATATCATTCTTATTAAAGTTTTAAGACTTTGTAATTCAAAAAATGCGTTATAAAATTAGGCATACTATACCTATAAATGGAAGTACTGAATTAGTCAATTTCACAGAATTTTACACAAATTGTATAAATGCACTGGTATAATGAATTCACACTAAACTTGTAAATTCAAATGTCAGAATAAGAATGTGAAAGTCAAATGTCAGAATAAGAAGATTCCACTTTGGGCTAATATTAGTAATAATGGTCCCATAAATATTGAACTTAAATTATAAGCTTTGGAATTTACCCATCAGGTTGATTATTCTGCATTCATTCCATTCACTATCCATTGAGAAGCGATTACAAATATTACTGGAAGCGATTTTACAAAAAATTGAATAAGTTTTTTCCTATTTGCTCAATTTTTCTTGTAACCACTCTTCAGTCAATTCATCCAATTCGCGTACTTCATAGACGCGAGTCAGGTCTGCCTCTTTCTGCAGAGCCAATTTGGTGCCAGCATACATTATCTGCAGTTCCATTTGACTATCTGAAATTAAAAAACAGTTTTATTCAATGACGGAAAAGCATATAATAAAGGTTTACTGCAGCAGTACATCAAATTCTCTATTAAGCTCAGTCCTTGACATATTTGCTTGGTGTTGAACGTGTTTAGAGAATATATGATCAAATTGTACGTTAATTTTATGAAGAGAATCAACAACTATAGTAACTGTATTGTATTAGTATTGAAATAAGGCCCTGAACTTTTTCAGCTGTGACTTGAAAAACTTCTCAGCCAGCCAGAACACATAATACTATTGCTTTATAAGTAATGCAATGTAAAAATAATTCATTTTGTTATATTTTCTATCGCTTTATTTCTCAGGATCTCTAAGCCATGAAGGTCATCAAGGGTACAGAAACTAAGTGTAGCCATGGGTGGCACTCAAAATCTTGTATTTAATTGACTTATACGTGTTTTCCTACCAACTCTAAACAGAGAATTTCGAAATTAGTAAAAAATATTTGGTAAAAAAATTTGTGTCCATCATTTTTGAAAGAATGCGAATGTATTTGAAAATAGAAAGTGCTTACCTCTTGGTGTAATAAAGATAAAACACATGGGGAATGAGACTCGTCCATCAGAATGCTCCATCCGGTAGCAGTAAACGACAAAGCGAGGCTGATGGCTGGGCAGATGCGTTTCCCTCAGATCATCAAGGCTTACATCCTGAAAATAACTTTGCTAAATATCATGGATGAAGTTTTCAACATTGATTTACTTAACTAGTGAGATTCTCGCTGTTTTCTACTGGAGGAGCACAAGTCAAAAGAAAAAATTAATTCCCATAAAAACTTCCATTTATTAAAAAAAAAATAAAGTGGATTATGCAACAGGTAAAGCTCAAACTACACTCCACAGAAAAATTTACAAGTAATATGAAGATATTGGAAAGCATTGTCACTTTCCAAACGTATCAATACTGACACGGTCCCCAGCAGTGGCGGATCCAGAAAAAAAATTGGGGGTGGCTGGTAGCTACTGACGAAGGGGGTGGGAGTGGTAGAGGTGTACTGAATACAAGTAGTATTGTGAAAGCTTTTAAATTTTTCATAAGCAATCATACCCGAAATATAATTATTCACATTATTGGGAAATGAAAAATAGCTTTACTAGTGCTTTGAACCGTATCAGCGATAAAATTAATTTCAATATCAAGCATATTGGAAAATTTTGATTGAATTATGGCTGAATTTGGTGTGTTCAGCAGTTTGTCAAGGAACATGGTATTATTCCGGTCATATTATTCAATTTTCAAGAATAAAAATCAATGTGGGAGATTTAATTACAAAGTTTTTAATTAACTAATGTTTCATCTAGTTTTAATAGATGAACTTTGTGTGAATTTCACACTGTCAAAAGAGATGTTTTTCTAAAGTTTTTATCTGACGATTAGTTTTCCTCTTATAGAAATATGGGATCTCAAGTTACTCCCCCAGAAAATGTTTGTATAATCTAAGAAATCATTTAAAATAGTATTAGATCTATATTATATATAAGTAAACCCAATGCAAGCGTTGTATCTGGAATTTTTCCACAATACAACCTATATCAGTAGCTAGTGATCACTGGTTTGCCGACCACTGTGGTAGAATGTTAAAAAAACATTGGTTGATATATATTAATGTAGTTCCTCATTACTTTTCATTAAAATAAAGTTGGTACTGTCGTGATTCAATTACTGTAATTTTATGTTCAACTACTTTTTCTATTCAGCAAGTACAAAAATCTAAACACTGAGTTGATTGGTTGCAGGCAATGCAAATGTAACTAAGACATTATACACAGTATCAAATCGTCAACGAATTTCATACAATTGAAGAGTTAGTAGTGGAATTAGGTAATTCTTGCTAATGAATATTTTACGAGCTTAAAACTGATTATATTGGTAAAAAATTTACACTCTTCCAAAAAACTTTTTGGAATTTTATCTTGCCACAATGTTGGCTTTATTTACGATAAAAAAATACGAGTAGGATATAATTTACCAAGTGCCAATATTTTGCCTCATTATTATTGATTCCTGATTTTACTAGGCTACTTTGGTTATTGATTATAACTTGAGTGTTTGGTACACCTTGACTTAGTATGTTTTAAAAGCAATATAGTAAAGTTCATCACCTCAATAAGATCCTCAATACGAATCAGTTGCTTCTCTCTGTCCACTTTTACTGCAAGAAAATAACATGTTGATGTAAATAATATAGGTAAATATAGAGAATGAGAGGATGTTTTATAGTTAGAAGATTTCAGAGTATCAAACATTATACACTATAAATTCCTACTTTGCAGATTAATAAAGGAGGATCGTTTCTGAAGCAATTAATAATGTCACATGCAGTAATTTTCTAGTGAAAACTATTGCACTCTATGAATGATAGCTCTTGTATAAAAAGGACATTGATAAACGTACTATAATTTCATCTCATAAGCTTGAGTATCGGAAATAAACTCCAAATTAATAGAATTTTATTCAAATATTAGATTAACGTGGTTAAACAATGTTTGTCATTACTTCTTTTTTGTATTCAAGGCTTTTGCCTGTTCCAACTTTTGTACAAAATGTTTTTCTACCTGTTCCGACTCATTACAGAGTTTTAGGATTATAAAAAATAAATATCTTTAATTTATTTATTCATACGCCATCTATCGAGTGATCTTCCTACCTATTATTTTTCTCAGCGGTTAAGAGAGTTTGAAAATGAATTTTCTCTGTTCGAGATTACAAAAAAAAGAGAAAAAAATAAATGAGATAGAAAGGGAGTGAAGGATTGCATTTGAAAGTAAAATAAAGGAGTGTTTATCTTTGATGTAATGAAAAAACACATGAAGGGTAGAAAGGTGATGTATTTAAAATTTGAATAAGTTAGGTGATAATTTGAAATTTGAATAGGAATTATTGTTCAACACAGACTGTCAAAAGTAATACATACAATCTTTCCATAAAATGGAGACTTACATATAAGAGCAGCGTTCGTTTCACTTTTTCTAAACCTGAACTTCTTCAATGCTTCTTTAACATCGTCACTTATGTCACAGACTTTAACATTGTGTGACTGAAACAGAAAATAGAATATTGTAGTTTGGATGAATCTTAACTTACTTGTTGATCGTAAACAAAGATTGACTGCAATATTACTTGGTGATATGTTCCAATTCAATGGTTGAAATTTTTTGATGCAGTTATTCTTCTGTTGTCTCAATTATCAGATCCTAGCTGTAATTTGAATGTTGATTATACTTGGAATAAATTAAAATACGCCATTGGAAAATGAATAATGTCTCAAGAGCAAAACAAAATATTTCGTATATTTCAATGTCAAAGTTACTCATCTAGAAGACTGTGCTTGCATGACATACACTTAAAGGTGAAAGCTTCCACATACCACATAGCCTATTATAGTGAGTTATACTCTCAGACTAGATTATGTCTCTAGCCTGTACCTGATGTAAGTCACAACCAGGGCTGGATTTCCCAATAGGCCCGGGCCTATGGGTGCAAACTCCCAGGGGGCGCAAGGCCAAGAGAAAAAAATTAAAAAATATCTAGAAATAAAAATAAATAGCCATAACTCAACATATTTTTTGAATTGATTGAAAAAATCAGGCTAATGAAGCATTCTAATTTTGGAGTTCATTGGAATAAGTCCCTCTGGCGGAATATTTACCGTGTGCGGCGAATTCTATAATTTAGAGGCTCTTGAGCTACAGAATCATGTACGGAAGCAGTTTCATTTTTTTGTCTGCTGCAGGAGATTTACAATTTCTTTAACCCCTCAACACATAGATGGGCCATTCTAAAGGAGCATTGCCCTTTACAGCAGATGGTCTGCTCGTCAAGACGCATGCCGAGTTGTAAATGAAAATCAAGAAGGCATTATTTGCAGCTTACATAAAATTGCTAATGACAGTGAAGAAAGACCCTCAACAAAGAACGAAGCAAATGCCATTAAAGAAAAGCTAAGTTCTCTTGAAACCACATTCATTGCAATATTATGGGGTAAAATAATTGAAAGATTTAACAAAATAAGTAAAAAACTGCAGTATGAAACGACAGAACTTGGGAAGATAATAACTTACTATGATTCTGTTTGTGTTTTTTTTTTAAGAAATCAGACTTAATTTTGACGAACTAGAAAGTACAGCAAAAGGCAGATGTGAGAAAGAGTACAGGGTTGATACTCAACCTAAAAGAAAGAAATCCAAACATTCCGGGGAAAATGGCGAACCCAGCTATGACATTTATTTCACAGGATCTGACAACTTTCGTGTGAATTAAGTTAATGTAATATTAGATTCATTGCATTCAGAGCTTAAGCGACGTGATGAAAAATATACTGAGCTCCATAAAAGGGTTGGAATTTTAACCGACTTCCAAAAAGAACAAGGTTCTATATTCGGCCTGTTTTTTTTAGAGGTATTAAAAGGAGGTCCTAGCTGTAATTTGAATGTTGTAGGAGGGTATTAAAGGAGGTATTCGGCCTGTTTTTTTTAGAGGTATTAAAAGGACTGGCACCCTCAGAAATAACAAAAAAAGCGGGAGAATTATTGAGTGTTTACTCTGAAGATCTTGAGCCTTAGTAGACGAGTGTTTACATTTGAAACCATTTTTGACGCAAAACACTGAACAGAGCAAAACAATAACACCCCTGATTGAGATAATTAAGCTTTTGTGTCACTTTGATGCTTTAGATTTTTACCTTAACATTGACATTGCCCTAAGAATGGTTTTTTGTGCTCCTGCTACTAACTGCACGGGAGAACGATCTTTCTCCACTCTCCGTCGTGTAAATTTGCATAGCTGTGTTTCTGAGATTAAACCCATTTTATAATGTATAATGTATTGCATTTTTTTCATTTGCTCAAATGACTCAATGGTTTTTAGGAAAGTAACTTCAACCAGACTAGGGGGCGGAAGAAATTATTGAGCCTAGGGGCGCCGAAATGCTAAATCCGGCCCTGGTCACAACCTCCACAGAGCATCCACATAAAGTAACAAAGAGGAAATGAACTTAATCAAGATCATGAGCCATTTCATTTCAACGCTTAGATTAAAAAAATAAATATGCTCCAATTTGTAAGGAACATGTTTTTCTAGAGGATACAAAGAAATACTTATAACTGACTGGTAGATACGACACAGAGAAATATCTGAAACGAATCTCTTCTTTCCAATATTAACTACCCACTTCATGAAATGACTACGGTACTAGCAATGATGATATATGAGCAACCCCAAACACATCAAGTACCTGTTTGAATAAATAGTGATTGGAAAGCAGCAAAGCATCAGAAAAAAGCTTATGGCAATATGATTTATATTTTTTATAAATGTAAATTAAAAGGCGATTAATAACTAATGACAATGACCGAATGATAAGTTGGTTACCCTTTTTTTGTCGCCCTATAATCAGTCATTTTTGTGAGTTTATTACAAAACTATGCGTTACAGTATTCTTGGTTCATAGCAAAACTTACCATGTTTATAGAACTAGTTCAAAATATAGCAAACTGGTGAAATCTCAAAAGATAATATGCAATCGTCTACGAATAATCTCACGGGAGTGATGGATTTCAGAATTTGACACGTCAATCAAATACAGGAAAACTTGTATGTAAAATGTAAAAACCACACAAGAGTACAAAACCGTCGTATTCGCTTGCACAGTCAACATTAGGCTAAACTTAACCGCATAAACTGGCCTAACCTAACAACAAAACAGAGGGACGGACGATATTAAGATAAACCATTTCATTGATATAAATATACTAGATGAGTAACTCCGGTATCCGCTGTGAAGCCACAGCGCTAGTATCGCCCACTTCTAAATCACTCAACATCGGGGAAATTTATAGAGAGGTAGTGGTAAAATCCCGTATTTACCAGTAATAAACTAAAATATGTTTTTAACCTGATTCAGTACGCCTGCTCCACGAGATAGCGTATTATTGTTATTTCATTCAGAATGTGAAAAAGCTGGACTTTGATGTTTGCTGTAATCCCCAATTTTCTCACAGAATAAAAATCACATTTGAATTCAGAGAATCACAGACCACAAATAATATAACTGTAGAATTTTTCTTCATCAGGAATTGAGGAAATTAGTGTGTAAAATGTTGGCCGCCATCTTGGAAATATTTCGTGGAGCAAGCATTTTTTGAGGAGCCAGAGTTCAGATTCGGTGCCTCAAAGTACATAAGAATACATTGCAAAAATGTACTGTATATTTTTCCTGCAATCACATACTTATGTCAATGCTTCCCATATAGCACACTAAGTATTTGAAACGTTTGAGATACATATTAATGGAATCTAAAAAGTACGTTCCATGAGATATGTTTCATAAATGTTTCTGATATGTGTTGTTCAAGCCAAGGTTAATAGATAAATTATCTATTAACCTTGTGTTCAAGCATCAAATGATACGTATCTCTAGGTAGGTTTCGGAAATGTATTAAATCATTATCGTGAAACATACCCACAATGCTGTGCGATTGTGCTTTTGTGCATGCGCTGATGCGCCCGTTTGCTCATTCTTAACTCATTCTGAACTCATCAACTGTATCTGGATGATGAAGCCATATTGGAATAAGCAACACGTGTCGATCACCGTGGTAATTAGCATACCGTACTGCATTAATTTGATCTGATGTATAATTTATTTATTTATTTTTCATACATGCACAAATCATGGCAATGATTGGGAGAGGAACAACCCAAAACTGTTCTCTCCCAAATTTCAATAGATAACACAGTCCAAACAAGGTTATGTTTTCACTCCAATTAACACAAAAGTTTTCAGTCCAAAATACAAGATACTAAAATTTTTAAATGTTGTGAGATTATTTAATAGATCAAAATGAAATAAAATGCACTTAAAAATCAATCGATAATTGTTATATATTTGGTATGTATCATTTATATATTTGAATCGTTGTGCTAGTTGTTTATAGTTACATATTGGAAATATATTTGGGATGTACGTTTGTTATATATTCGATACATATCATTTATATTTCAATGGAACGTTTTACAAAAGCAGACATTTTCACCTATCAGAAATGTTTCAGGGAGGTCTCAGATATGTTTTGAAACGTATCTGAAACATAGGCCTATTGTAAGTTTCAAAGAAACATAATTTACTGTAGTTTTCATATAACTTGGCAGCAGTATGTTGGGTTCAGATGTAGCATGTCCCATCTGCTATACGCTGCCAAGTTATATGAATACTACAGTAAGACATTTATGGAATGTTCCTATGCTGTATGGGTTATGCAGTGCTCTGAATTTGAAGTTGGCTTGGGTCAGTAACAGTTTGGAATGTTATCAAATTATTACTACTATAAATGTAACCTGGCTACACTCATGGCAGCCGGGTCTCCATTGGGTAGCTGGCAGATAGATGACTCACTGACTGAATACATTGGCGCATGCACCAAATTTCCTTTTCTTTCTCATGGGTCTGATCAGGGTGTACTGAGGAATGCGATAATACTGTACCATGACGGTACATGCAAGGTCTTTGCATTCCAGACAGCGTAAATAACGCCGCTAAGGGGCCTGTCATATGATTAAAAACTGTTGAATTCTATCAGCTGTTCCTTTAATGATATATATTTCGCCTTTTTGTGTCCTTCAGCGAGGAGTTTTGAACTTCCAAACTTCACAGTAACCAACTCGGGACTATTCTACATTGTGCCAGAAAATTTCGTAAAAATTGGTTCAGCGGTTTCGGTGTTTACTTACATTTGTTATATGTCAACCGTTTACCTAAAGAATTAATTAGTGGTAGAGCCCTCTTATTTGCTGATGATACATCACTCATTTTCAGCAATTCCATTCTAGATAATTTAGAAATAAGTGCCCATATAGGTGTGCAGTCCATTGTCCAATTTTTAAATCAGTTGAAATTAACTATAAATAGTAAAAAATGCCAATACCTTCAATTCAAAAACAAACATAATTTAAATGAAGATAGGGCTATAAACGTGTTTGTAAACGATAATCAATTAGACCAGGAAGAAAAAATTGCATTTCTAGGAGTTACGTTGGATAGACGATTGACCTGGACTCCATACATTGAGAAAATATGTAGTAAAATTTCATCTGGGGTATTTGTCCTGCGACAGCTTGCTAGATTGAATGACAAAAAGTTACTTTTTACAGCTTACCATGGGCTCTTACTGTCACATATTAGGTATGCTATCTTAGTATGGGGTAATTCATCAAAACAAAATCTTGATAGGGTGTTTAACATCCAAAAGAAAGCGGTTAGGTGTATAGAAAGAGTAAATAGATAAAATTCATGTAGGCCGTTGTTCAAGAGACTTGGTCTCCTAACTGTACCCTGCTTATATGTGTATGAAGCTACTTTATATGTAAAAACGAATGATATTAACCAAAATCTTGATGTACATGATTATAATACAAGAAGCCGAGGAGATTATCACTTGGTGAGTCACAATAGTAGCTTATTCAAACAAAAACCTAGTTATATTGATAGGAAATTCTACAACAAGCTACCGCAGTTTTTGAAGAGTCTTGAAAATATAGAAATATTTAAAAAACAATTGAAGAAATATTTAGTTGATAAAGCTTTTTATAGTGTACAAGAGTTCCTTTCACATCAAAATTAAGCCTCACCTCAACTAATTGAAGTAATTATGTTATCTAGTGTATAATATTGTTGATCTGACTTGTCTTATACTCCTTAACTGGAGTCTCCAAGACGTAATCTACAAAAAGAAAAAAAAAACATACACACATCGACACATGTTCCTATAGAAGAAGGCTTGCTGGTTGCCTCTCCTTTTCCCCCCTTATAATTATCCTTTAAATGCAGCAAAATTTCGAAAATCTTTACACATACATCGCTGCGCATTACTAAAAGGAACATTCATGCCAAATTTCAGCGAAATAGGTTCACGCATTCAGCCGTAAATGTGTGACAGACAGAGAAAATTCCGATCATCTGGATAGACCACACTGCGTTCAGTCAATTACATAAAAAAGTTGGGGGTTTATCTAATTTTTGTTAGGGATTAAACCATGGCCGACTCACTAGAGTCGGCCATGATTAAACCCCCTATCAAATCATCTTAATTTTAATTTAAAACCACCCGCACCCAAATCAGACACTCCAATAACTCAATAAATTGAGTTATTAAAAAAAATATCTGTTAGAGCACACTGCTGATGATTAATCTCTTATTTGTGATTTTTTTAAATTGGGCCCCATCAAAAATATGGGTGGGGGGCATTAAAAAAAAAAACCCTACACATATATTTTTCTCAAATTGCTTACACTAAAAACTTCAAATTCATATGGGATGAGCAAGAACATATTGTAAGCTGTAGGTACAAAACATTAATAAAGTAATTGTTGGCCATTTATAATTTGTTAACATTATCAGTTCAGAATATCTCTTATCTGAAATCTCTTAACGAGATTTATTTTGCATTACGGCGCCCGGCCATTGAACGCTGTGCGACATTGCTTTTAAACCCAAACCAAATGGTTTTCAATGAACTTCTGGCAACTGGCACATCTCAGCGCAGCGCAGCACAACTTCCAGTGATTGGGCGTTCATTGAAAACTATTGGCTTGATTTTAAAAGCTATTATTACATGGCTTAGCGCAACTCAACACAGTGTTCAGTGGCCGGGCGCCCTTCCTCTATGCTTATGGAAAAAAGGTGTGTGGTAGCACTAGATTTATTTTCTAAAAATATTTGAAACAACTATTTTGCTGGAAGCAAGTTTAATGACGAATCATGCTAAGAGACCTTTGTAGACTCGGAAATCTAAACAAATCCCATCAATTTTAAGTCTATATAATATATGAACGAAGTGCTAATCTTCACCCCGATTAGATCACCTTCACGATTAGAACATTAGTTACATTTTCGAGGAAAAGCGCATGATCATGGCAAGATCATGTCAAATAAATAAATGAGCACATCAACTTCTAGAAAGACAACAAATTTGCTTTTTTTAAATTTCTATTGTACAGAATTGTGAATAAATAAATGCCCATAAAAACATTTTTAACAAATAAGTTTTACATAATATTGCAAATTTTTTCAATAGTAAAGAAATTAAGGAATTAAACGGAAATGTAGACAAGAGCGTAGTGGAGCTGAGAACTATAAACAGTAGACCTCCCGCTCGAGATCGAAAACAACCAAAGCCGCCAGTCACTTTTAAAGATGAATCAATCACAGCTCAAAAGATCTGGTTCACTCATTAAGCTTGATTCATAACAATGAACAATGATATTTCTCAGTAGCTAGTTTGAAGTATGGTAACTGACGATTCAATAAACTGACAATATACAGAAACAGAATCTATTAATTTCGAATTCCACAAAGTGCTATATTAGTTTGGCTATTGAAAATGGCAAAGATAAAATGAGTGCTGCTGTGCAGCAGTGTCACTATAGTCTAGTGGTTAAGGAGCCCGAGCAGCAATTGGGAGGTCCGCGGTTCGATTCCCGGTGGTGATTGATATTTTTGTGCAGTAGCATTCATCGATTTCCGTCAGCTATTCAATGCTGTTGTCAAGAAGCTGAGGAGAACAAAGTTAAAAATGTTGAGGACGTTAATTGATGAGAAGTGTATAAAGATGGTCTAATATTCCCTAGTACAGTCACTGCTGAGCTATCCAATGCTGTTGTCAATATCCGACATTGCAGAAGTCTTCATTCATTATAAATTAATAGCACTTTGAGGAATTTGAAATTAATAAATTCTTTTTCTCAGTAACTACAAATATGAGGTTTCTAAGAAATAGTTGTCTCTGAAAAATTCGTAATATCAAGTAATTTAGATCCGGTTACTGGGTATGCAACTGCCAGGTGGCTACACCACTGCGCAACTCCCTCATGACTTGCAATCAGAGACAAGAACAAATCTGATTTCCAAATGAAAGGAGACCATCAGAGTTACCACTCAAGAGTCCATAGATTTATATTATATTGTATTATACTGTTAGGGACACAGAAATAAAGAAGGAACAGTGATTTTCAGCGTTATCTGTCAATATTGATTTTCGGAAGCGATTAAATACTCTTCTCCTGTTCTCCCCTCACCTTGCAGTCCATCTAAAACTTTATGGAGTGTTCTTATCTCAGCAATTAAAGTAGCCTGGATGAATGGAGAATAATCTATTTATTTTAGAATTTTATAGAGAAATCAAGAACCTTCTCATTCTTTCTAGATTATGAAAAATGTATAAATAGCAGAAACTCTCGTAAAAGTTAGTCAGTTGTGATTCGAACGTTACGATAAGTGAGTTTCTGCTCATACAAACCAGATTATCAGTGAGCACTAACACAAACGATGTTATATGAACGTTTGTTGTTAAAGTGGTAAACGCAGTATATTGTGACAGATTAGTATTCAAGCTTCTTCAACAGTTCATACAGTGATCAGGGGCGGATCCAGCAGCAGATTTTGTGGGGGGAGGGGGAAATACCAAAATGGTTATGGGTATCACCTTGTGAGGGGGGGGGGGTGGCCCGGGGCTCGAAAATCGTGAAATTTTGAAGCAATTTAAGGTTATTTTCAATTGAAATGAAACCAACTTAATTGTTAACCTATTTGCTGATTCATGATGAAATGCCAAGCATTCACGTCCTATACTGCTAAGTAACCCGAAACTTTAACTATAATGGATGTAGACAGTGGCGGATTAATGAATTTTTATGGGAGGGGGCGACATACCCCAAAAATACCCGTTGGTCGAGGGGGGGGGGTTATGGAATAAAATTTTTGGAAATAGCCTTTAACCGCATTTTACACCATTCTAGCACTTAAAATGTAGTAGAAATATAATTTTTTCGTGTTTAAGAACAATCAAATTTCCCCTAGCTAGAGTAGTTTATTTCTGTATATTCATGTGGAATTAGGAATACAACTTTTTTATACAATACAATATGTCTTGAACAAAAATTGCTTTGCTAGCTTAATTTTTATCAAAATTTACAGAGAAATGAACAGAGTCTAAGCAATTTATTCGTGATCGTGATGATTTTTAGACCTATATATAATATATATTTAAATTAATCTCAACATTCTTTCATGTTTCATAATACCAGTACTACAATAAATACGTATTAGGTCAAAAACAAACAGAGATGTATATGCCCCTACCTATTCTATAAAAGATTAATCTTATTCAGACTAATTTCACTTGATATAAGATTTCCTTCATTCTCTGTCATTTGTTAATTCGTCATTGAATTAAAATTATGTCAACAGTTAAAGATAAAGTAAAGGTAATATAGAAAATAAGACAAAATAAGTATTACAACATTAATTCCCGGCCGGCGGAGGCGGAATGGTAAGACAAGTTGGAGGTATTCCGTCTGTGGCGGAATTAAAATTTGAACCGTGTGCATGTCACAAGTGTTACCCTTTTTAATTTTTTAAAATGTGCGGTCGCCCCCTCCACCCCCCCCTTTAATCCGCCCTTGGATGTAGATAGAATATAATTTCTGAGTGTAAATAGAATAATAATTTTTGAAGCAAAAAATTTAAGTTCAACCCATAATTATTTAATGTCTGTATCTCACATAAACATCAAGTGGGAATATAACATTGAAATGTTCATAATATGAACTTAACTACAAAAAAATATCTTATTGGTTGAGACAGCAGCTATCAATTGAATTAAAATATATTTTTAAATAGATAATATGAATCCTGGGAGCTGACTAAATTTCACACAAAATTATTTCTAAAAAAATCCCATCATCCTCTTTTTAAACTTATCTTTGGTCAGAGTTCTTGTTTCCAGGGACAACTATTGTTTTTAGCCCTGCTATACATTCACCCAAATATCACAATCATTGATCACCCTAAATCCTTAGTCCAAAAATGTTGAACTCTTGACTGTACTGTCTGCTATAAAACTATTGGTTTCCAGAAAGTATAAAAATAATGCAACACAATTGTTAATAACTTTTTAATGTGTATCGTTACATCACACAAAGCAGTGCCATAGCTACAGGGGGGGGGGGGGGGGATGACCAATGATGTTGCTGGGAGGGTTAGACTCTCGGTATAATAATTACAATATTAATTTGTAATTTGGAGTAGTATACCTCCAACGATAAATTTAAGCAATTTAGCAATATGCATATACATGGCTTCTTATTCCAAAACGGGGGTTCGGGGTACTCCCCGAGAAAATTTAAAGAAATCACCTCTCTAAAACACCAGTTTAAGTGATTCTAGGCATTAATTCTTCTAACATAACACTTCAAACCACGTAATGTGTCTTAAATAAATTTTATCTAATTCTTGTGTTATTGTCAATGGGTTTATATTTTTATTTTTTATTAAAGATCCAGGCCTTTCTTTAAACTTTCACTTTCCTGTATTTGATCCCTCATTGCACCTGATTTGGGCATAATACAGTACCGCAGGCTACTTGAAAATTTATTTCAATAAAATTAAGGGGTACTCTTTGGAAACGTTTTTTTAAAATAAAATTCCTACAAAACCACATTTTTAACGTCAAATTGTCTCACAATGGACTGCTAAAATTCCAAATTTCCTTTGTCTAGGGGGGTTGTCCCCCTGATTCCTCAGTTACGCCACTGGCAAAAAAAATGTTAATGAAAAATGAAATTTATAAGAAAAATTACGTACATTATTTGCAATTAAAAAACTTTTCATTCGGCCAAAATATCCCAAATTTTTTTTGAAGGCTCAGGGTCTAGGATCTAGGGTGATTATCTGAGTGAATGTAAAGCAGTGTTAGTAAAACAAGTCAGCTTTTTCTGCCATAGTAGTTCTCAGCCAGAAAAAACAGAAAATAGTAATCCAGAAAAACCTTTCAGAATTGGCATCATTTTCAGACCAGTACAAAAAATTTTCAATAGAAAATTAATTGTCTCAATTTTCTCCCTTGTCAGCAACTTTGAAAACTCTCATTTTCTCCTACTTTCTATTTTATCTTAATTTTTCCCTCTTTCTAACCCTTTTTCGTCTTTTTTCATTCCAATTTCTATCCTTTTACTTCTTGTAATCCCTTTTCCACTTTTTCAGTGTTATTTATCATTTCCATTTTTCCTCTTTTCTTCTTCTTCTTCTCTCTCTTTTCCTTTCTCTTCTTTTCTGCGTTTGGGGGGGGGGGGGATTTAATTGGCTGAAAGTGAAATGGCTTTTGATTCATTTTGATGTGGTCCCTTTCAGATTATACCTACACTGAAATAGTAGGCCTTTATTACGTTACAAGTGTGGAAAATTGTGTTTACTAAAAATATGATAAGTTAACGCAGGAGATGAAGTTGAGTGCGATATTATCATACGAGTATGGTAAACATCTTCCCGGATGAGTTATGTACGATATTTTTTGTGATATTAGTCATATATATTTTTTTAATATAAAAAACATAAACTTTGAGCTAGTACAAAAGGATAATTAAACATAACCTCAAAATAGCCTATTGTATGCACATGTATTTAATGACAATTAAATATTCTTAATCCATCACAGCAGCGAAACTAAAAATACTTCTGAGATCAGCTGTTTTTCCAAATTCTCCAACTTATGATTGAAACTAAATTCAATTTTCAATTCAATTCAATTTTTATTTTCATTCCAACATACACAATCTCACAAGAATATTCCAAAATACAAAACAGTAGAATATAAGATACAAATCAACAAATTTATTTGTTCACTAGAAATACATTAGAATGTTTTTGAATACATGAAATAAATATTCCGAAAATTGCGTTTTTTGTTTTGCTAATTATATTTCCTACATAAAATACTGTCCTTCCTACCCCGCGAACAAATTGTGCAATCCATGATTGGAAGAAAAATTTAGTAAAAGCTAGCATAAGCATAAAGCTTGTGCGCTAGCAGTGAGTTGAATATTTTTTTACACTTATACTAATCTATCAATACCGAACTTATGATGACCTAAATTATTGTAAAATAAGAAACTCATTTGTTTCCCTCTAATCAGGAATACTTGCAATATCAGATTTTTGTGACCAATCATTTTTATTATCCTAATTTTTAACATCATTATTATTGTTATCTTTATTGTTATTATTATTTTATTTTTTATTTTTATTATGTCAATAGCAGATTTCAGTGCCCAATTTTTTTATATATTTTTTTATTATTATTCTTTTTATTTTTATTATTGTTATTTTTGCAACCAAAATAAGGAAGAACGCAAAAAAAAATGATAAAGACATGTACAATAAACAATTTTACATAAATTATATAATAAGGAATCTATAGATGATATGAATCTTTGTTACTTCACAGCAACTTCCAGATAAAACCATTAAAATATTATTTTGTCATATCCTTATATCAATTATATCCTTATTCCTATGAATCAATAACATCAACTAAATTATTTACAATTTTCATATGAACATATGGACAGAAATATTATATTCTTCTTATTCTCGATTCAAATTAAGTTAACGTGATTGGTTAAAACGGGACATTACACACTGAACCAGCTTTGGGTAACCGATGTCGTTTACCCGGCATAATTGCATTGCATCATATGATTTCGAAAACCGTCTATATGTGAAGCGCTCCATATGATACAATGATCAGCCTGGTAAACGATACCAGTTATACGATTGGCGGTTATGTGTGGAACTATCCTATTCAAACTTGATTGAAATGAAGACATCGAAGAATGCTCCTTTTTGTTTAATATTGGGCTAAGTATTGGGCCGATCCTTGCGAAACTTGGATGGGACCACCACTGAGCGATGCTCTTTCATTTAAAAAAAAATTCATCGAAATCGGTTCAATATTGTTCGAATGATTGATGTACAAACATAAAAAAAAACAGGTCGAATATAGAAACTTGTTCTTTTTGGAAGTCGGTTAATAAAAAATTATGACATTTATGCAGGGGGTCCACCTAAAACAAAAAATCATGACAAGGGGTCCACAAGGTAAAAAAGTTTAGGAATCACTGATTTAGACGCTTCTCTTTGAATTATTGAACAGTTATTATTTAATATTTGATCGGCCTTTTATCAGTTAGTGATTGAATTTTGTACAGTAATTTTGCAAATTCTCTATTAGCTGAATATAATCGATTTATCTGTTTCTGATTGCTTATTTTGTGTAAGACATTACTGATTAGTGCAAGTTGTCGGTAATTTGTGTTAATAAGTGTGAGTGTTAATTTGAAGTGTTGCCAGCATTATTTTAGAAATAGAACATGTAACAATGCTTTGAAAAATTGAACACTATACTTCACACCATCAAATTATTACTCAATTCTTTCCCACAATCCACAATATAAAATTGAATTGATATCGATTATCACATACAATTTATTCTACAGTCGGGATAAGTGATGTGATGCAGGATGAATCTTTGAGAAACACAGAGATGAATTAGACCTAACCCTTGATTTAATCTGCGTGGTCTATTCCACGTCTGCATTCCACAAAAGTCACTTTGTATCACGTCACCATGGCTGCAGTTCTATTTTCACCCATCTATATAAATACTTTACATTTCAAGAGTCCCTCAAGTCAAGAGATACTGAAGGGACGTTAATAAATAAAGGCATTTGAGGCATATTTTATACAAATTTCAAAGTGTAAAAAATTATCAATGCAAAATTACTGAGCATCATACAAACTTGTAAAATTCAATTCAATTTATTTTATTTCCACAATACAATAAAAACAAAACATAAAACAATCAAGGAAATATATTTCCCCGCTTAGACCATCAATCTGTGTGCGGGAAATAAATAATCAATTAGATTTATTTCTCACAATGCAATACAAGCAGTAATACATAAAGAGACAGTAGTAAGACATTAATAGAGATTATTAAAGGTAAACAATTAAAATACTGATACAAGTGGATTTCTAGTAAGTATAATACAGAAAAACTGTGAAAAACGCACAGCTCGCAAAGCAAGTGCTTGCAAGTGATCAGGCAAATACAAAAATGCCCGGTTTCTGAGTCATTCAGTAAATCATTCGGTAGCTATTAATCCAATAGTGGCTTCAAGGCTTGTTTCACACATACCTGGCAATAATTGAATTTCTTAGAATACTTGAATAAGTATCTAACATCAAAACTGATACTGTATTTCTATTTAATATATGATTTTCACTCACTTATACTGGAGAGATGCATTTCACTTCTAAAGAGAAGCTTCATCAGCCTGCACTAAGTATAAGTGAACCCCAGTGGGTGGGGGTAGTAGAATTGCACCCACAGTATCCCTGCTTGCCGTAAGAGGCGACTAAAAGGGCAACTGTCCGTTGACCTCATTATCCTGGAAACCTATCCTTTATCCTGCTCTTTGCCTGCAGGACACCAGGCGACCTCCTGCAGTATGTAGCCTTGCCCGGGCATGCGGGGCTCTGTCCGGGTTGACTCCACTTCCCTAGCTGCTCGTGGGAACCACATGAATTTCCAAATACGAACCAGAACCAAACCTCAAGGTAACTCCAGAAGTTGCCTTGCCCTCAAACCTATCAGGTTCCACCCCATCAGGGCAGGTTCCTCGATTTGAATCAACAGTCAAGGACAATGCCCAGGGTCCTTCAGATCAATTTACATCACAGTAAAGCAGCCTCGGCTGCTTTCTGCCAGTTCTTCCTCAGAGAGGGATTTGACCTAGCAAGAGGCTGCTAGCAGACACAAGCTCCTACTTCACCAACTGGCTGGTGAGGCTGGGTAGAGGTCAGGTCAAGCAGTTGATTGCTCTGATAACTGGACATGGCCACTTCAGGAAACATCTCCACACAATTGGACTCAGAAATGAAAGTCAGATGTGTAGGCTTTGCAATCAGTCTGAAGAGACTGCCAAGCACATCATACTGGATTGCGAGAGACTCGGGGCAAGGAGAAGGGCTCTGTTTGGCTGCAAACAACCAGGTGATGAATGGGACGTTAGCATAGGGAAAAACTCCTGGATCTTGTGAAGGGCACAGGTATTGGTTTGCCCAACTAACGTACTAGGGACACACAATAAGCTTCGGTTGACGTGTGAGGATCTTTGAATCTTTGGATCTTTGAATCCGTCCCTTCATAACATAACATAACATAACATAAGTATAAGTGAGTGAAAATCATATATTGAATAGAAATACAGTCAGTTTTGATATATTAGATTGTCCATCAAGTATTTCGGCATGGAAAACAGAACAGAGATAGTTTATGACATTGCAGTCAATTTTATAAGAACATACTGTAATAGCTATTATTCACATTCATTCACAATGAGATCGAATACGGTACTCTTTTTTCACATTTTATCCTAATGTTACCATATGGTTACACTAAACAAGCAGTGGGAAAATGAGTGGGACATTTGAATGGTTGTTGTGTTGAGTTGGTAAACCTGACAAATCCTTGCTAGAAGAACCGGTCTAGCATTTCTAGTGATTAGTTGAGGTTAGAAGCGTCTGTCAATGATAGAAAGCTACATTGATTGTCTACTGGATTTGTTTGTTGTTGGATACCATGTCTCTACACTTTGAGTAAGTAAAATTCTAGGTTACTTATTTTTAAATAATAATTATTCCAGGTTAGATACAATAAACAATAGTGAAATAAGATATATTAGTAGTTATTCATAAGTTTTATCATATTCGGCCCTAACAATGGAATGCTTTATTCCATTGTTACCATATGGTCATATTCCACTACTACTGGCAGTAACTAATATACATATTGCCAGTATGGAATATAAACAACTTGATTTCTATTTCAGGCCTGGATTTATACTCCAGGAAGCACTAGACATCCTTGAAGCTGATGATGAGGAAGATGATAGGGCAGTGACTTTATACATTGCTCCTCCTGAAAGTGGGGTACTCACCAATGAAGATTCAGAAGAAGATTTGGGGGTTTCATAGACAATCTTTCCAGGAAACAACTTTCGGCTAATGTTGAGATAATGAGATAAGAATTTCTCATGATGTTGATAATGAAGAAGAAAAAGAAATGACAGTGAATCCTGAAGATAATAATTATTCAGAAAAAAATAATACAATGAATAATCAAAGTCCATCAAACTGTGCTGGAGATTTTAGTATGCAAATGTATTGAATGAAGAATACATGGAAGAATTGAAACTGAAAAAGAAGAAGATACCTATCAAGAAGAAGACTTGGTTAAAGGTGACTTTGAAGATACAAGTTCAGAATTTCCACTCAGATTTTTCAAGGTAGAGATTTTTCTGCCCCAGATCTATTTGAACTGCTTCTGGATGAGGATCTTTTTGATATGATTGAGCAAGAAACGCTCAATCATGCTCTTTTCAAAAATTGCTCTAATCCTAATATTACAAAAAATAATATTAGGTGTTTTTTAGCAATCCTTATATTCAATGGCTATAATGTATTACCTGGAAATAAATATTACTGGGACTCTCAACCTGATATGCACCAAGATTTTATAGTAAATGCCACAAGAATACGTTAGAAACCATTATGCGATTTTTTCATTGCTCCAACAATAATAATCCTGATTTACCAGATAAGATGTGGAAATTGAAACCCTTGATAAGTATTAAAAAAAAAAATGTGTAGAACACATGTGTGTATTCCTACTTAAAATCTAAGCTATGATGAAAGCATGCTTGAGTAATTTGGTCATCATGGCTGTAAACAATGCATAAGAGGCAAACAAATAAGATTTGGATATGAAGTGTGGTCTTTGAATGCTCCCAATGGCTATCTCTTAAATTTTGATATTTATCAAGGTAAATCCAGAGATATACCATCTGATTACCAATTGTTGTTTGGGAAATCAGCAGCTCCACTTTTGCAGTTGATTTCTGATAAGGCCTTCTGCCAGGTAAATCTGAATTACCATATAGATTTCATTTTGATAATCTCTTCACTGGCTTCCGTTTGTTGAGGTATCTGTTGAGGAAAGTGACAGCTGTGAGCTGTAGCAGGTATCTGTTCAATCAGATAGAGATAAGCTGCGTTCTCCTGGGAACTGTTCATAAGGGTGACCGATTAGATTGGCCAGCAAAAAAGACAGTTCTCTGTTGTAAAATCACTTCCCAGTGGTTAGGAACCCACCTAAAACTGTAGGTCCAGCTCATCAATCACCATCATCCAACACATTACCCATGCACAGGTCTCAGACCTATGTGTGCTTCATCCTCAAAAAAAAAGATCTGCAGCCTTCTTAATAATTTGTTTGACATAGGGTATACTGCTATTGGAACTATCTGGGACAACCGCTTGCCCAAGTGCTGCCCATTGATTAGTAGAACAAGTATGAAAAATAACAAGCATGGTTATTATGAGCATGCAATATCTAAGGAAGATACTAATTTGCAGATGGCATGACAAAGGTGTCTGATGACATGAGATATGATGGTATGGACCAATTGGTGGTAGGAGTTCCAGAGAAAAAAGAAGATGTTCAGGTGAGGGCTGCACTTCAGTTGGTCGAACAATGTGCAAAAAGTGCAATATTGGCCTCTGCATTGACTGTTTCTCAGATTTTCATACAATTACTCACTGAATTACAACTTCAAATATTCAACAATACTATGTTTGTAAAAGATTTACACAATAAAAGAAATCAGTGTGGATATATTTTAGTTTTTCAATATTTACCTGTACATTTACACCAAGTATGTCAATGGTTGTGGATTATCCTAGCGTTACCATAATGGTTTACACCTGTTTTCAGCTGACTCATCATACATTATATGCAATGGAGACCCAATAATGAACTAAAAAAAGGTTCAAACTAAGTATTTTTCACTAAAAAACATCAGATTGGAAAAAAATTATTTGGGATTAAAATTATTATTTAAATTCTAATTCTAATTACAAAACATAAAATTGTCATGGGAAATTCTAATTACAAAACATAAAATTGTCATGGGATATAATTATATGACAATTGATTAATCATTATAGTGAGTGATGTTTTGAAGAAATCAAATAAACATAGTGATTTCCAAATCATCATCTAATTCCATTCATTGAACTGAAGACCCCGGTCATTATATTATATAGTACTAGAAAAAGCCAGACTTTGTTCTGAAGTTGAGGAAGTAATGGATGCCAATCACAATCTTACCTCATTTAAAATCTTCCTATAAACACATTATTTGTAGGCGTAATTATCATTTCAGGATGATGATGATGATGATGATGATCATCATCATCATCATTATCATCCTTGAACACTTTTGCTTGACTGCGCATTGTCAATTATAACTGGGTCAGAAAAATGTTTAAAAATTGTATTCCAAACAAAAAAGCCATTCATATTTTTCCTATACCCACTTCTAACAAAATTATTATTTTTAACCTCTACACAATAAATTAATTTATTTCTCCATTAAAAAAAATATTGATTATTCATTATTATTATTATTATTGGCGAATTCTCCCTGGGTGGAAGACGATAAGCAGCAATGACTCACTCAAGAATTTTTCATTATTATTATCATCATGATTATTGTTTATTAGAAAAATAAATAATTTGCGACCTGGAGTTTGCAGAGGGCTCTATTTAGTAAATTAATTGTTAGTCCAGATTATAAGAATTTCACTGTAATATATGAATAATTTATCAAAACCATTTCTGAAAATTCCCTGTTCAAGCCTAAACTATTGTAAAATGAGCTAAATGTAAATTTAATTTATTAGATTCTCCAATTTTACCAATTAAAGTACATTTAAATTTTAATCCAATTAAATTTATTCTATCAAGTGCTGCTATATTATAGATTAATTTTTTATTCAAATTTAAAGAGAAAAATAGTATTCTTAACATCCCAGTAAACAACGAAATGGCTTGATAAAAAGCTCTATTTGAATCAAATTAGTTTATTGATTTCAATAAATTTTCTCTTTTATTTATTTTCAATTCATTATTTGTTTATTATGTATCATCTATTATTCTCCAATTGTCAATGAAATTAATTCAACTCAATTTGTCTTGAAACATAAATGATTATTCCTTGGAATTCAGATTTGTGAACAAAACAAAAGTCACTTGAGATGGGATCGAACCCAGGACCGCTACAAGATAGCATAGCACTCTACCAATGAGGCTATGGCTGAAATCATCAAATCTGATGCAATTAGAAGCATTTTGGGAAACAGTTTCAAGTTACAAAAGTGTAATTTTTAGTAGTGAAAAGCTTAATGTGGTTGCTAATTTCGACGCTTGATGGCGCCGTACTGTTTTCCAGCTTATTGAGCTTATTCGACCAAAACAATCAATGAAACATTTAAAATAACATAGCAGTATTATTAACTAGAATCAATAATATTGTTCAATGACAAATATGTTCAATGTTTATAACATGGCGTGGTCAATTCATTTTGAGTTTAGATTAGTTGGTTTTATGCATGTTATCACTGTACTGTGGGACAGTACTTCTTTTATCAACTGTGCAATGTAAATTCAATCGGCTTGTATAATAAGAGATGTATATTGATAAGAGTATTTTTTAAATTATTTCCGTTCATTACCATGTTGATCATAAAAACAGTTTTTCTTTAAAACGTTATAATGCTGCATTGCTAAAAACTTTAGTATTAATTTTTTATGTTTCAATTATTTTCCAGACTTCAGACATTATGGATATTGATGAGACTATACGAACATTCAATGAAGGT
Source organism: Conomelus anceps (assembly GCA_948455865.1). Taxonomy (NCBI): domain Eukaryota; kingdom Metazoa; phylum Arthropoda; class Insecta; order Hemiptera; family Delphacidae; genus Conomelus; species Conomelus anceps. The sequence goes on from OX418220.1 coordinate 32,331,581, forward strand.
TCTTGTACTAGAAATCATGCCAGCACAGCAATCCAAACTCGTGACATTCTGTTCACCAATTCCTCTCAGCAAGAGACATGGCTTAGTGATAGAGACCTGTCCAAGGAATTTATTCCGAATCAGGATTCAGAGATTATAAATATTCAGTAACTGTTGATTGAAATATTAATGATCTAATTCAGCTTAGATGCAAATTGAATGATTCAAATTTAGATGAAATTTTTGAGCACATTAAGAACACTATTATAACCACAGAATTCACAACAGAAAGTTTTATCGCCTTTGTGAGTACTTGGATGAATTTTAAATCACCAAGTCCCAGATCTTTTATAATCACAAAATTCTCAGCTGAAAGGTTTATCAACTGTGTGAGTTTTTAGATGCATTTTTAAATTGCCAAGTTGAGAGCTTTTATAATTACAAAATTCACAGCTGAAAGGTTTTTCACCTGTGTGAGTTCTGAGATGATATTTTAAAGAAGATAAAAAAGAGCTTCTATAATCACAAAATTCACAGCTGAAAGGTTTATCACCTGTGTGAGTTCTGAGATGAGATTTTACAGCAGATGAGAAAAAGCTTCTATAATCACAAAATTCACAGCTAAAAGGTTTATCAGCTGTGTGAGTTCTAACATGTGCTTTTAAAGTTGATGAAAAAGAGCTTTTATAATCACAAAATTCACAGCTGAAAGGTTTATCACCTGTGTGTGTTCTTAGATGAATTTTTAAATTGCCAATTTGAGAGCTTTTATAATCACAAAGTTCACAGCTGAAAGGTTTATCACCTGTGTGATTTCTAAGATGTATTTTTAAAGCAGATGAAAAAGAACTTTTATAACCACAAAATTTACAGCTGAAAGGTTTATCACCTGTGTGAGTTCTAACATGTACTTTTAAAGCAGATGATGAAGAGCTTTTATAATCACAAAACTCACAGCTGAAAGGTTTATCACCTGTGTGAGTTCTAACATGTCTTTTGAAATTAGATGAATTATAGCATTTATAATCACACAATTCACAGCTGAATTGTTTGCTACCTTTATGCTTCTTTGAGTGGATTTGTAACTTTTTCCTATCCAAGAACACACAGTCACATAATTTACAGGTATATTGTTTTTCATCTGAATGTGTTCTTCTTAAATGTTGCATTAAATCACTCAACTTGGGAGTTTTATAACTACAATGAGCACAGCTATGAGATTGTTGATTTTGGTGAGTCAGCAAATCATTTCCAGCATCAAGCAGTCCAACAGTTCCTGCACCAGTAACATCTCCATCTGTACAAATAGGGGTTGAACACTCTCTGCTGTCCACTGATTGCAATTCTGCCTCTTCAGAACACTCTCCAATCAGATGACCATCTGAAAATACCAATAGTATACTATAGATGTACTTAGTTATTCCAGAGCCAAAATCTGTTTTTAATATTTATATGCAAATGATGTTGAATACACTTGAACTGAGTTTCTTATAATGCAGAACTAAACTCTTTCCAGTCAAGCCCATGCACCATTGCTCATCTTTGGTGCTTGTACACTGACTTAATACGTCTAGCTATGAATGAATCAAAGGCAACCATTTTGTCTCTGTTTGACCTATCTAAGGCCTTTGATTGTGTTTATCATCCACTCTTGCTGCTGAAACTAAAGAATTACTATAGGAGTACCATAAGGTTCTATTTTAGGTTCACTACTGTTCTCATTATTCATTAATGATTTGAACCAAGTGTTTGCTCACTGTGACTTCCATTTGTTTACTGATGATCTCCAAGTTTATTATAGCTTTCAGGCAAGTGATATGGATGTGGAAAGAATCAATAGAGATGTGGCTGCTGTCAGTAATCAAATAAAAAATCATTGTGCTTGTGCTTGAATGTGGGTGAAACCACATCTGTCATTCCCAAATATGGCATCAATTTGATGTTTCCAACTTCCCTAAAGTGACCAGCACCAGTTTCAGTACAGCACCTCAGTGCGCAGCTTGGGTCTTATCAATGACAAGTTACTAAAGTGGAATGAGCAGGTGCAGTCAGTGTGCAAAAAAGTATTTGCTGGTGTGCACAGCTTGAAAAGGGTTGGAGAGGGCATTCCACTTAATATGAAGCTAATGCTGGTGAAATCATTGATTTTTCCTCATTTTTCCTATGGTAATGTGGCATATTGTGATTTGAGTGTGGATCATGCCATTAAGAAGCAAAGAGCTCAGAACTATTGTCTTAGATTTGTGAGACGATATCACCACATCTCTTCTTATCATGACCAAACTTCAGTTTCAAGGTTGAGTGTCCTAAGAGACCTGCATGTGATCACACGCTTACTGAGAAAGTCCTTAGAAATAAGTTGCCATTTTATATCTTCTGTAGATTTGTCCACTCATCACAAATTAGCTCCATGAGAATCCAAAATCATGCTAATACTTTGGTTACACTGCACCACAGAACAAAAATTTACAATAAATCATTCTTAGTGAGGGCAGTTGGATTTTGGAACTTGCTGCCAGAGGACATTAAATCATTTGGTGGTGGAGCTCCATTTGCGCATGCGGTTATTGGTGGGGTTAATTGAGCTTGAGAACCAGGGTTTATTCTCATTTGCAAATGTGCGTGCGCATCTGTATATCAACTTACTTATTGTACTTATAACTTAGTTAAGTACTTACTCACTTACTTAAGTACTGTCAGGGCGCATTCTCTGAACCCCATAATAATAAAAGAAATAGTAGGAAAAATTAATTCAGTATAATTTATTGTTGGAAACTTGAAATACAAACCAAGAGCAAGGCAGTAGTATGTTCAAAAGAACCACTCATTGTTTACATTTATTGAAACTAGGTTATAGTACTATGTATGGCTGTCAGCTGTGACTGACATTTTTCGCGCCAAATTCAGCCTAGCCTAGAGCCGGCTAATAAATAAAAAATTATAATTTGCCATTAAATAAAATTATTATTTGTAATAAGGACCGCTCACAACACCTAGCCCTTCCACAAATTGGTGGATTTGAGCATTCCAATTTATTTTTTGAATTCAACCCATGACATGGGGGTGTGTTGTCCTGAATCACCGAGTTGGGGCAGTAGGCTATATCTCTATGGCCTGGGAAGCTGCATAGAAAAAGGAAATTGAGCAGCACTTGCTGAAAAAATCCTGCCCGAGGACATCGAACTCCTGTCGAGTCCCAAATAAGCTTAATTCTTCTAGTCAATTTTAATGTTCTAAATTTCTTTCAAGTTACCAGTTTTTGTGTTTAAATGTCCCTGGAAGATGGAATCTACTTTTTAGAAACAATTTAATGTGATACGCCGATATTACGAGAACTTCGCCAAATAACGACCACGAGAGGCAGCCTAATCCAATTCATGTTACCAAAGGACTGAATCAAGTAGAAAAAACCACTCATCGCCTGGAACACGTGAGTCTAACGTTATTAAATATAAATTGGCCAATTTACAGTGGAAATGTGCTTCGAAAAAATATATTAGACACAACTATTTCCACGACCGCATGGTGAAATAAATTTTATATCAGAGTGTAAAGATTTCATCTTACCTTCACTGCACTAATTAGCCCTTGGGTCGGCTCAACAAAATTATCATCCATCGATTCATAAACTTTCAAAAAATAATTTCAGAAAAATAAGCCTGAAAAAAGGACTTTAACTTTTGTTTTTCTATTCGAATCTCTTGCATGGGATATTCTTTTTCTTAATTTCAATAAATTCCACATTTTGTCATTTAAATCTGTGCCTGACCTTGCATTGCCCTGCTCGACTATTGGTACTTTGTTAGTGATTAGTTTTATCATTTTCTCACTGAGGGTGATCTTTGTCGAGGGTCATACTACACTGTATATTCTATATGATATTGGGTCGCTGGTGTCGTCGGTGAGACATACGGCTGCTCGAGAGTATATTGGTGAATGTTTTGAGAGACCAAATTCGACAGAGATCAACTCCCTCAGTGAAATTTACAGCAATATCTAGTATAGCGGCGGTCATCAACATAGTAGGTATGGGGATTCGACAACTTACAACGGTTGATTCCTGGATATCATACCTGGAATAAATATTTCAGGGAAGATTGAAAGGACTTTTCCGTTTTTCATTGTGGGATTGCCCCATCACCCTCACAATCATCCCGGAGCTGAATGGGAGCCTAATACCTGAGTGATTCCGGCAGCAAGGACAACAATTAATTATATTTCAGGTAATTGTAGAGGGAGGTGGAAGTAGTTCCCACAATACTTACTCAACTTAGAGTACTGTACTTATTAAAATTTACTAAATATTTTTATTTGTCTTCCTACATTTTCCTATCATCATCAATTAATTATTTATCTTATTTCCCTTTTAAATTACAAATGTTGCATTGGAGAGGTTCTTTTTTATATGAATTCTTAATAATATTCACTCTCTTATGATATCCTCTTTTTCTTACAATTTCATCTATTGATTTCATTCCTATTTCTTTCATATTTTCTTTTCTATTATATTCAAATTTTACTTTTTTCTTTCTTTAAGTTCTCTGTTCAGATAACTTAAACTAGTTTATGTTTCCAACTCCAATATATTTTACTGAACACATTCATCCATTTCTTCATATAATCCTCTCTTTAAATTTATATTGTCTTTTTCTTACAGGTTTACTGAAGGGAACTCTATTACTAAAACAAATTATATTTTTTCTTTATTGGAATTTCATTTTATATATGGTTGATATGGTTTTATATATGATTCATTTTTTTTGTTTACTCATCTCTAAATGTTTTGCTCTCAAAGTGGTTAAGTGGTAGAGAGGACATGACTGTCCAAACTTCGCCATGTCAACAAATGAAGAAGTCATTCTATTCCAGAGTCAAAATCTGTTTTTAATATTTACATAATAATGATGTTGAATACACTTGAACTGAATTTCTTCTAATACAGAACTAAATTTCAATTGATTGGAATTCAAAATCTGGTTCTATATTTATACATACATGTATTATATATCTTATTCATCTATATCTATATTTTACATATGGTTCTATATTTGACTAGCTGGCCCGACGTGCGTTGCTGCGTTCTCATAAAAAATTGTTGATTTTATTATTTGTCACCTTCCACTGAGGTTAAATTTCAAATTTCAACCTTCTAGGACTATTAGGGAAGAAGTTAGTCCTAGGGCTCTTCCAGTTGATCAGAGAGGCCTCCTTCGTTGTTTTCTTATACAGTAAGACCTTGGAGGAACTGGCAGGGAAAATTGGACTCCAAATCTCATATGCAAAGACAAAAATAATGATAAGAGAGCCTCTCTGCATAAATAAAGTGAAAATAAATGGACAAGATATCGAATTAGTCAAAGAATTCAAATATTTAGGGGAAATAATTACACATAACCTCAAAGAAAAAAGAAACTGGATTGAAAGGCAGAATAAATTGATCAGATCACAACAAAAAATATCTATAACAAGAAAAACTTGTCCATAAACACCAAAATCAGACATTACAAAACAGTAGTATTACCAGAAATATTATATGGCTGTGAAACATTATGGGATCCAACAGTTAAGTATGGAGGAGGAAAACTGGAGACAACTGAAAGAAAAATTATTAGAAACTGTATAGGGAAATGGATCATCCATGAGGGAAGATACCAGAACATCTCCAATGAAGAAGTGTATCAGAAGATAGAACCACTAACGGACGTCATCAGAAAGAAGAGGATATCTTTCCTAGGGCACATCCTGAGAATGAAAGACACAAGACTACTGAAAAGACTAACGGAATTTTATTGGAAGAGGAAAACCCAACCCAAGTGGCTTAGAATGGCTATAGAGGACATGAAGGAAGTGAATATAGAAATAAAAGATTTAAAAGAGAAATCCGGAAACTACAATCTACTGAGAGAAGAAAAAACAAAATTCAGAAGAATAGACACCAAGAGAAAAAAGATGGTGATATCCGAAGCTGAGAGAAAAAATAGATCTGACCGCATGAAGAACTACCATGCGGAATTAAGGGCAAAAAGAATAGCCAAAAAATGAACTTAAAGTGGTCCCCTGTGGCCGTACAAGCAAGAAAAAAAGACCTTACTCACCACCTCTCAATGAACATTTCAAATTTAAACCTTCCATGACTATTAGGGTAGAAGCTAGGTTTTTTATTTTATTATTCGCCACCTCCTAATGAGAATACATTTCAAAATTCTAGCTGCATTGGTTAACAGATGTCATCAACCCGGCATAATTACATTTCATCATACCCAGCCACATGTTTCCTACATACTGCAAGGCTTCGACTGCACGGTATCCTACATGCAAAGCTTTTGCGTTCCAGACAGCGTAAATAACGCCGCTAAGGGGCCTGCCATATGATTAAAAACTGTTGACTTCTATCAGCTGTTCCTTTAAGCTGTTTGGCCGGCAAGTTCAGAAGGTTAGGTGAATGATGATTTGAAAAACACAAAAAGCTTGTCCATCGACACAGCGTGTGCAGCAGATCGAAAAATTTCAAATTATTTTCCATATGATTAAAAGATCCCAGTAAGCTGGCTAGCCACGTACCCGTGCTTTGCATAGGCAAAACTTTAACCACCTAAAAACACCCCTAAAATTGCGAATTTTGAAAAATCCTTTCTTATTGCACGGTGAAATCCTATAAGAATTGTTCATACGAAATTTCAAGTTCATAGGCCTAGTAGTTTTGGCTCTGCGTTGATGAGTGAGTCAGGGTATCATCCTTTTATAGATAGAGAAGATAATGCTGATGCTTTGTAAAATTTCAAAGCATGAAGCCCACATAGGTCTGAAACGTGTACGTGGGTAGTGAGTTGGATGATAGTGATTGATGAGTTGAGCCTACAAATTTAGGTGGGTTCCGAACCACCGGAAAGTGATTTTGCAGTAGATAGGTCTTTTTTATGGCCAATCCAATCGATAACCCTTACAAAGAGGGCACAGGAGTTTGTAACTCATAAGAAATATCTTTATCAATTATATTTATCCTCAGTTGGGTTATAATTCACAGCAATGAATAATAGAATGAAAATGCCTTACCAAGCACTTCTTCTTTGATGAAGCCCCAGGTGGAACCTATGCCTGATTCCTCTTGACAAACAACACTCTTTGACCATGAATTGCACAGTGGCGATGTTTCTTGGATATCATATTCCTCCTTGACTGCAGCCATCTGCAATAATAATTAATATAATGGAATCTGCAGAGTGAGCTATCATATATTCGATCAAAATTGAACAACTTTATGCATAAAAGAACCAAGCGACAGTTGGTCTGAACTGAAGAAATCAACCTCAAAATTCATGGTGGGCACTAAATTCCGCAATTAAATTTTTTCGTTCATTTTTTTTGTGATTCAAATATGCGTCCTACACCAAACTCGCTTTTCTTATCAAGTAGATTCTGTTTTTCCACAAGATGGCTGCACTAACTCCATTTAGTTCAAATTGGCTCTTGGTTCGTTTATGCATTGAACCGGCCATTTGTTGCTTTTGTAGCTGAACAGGTTTTCTGATTTATTCTAAAAACTAAACTGTGTGGTACATAACAATAATAACATCTCTCAGAGACTACCACCATTGTCTATGGCTAGAGTTTTGATTAACAATACAAGCATAGATGGTAGAATATTCCAAGATTATGCATTATTCTATCTTACTCAAACCATTGGGCCTAGCGGAAACAGAAAAGACCCTGCAGATATCATACTAGTTTTGCTGAAACAAAGAATTGGATTATAATACTCAATTGACAAAAGGAAGTGAAGCTGATTACTAATTCATTCAATGAATCAACAGAAAGCATTAGACAAAATTCTGCTCTTTTTTCCACCAGGCCCCACACCCACAGATATTTCAGTTTTATGGCAGAACTAGTTGTAGACTGTATAAGGGCCTAATTCTTTCTATGAAATATCATGAACCACTAAAACATTTTAGAGAAGTCAATTTTTAGAATCAATCAAAAAGTTTACTGGAAGTTCTCTGTTGTTGTTTGAGCTGTTATATAAGACATGGTTTAGATGGGTTCCAAACTATTTAGTTGATGGGAAAACAAAAAACAAATATAGCCAGTGATTCCATGGACACCCAAATAAGTTTTCCACTGATATTTGTACATCCAATACATTACCTTTGAATCTCCTCCATTAAAGAACTCAGACTTCACAGCCATTTCAAACTGGCTGTTATCTATATCCATTGGAGCATTCAAAAAGGCTTCAATCTCCTGTTTGATAGCATATTCACTTGTCTCCTGTTGAAAAATGAAATATTCGAATTAAATCAATTATAAATACAATATTGCAATAAATATGAAAATGGAGAGAATAGAGAGAAAGAAAGCATAGTGGTTCTTGGCGTTATCTGCTATGTAAATGTTTACTTCTAAGCAATTAATTACTCTGCTTTTGACACTTTTATGGTATTAACATTTTATGTGAAATTTAACGACGCAGTTCGTCATGGAACAAGAAATCCAGGAACTTTTATGGTGTTTACTTTGTACTTTGTAGAATGTTCTAGTTGTTTGATTTGACATTAATGGAATGTTATCGAATATTGTGGAAAGTGCGAGTTTCCTTATCTATTTATTCAGAAGATGATAGAAAAGTCGAGAGATATCTCAATTATGAAAAATTATATAAATAGAGGGAGACTTTTGTAAATTAGTTCAGTCTTGTTTGAAACTCGTCGTAATAAGTGGCAGTAGTGACAGTTCCCATTAATACAGACAGTGCAATCCCGATGGCGCTATTAGAAACCACCTAATGAACTTTCGTTGTCTGTAGTGATAATTATTTGACAGTTCTTTAGTGATAATTCTTTTACCTATTGCTATATTACAGACTTGTGCTACATAAGTTAATTGTTCTTCCTCGACGTTTCTTTTTGAATATTATTGGACAGTATATTGTACAGTTATTATTTAATATTAGATCGGCCTTTTGACATTTAGTGATTTATCTTTGTATGGTAATATTGAAAACTCTTTATCAGTTGAACAATATCGTTTTATCTGTTTCCGATTACTTATTTTTCTGTAAGAAATTACTGAACAGTGTGAGTTGTAGATTATTTGTGTTGTAATATTACAAATTCTTTCAAATTTGCCGCCAAGTCAACTTTTGAGAACTTTCAAATAATTTTGTATTGTACTAATTTCCACTTTGATATTTAATATATTTATAATCATAATTAATTCTGTTAAAATTAATTACATATAAACTACTAAATTTGTAAAAGACAAAATAGAATATTCATATTGGTCTCCCTTCAAACCTCCAGATTGGTTGATTCTTAGCGCAGGCGGATTATTGCTTGTTGGTTGAGATAGTAAACTATCATCCTTTTCCCCCCCCCCCTACACCCCTCCTACCCTTCCGTTCACCCTTCCTTTCAATTTCACTTCACTCTCGAGTTTGTTCCTCGACTGTCAACCTCGTACCGTGTTGCGTTCCGTTCCGTGAAAGTATCAGTTATTAATATACATATATGATTCAAAATTACATACATTCAAGAAATCTACTCATGCCAGAAGACGTCAACTTTACCACCTACTTACAGTCCACATTGAAGTCACCTTTGGTAAGTGATAGTTTTATTACTAATTAACTTGCTGTAGTCTGACTGCGTTGTTTCACTGTTTTCTTAACTGCACCCTGGGTCCTTGTGGCTCAAGGACAGGAAGGGATAACCATATAGTCCTCCGTGTCCGGATCAAAGCCTCATTTCCAGAAATTTTATAACTTTATTAGTTTAAATTTCAATTTGTAAAGTTGACTCATGCACTGAGATTTCATGATCAATCCCGTTTCCTTAATCCTGTTGTTGTATCCCGCAACCTTATCTTATCTGCCGATAGTCTACAATGGCAACTGCAAAACCCGAAGCCTTGCTAAGCATTCGTTTGAAAAAGAAAGAAACTTTATTCACCCGTGTTCAGCAAGCATACGACTTATGGAAAAATATCAATGATTTAAACGTTCAAAAACAATTCTTGATTAGAAGTAGGTTCATTGAAAAAACAGTTAGTGAATTTTCATCATTGTTGGATGAAATAAATGAACTTTCTATTCAAATTAATCCTGATTTTGAACCTGATTATCAATCATTAAATGCTATAGATAACTTAGCTTGTGTCATAATTGATTCTCGTGATAGATTACTGCAGAAACAAGAGATAAAAAATGATTCTTCTCCATCTACTCATTCACCACGTTTAAATATGATATTACCTCCTGCAGAGATAAAATCGTTTGATGGATCTGACATTTCAGACTGGCCTAGGTTCAGAAATATATTTACATCTTTGATTTTAAATGATAAATATTATTCGTCAGTCCACAAGTCTCATATCTTACATAATTTGTTATCTGGTGAAGCAGCTAGAGTAGTAAAATCATTTCAGATTAGTGCTGATTTTGATTTAGCATGGAAAGCCCTTTGTAAACGCTATGAAAATGATAGAGTTTTAGCAAATTATTATATGAATGAGATTTTAAAAACCACTAGTGTCCCAGTGAAACCTTCTTTAAAATCTCTTGAAGATTTTCTCGTGAAAGTTGGTGATAGCATCACTTCATTAAAATCGTTGAAAATTCCTGACCTAGGAGATTACCTATTGTATTCGTTAGCCATACGACAATTAGATAAACAATCTTGTGAATCTTTTGAAATTGTAGTAGCAGATAAAAGTTTTCCATCATGTCAACAGCTGATTGATTTTGTAAACACAAGAGTTAGGACATTCCAATTGTCGGCGTCTGATGCACCGAATATGAATGTGACTAAACCAGTAGATAAGATTAATAGTAAAATGAAACCGTTTCAAAAGAAAGTTGTGTTATCTACTCAGGTTGACAACTGCTTTCGCAATGCTACAAATAATTCAAAATTCACTGATCGTTCCGAACTAAATTGCCCATTATGTTCAAAAAATCATATGTTGTCGTTATGCCCTGTTTTTTTAAAGAAAGATCCGAAAGATAGAAATGAATATATCAAATCATTGAAAGCGTGTTTCAACTGTTTTTCTAAATTTCATCTTGTCGGCCAGTGTAAGTCCAAACCAAAATGTGTGTGTAATCGTATGCATAATAAGTTATTGCATTACCCACGTAGCAATGATAACAGTAGATCGTGCTCTCCAGTTAGTTATCAGAAGCGATCGGATAACAGCCCTAAGGCCGATTTAAAGTTGAAATCAAGTGATTCAATAACTCAAACCGATCCTATAGCTACACAACATTGCGGTATGACTGAAAACGTTATTAATCCTTCTATTCAGTGTATTCCTAAAACGAGTGTTGTTTTAGGCACAGCTTTAGCTCAAATAAAAAGTTCTTCTGGTTCGTTTGTTAACGTTCGTCTGATTATTGATTCAGGTAGCATTACTAATTTTATAACAAAAGATCTTGTTATAAAACTTGGTTTATCTGTTCAGGATCGCAGACAAAATTTCTCTGGTTTAAATTCCGCAAGTGTCGGAAATTCCTGTGGCGTTGTAAAATGTTTATTAAAACCTAAAGGTTTAAACCATCCTCATGAAGAAGCTGAAGCTTATGTGATTGATAAAATAGTTGGGCCGTTAACCCCCGTGTATCTGGATTCAAAGATTCAAAATGAATTGAAAAAATTCAATTTGGCTGATCCCAGGTTCTATGAACAGCGTTCCGTTGACCTCCTATTAGGTTGTCAGTTATTCAACAAAATATTAAGTCATCATAACCAAATTACATCTGAAGAAGGTGCTTCGTTTTGCGTTATACCTTCCGTGTTTGGTGATATAATTTTGGGTGAATTCCCAAGTTGTTCCGTGACCAATAACCAGACATTACCTTCGTTATTGATACATCCCGATTCTGAGAACTCGTTGAATAGTTTGGTTCATAAGTTTTGGGAAAGTGAGGAAATTTCTAATGTTAAATTTCCTAATCCTGATGACGAATTTTGTGAAAAACATTTTGTTGAAACTCACAAACGTGATCAACAGAGAAGATATGTTGTCAAGCTCCCGTTCAAGGTAGACACTAAAAATCTCGAATTTTATGAGTCTCATGAAATTGCGTTGAATAGATTTCTCTCGTTAGAACGTCGTATGTTGCGTGATGCTCGCTTAAGAGCTGACTGTTTATCGTTTATGAAAGAGTATCGACTTTTAAATCACATGGAAATTGCTAGAAGACCTGGAAAATATTTCATACCCTATTTTTGTGTATTCAACCCTTCATCACCCACCACAAAGGTTCGTGTTGTCTTTGATGGATCAGCAAAGAGGGGTCACGTTTCCTTGAATCAAGTCTTACACTCTGGACCGACGTTGTTAAATGATATTTGTGATATTTTAACTAGGTTCAGATTGCATTCATTCGTTTTTACATGTGATATTACAAAAATGTACAGAGCTATTCTTGTTGATGAAGAAGATTGTTCGTTTCTTCATATATTGTTTCGTGAAGATCCTTCAAAGGATATTGTCGTCTATGAGTTAAAGAGAATTCCATACGGTTTGAAACCCTCGGGATTTCTCGCTCAACGTGTATTGATTCAATTGACAGAAGATGAGGGAGATAAATTTCCTTTAGCGGCGACCGCAATTCGTGATGAAATTTACCATGATGATTTTCTAATAGGTGCTAGCTCGTTGGAGGAAATGTGTGAAATTAAATCACAACTATGCAATCTCCTGAAATGTGCTGATATCAAACTGAACAAGTGGAGTAGTAACTCTCCTGAATTCCTGAAACGGGTTCGTTTGGAAAATAGTCAAGTTCCCTTTCATATCAGTGATGAACCTAATTCTAGTGTTAAGGTGTTAGGTATTATGTGGAATCCGACTACCGATTGTTTTCAAATTAAAGTTTCAGTTCCGGAGTATCATAAGACAAACTCAAAGCGCAGTGTCTTGTCTGTAATTGCTAGACTGTATGATCCACTTGGTTTTATAGCTCCTGTTATTTTCAAAATGAAATGTTTTTTACAAGAGCTATGGAAATTACAAATTTATTGGGATACACCAATTCCTGATGACTATAATGCATGCTGGAGTAAGTTCATGGAAGAGCTTCCTGCTCTTAGTTCAATTTCAATTCCTCGTTGCGTTTATGGTGATGCACTTTCGTGTCAAATAGTAGGATTTTGTGATGCATCTCAAAAAGGAATATGTGCTTGTATTTATCTGAGAGTTGTTTTCTCAGACTCTGTTGTTAAATGCTTTCTAATAAAAGCAAAAACTAAAGTGGCACCGTTAAAAACACTTTCAATTCCACGCTTAGAGCTTTTAGCTGCGTTGTTGCTTTCAAAATTGTACGTTTCAGTGCTTCCTAATCTGTCTAAAATTAATCGACAATCAACGTTTCTCTTCTGTGATTCAACTATTGTGTTAGCTTGGTTGCGTATACCACCCTATAAGTTGCAAACGTTCGTTGCAAATCGTGTCGTGAAAATATTAGAATTGACTAATCTAAATGATTGGAATCATATTGGTACTGATTTCAATATTGCTGACGTGGGTTCAAGAGGTATTCCTCCTCAAATGTTGAGTTCGTTAGAAGAGTGGTATAGAGCTCCAACATGGTGTTCAGAGCCGTTATCATGCTGGCCATTGTCTTCCGTAACAATACCCTCTGAAAGTCTACCTGATATTAAAAATAATCAAGGTGAAATTGTTTTGAATCTTACCGAAGATAGTGCCGTTATTCAAATAACTCATTTCTCCTCATATCTAAGAATGTTGCGTTCTTGTGCATATGTTTTCCGATTTGTCAATAATTGTAGAGCAAAAATAAAAGGTGTCTCTCGTGAAAAAGGAGTATTAAGTGTTAAAGAGTTGAAATCCGCACAAGATTTCTGCGTTAAAATCGTTCAAAAGTGTCATTTCAATCGTGAACTTACCCTTCTGAAAGAAGGAAAGCCTTGTGATAAAGCCTTTCAAAAGTTGTCTGTTTTTTTGGATAGTGATGATTTTATTCGCGTTGGTGGCAGACTTGTGAATAGTGATTTGGAATATGAAGCTAAGCATCCTCGCTTGATTCATAAGGACAGTCATTTTACTAAGCTCATTATTGAATATTATCACCGCTCCTATCTCCATGCTGGACCTAGGATTGTGCGTGCTCTCATCCAGCGTTGTTTTTGGATTATTGGAGCCCATAGTGTAATTAGACATGTCATACACAATTGTACTCGTTGTCGTTTATTCAAAGCGAATACTGTTGAACCCGTTATGGGCGACTTGCCCCGCTCTCGTGTCGTTCCCACGGCACCCTTTTTCAAAGTCGCTGTCGATCTCGCAGGTCCCTTCGTAGTTAAGGAGAGTGTTCGGCCTAAGGCTCACACCTACAAGGCATATTTCGCTCTATTTGTTTGTTTAGCGACAAAAGCTTGTCATATTGAAACGTTAACCAGTTTGACGTCTGAGGAATTCATTGTCACTCTTCATCGCTTTGTGTCGAGACGTGGGTTACCTCAAGAAATATTCTGTGACCAAGGGACGAATTTTAAAGGAGCTGCACGACAATTGAAGGAAATTACTGAATTTTTGCGAGTTTCTGAAAATCAGACAAAAATTATTGATGATATGTCCAATAAAAACATCAAATTCCAGTTTAATATCCCACATGCCCCATTTATGAATGGAATTTGCGAATCCAATATAAAAAATGTTAAATATCATTTGTTCCGTGAATTAGGAAACCATACTGTTACAATTGTTGAGTTCACCACTATTCTCACTAAAATTGAGGCGATACTTAACTCAAGGCCGTTGTATGCACTTTCATCGTCACCCGATGATTACGCTGCCTTAACTCCTGGACATTTTCTTATCCATCGCCCCTTGTTGGCTGTTCCCGAAAATGACTATACTGACTCCAATGAATACAGACTATCTCGTTGGGAGAAGGTGAATCGCTTCACACAAAGGTTGTGGAAGAGATGGGAGAGAGAATATCTCCACACTCTTCAGCAGAAAAATAAGTGGTTTGAGCACGACTCTAACTTACAAATTGGGCAATTAGTGTGGATTAAAGAAGATAATTCAACGCCCCTATCATACCCATTAGGACGCATTGCAAGCGTCATTCGCGATTCTAAGGGAGTTGTTCGCTCCGCGTACGTTAAAACCAAATCAGGAGAGTATGTTAGGCCGGTTAGGAAACTAGCCCCAATACTCCCAAACTAGTGTCTCTTTAACCCCACGTTCCCCCCCCCCCTTTTTCCTGCTTTTCCTTTATCTCAGTGCATTGTGTGTTTTAATTTTTTAATCCTTTTGAGTTTTGTTTCTTGGATTGAGGCAATCCAAGGCGGGCGGAGATGGTTGATTCTTAGCGCAGGCGGATTATTGCTTGTTGGTTGAGATAGTAAACTATCATCCTTTTCCCCCCCCCCCCCTACACCCCTCCTACCCTTCCGTTCACCCTTCCTTTCAATTTCACTTCACTCTCGAGTTTGTTCCTCGACTGTCAACCTCGTACCGTGTTGCGTTCCGTTCCGTGAAAGTATCAGTTATTAATATACATATATGATTCAAAATTACATACATTCAAGAAATCTACTCATGCCAGAAGACGTCAACTTTACCACCTACTTACAGTCCACATTGAAGTCACCTTTGGTAAGTGATAGTTTTATTACTAATTAACTTGCTGTAGTCTGACTGCGTTGTTTCACTGTTTTCTTAACTGCACCCTGGGTCCTTGTGGCTCAAGGACAGGAAGGGATAACCACAGATGATAAACTTATTTTTTGATTTTAGAAAAACATCTGAAATCAAACATCCAAACTTGTTAGTTAAATTTTGGACTTCATGATGGAAAGGTCAAAATGTGATAACTGAGTTTCATATATTCAGAAAACTTCAATGAAATGAATTTGAGATTTCAATTTTGTTACTTTCTTCTTAAATAGTATTTAAATTAACGTTGGGAGTGCGAAATTATCTGATTAATAAATTATTCATTCAGAGAAGAATAAATGAAAGAATCCAGTGTTTGATGAAAATCTCCCAACAATGAAAATCTTCCATGGGAAAGATGAGTATTCTTTTTAGCTTTTAAATAATTACCTAGCCTTTCAATTAATTTCTGTTTTATAAAAAAAGAAGACACATCCAATTTCATTAAAAAATATTCATTAAGGGTGTTAGAACAAAAAATTTTATTCACTTTTTTTTGTTGGAAACTTCAAAGTTCATTTAGTCAAAACCAAATGTGACATTAAAAAAATAGAAAAAAATAAATTGCGGCGTATGTGTGACCTTGAAGTGTACATTTTGAGCATTCTTTGTGCAAGCTACAAATGGAAACGAAAAACACCATAGCAATGAAACTTTGGGACAATTTTCTTTAAAATATGCTCTTTACAGTGGTCTATTTTTAATAATAAAATATAAATATATATATATTTTTTTTACAAAAACCTTTTTTATTGCATTGTTCAGTGAAATTTTCAGTTTTAAATTTTTGTTTCCATACGTGGGTTTTAATTCCCTACTCAATTCAATTTTTTTTCTTGTATTCGTTTAGAAACGTAGTTTGTTTGAACAAGTCAATGTTTTTACGTGCGCTCATGCGCAACACCGCGCGTGCAAGGAATGAAGGGGCGGTATGGGTGGGGCGGTAGCCTTCCCGTTCTCGGCTGAGCGGCCGGGAGTAACCTTGGGGATTCCGTTGTCGGCTTGAATTTGTTGTGTTGTGACCGATTGCATTGGCATACGACTTCCACTTGCTTATCTTTTTCTAGACCTTTTAGTCATCTTTGAGTTACAGTTTATTTACCGTTAGGCGCCATGGTGGAATGAAACATTATAAAAATTTGGTAATTGCTAACTGTTTCACCCCGTCAATGGGCTCATCATCAAGTATTATTGTTATTTATTATTCATTATTCATAATTTAATTTATTATTTATTTTTTATTATTAAATATTAGTTATTATTTATTATTATTCTATCATTATTATTATTATTACCATTTGTGTATTATTATTATTATTATTTTTACTCCATTACTATTTCATTATTAGTCTATTATCATTGGACCTGATAGTCAATTATTATAATTATAATAATAATAATAATAATTATTATTATTATTATTGTTATTGATATTATGATTATTTTTAGTATATTATTATTATTATTAGTAAATTATTATTAGTGTATTATCATTGGTCCTAATAGACAATTATTAGTATTTTTTTTTTATTTGAGGATGTAGCCCACATAGGTTTGAGACCTGTGCGTGGGTAATGAGTTGGATGATTGTGATTTATGAGTTGGACCTACAGTTTTAGGTGGGTTCCGAACCACCGGGAAGTGATTTTCAGAAGAGAACAGTGTCTTTTTTGCTGGCCAATCTAATCGGTCACCGTTACAAACAGGACCTACGAGAACGCAGCTTATCTATTATTTAAATATATATTATATTATATTATATATAATATATATAAATATTATATTTAAATTATATATTATTATTATTAATAATATTATAATTATTATTGTATTGTTATAATTTTCAAATGCAATAAATGTTCGTTATGAATAATACCATAGACAGACCATCACCACCTAACCTTAACTCCCTGATCTATGATAATACTATGTGGTTGGTGTATTTATTGCGATCTCATTTTCCTTCACCGATCATCGGTAGTTTCGTAAATATTGTAATGCAATAGCAGATTGTGGAGATTCACTAAAACAGGTTTGATAGATAAAGATAGGCGCGTCAACAGAGAAGGATCGAGTAAGTCGTCGTGAGAGGGGCAAGAGGCCTGTTGGTAGAGTGGGGGACGAGAGAAACTGAATTGCGAGCTTCACTACACTCAGCGCTACGAGTGTCGAACTCCCTAACTAATTTTCTTCGATGCCAAAGTCCAGAGGCATTCAAACACCCTTAATATCATCAAGAAGAAAATTATTTGGCTTATACCAGTTCATCGAATTTATAATATATTTCATGTCAAGAAAAATCAAATAAAATTGTATCAGTTTCTTTGGAAAGCAAATTTCTTCATTTATTTGGCTAAAACTCAATCAATACTCGAAAAAGAACAATTTTTTGGAGCCGATGTCTTGAAATTAGGTTAACAGTAGAAAATCCGTTCCAAGGAAATTTCCATAAAAAACGGAACACAGCAGTGTTAATAAAGTGCAAGTGATAAATTGTTGCCAGCGTTATTTTAGACATAGAACCCATAACAATATTTAACAAATAAAGGTGAAAATTCAAAGCTCTGCAAGTCAGGTGGATCTTTTTCCATTGACAAAGTTGGGACTTTGGAGCGTGGCTTCTCTGTATCCATTCTCACTGCATTAGATAGCCAACAGACTAAACTAAATATGAGGCACCCAAAAGTTCCCAAAAATACTCAATCTCTTTTCCGCATGTGCGAAGTGATTCATACTTTATGCAATCTAGTCTTTCTTATGTTGAAAAGCTTTGATTGCTTGAGAAACTTCAAATAGTAAACTTACCTTTGAATCCATGGTCGATTATTTCGGTGAACTACAATATGGAAGTCAAAGCCCTTCCAGATATCTATGAATTGTAAATCAGAACCTACAAAGTAACAGAAAATGCAAAAAATATATGCTCATATAAGGCTCAATTATACAAATTCTATATGCATTGTAACTTGAGTAACTAATAAATTGATTGGCTTTCATATTCCAATTATTGTCTTATGCCATCATATGTGATGATTTTTTATGTTTTAAATAAAAATTATAACGATTATCAGGAGAAAACTTAGTGCACCAGTTCATAATAGTCTCTCATTCATAAATCTATTATAAAGTAGAATTATTCCTTGATTCAAAAATGTCATAGGAAAAATTGTGGAATTAGAATACATATGTTGGCAACATCCGCAATTTTTTGTACATTTGTTGGAAATGATCGATGGCCATTTTGTTGTTGAGTTGCAGATATGTGTAAGATTTATTGCACTGCAGTATTTTGTTTTTATAGTTCTTTTTTCAATGAAAATAGTGAATATGATGAAATAATAATCATGAAGTGCATGAAATAATCTTTGAAATTTGAATAATTTTGTTTAAAAACTTTTATCTGTGTGCTGAAGGAATAATTTTTATTAATCTATTCATCAGGCATCTTACATCTGATTTGAGCAATCAGCTGTCTCGCAAATAGAAAACAGCTTTGCTGATGTGATAGAGTGACTTTTCCACACTTAGCTAACAGAGTTGTACCTATGCCAAGTCAACTGAGACACATTCTGAAGCTCTTTGCATAACAGTCCACTCCCACCTTTACACATAGTGGCTGCACAGGGAAGTGTGTATACTATCTGGCACACCTATGAGCTACTCCCTGCTTCCTAGCCATTATTCGACATAGACGTTTAAAAAGCAACACAAAATTGTAGCCGTTTTTGTTTTTGTATCTGAGAAGAACAAAACTTCAAACCACAATAAGGCATGATGTTACAACAAATGAATTAAGTGAAATTGTCACAACTACATTTATTAACAATATAGACATACTAGTTTTGGATGTAACTCTATTATCAAACCCAGACAGGCTTGTCTGAGATTGATAATGGAGTAACATCCGAAACTAGTATGTCTATATTTTTAATAAATGTGGTTGTGACAATTTCGTCTTATTATTCATTATAAATTAATATGTTTACGTTTTTCAAGTGGGGTTTTTGATTATTTAAGTTTCTAAATTATTATAGTTTAGTTCTATTTGAAACATTAAATTTTTGCATCATCTATCTCTATATATAAAAATGTCTGTCTGTCTGTATGTATGTATGTATGTGTGTTCCCTATAGACTCCAAAACTACTTGACAGATCGGCATGAAACTTTGGGAATATGTTGTGTGAATATTGGGGATGGTTTCTGACCATAAATTTCAATAGGGGAGCTAATAATTATTATTAATTAAACCATTTTATAGACCTAACCTACTGAACTTGCCAGCCAAACAGCTTAAAGGAACAGCTGATATAAGTCAACAGTTTTTAATCATATGGCAGGCCCCTTAGTGGTGTTATTTACGCTGTCTTTGAACAGCAAAAGACTTTGCACTTTGCATGTAGGCTACCGTGCAGTTGGAGCCTTGCAATATGTAGTCATACGACTGGGTATGATGAAATGTAATTATGCTAGGTTGATGACATCTGTTAACCAATGCAGCTAGAAATTTGAAATGCAGCCTCAGCGGGAGGTGGCGAATAATAAAAAAAAACCTAGCTTCTACCCTTATAGTCATAGGAGGTTTAAATTTGAAATGTTTCTTCATTCAGAGGTGGTGATTAAGAAAACAACGAAGCCTCTATGATCAGCTGGAAGAGCCCTAGAACTAACTTCTTTCCTAATTTTAAATTTAACCTCAGCGAGAGGTGGCGAATAATAAAATCAAGAACTTTTATGAGAATGCAGCAACGCGCGTTGGGCCAGCTAGTATATATATAAAAATGAATGTCTGTCTGTATGTTCCCTATAGACTTCAAAACAACTTGACAGATCGGCATGAAACTTTGGTAATATGTTGTGTGAATATTGGGGATGGTTTCTGACCATAAATTTTAATAGGGGAGCTAATAATTATTAGTAATTAATCCATTTTATAGACCTAACCTACTGAACTTGCCATCCATTAGGCTACCGAAATGATTGGAATGGAAAGAAGAACGTGTGTAATTCAAACTGACAAAAATTGGCATTTTACTCCATGCTTGAATAGCCCAATGGTTAGCACTCACGCATCTGGTGTAAAGGTTTTGGGTTCAAATCCCGTTCCGGGAAACTTTTTTTGTTCATGATTTTCTACTCTTAATTTATTATTTTCTAGGCTAGAATCATCAATAATTAAGAATGAGTTATCGTTCGGAACAGCTGATAGAAGTCAACAGTCTTTAATCATATGGCAGGCCCCTTAGCGGTGTTATTTATGCTGTCTGAAACGCAAAGACTTTGCATGTACCGTGTAGTCAGAGCCTTGCAGTATGTAGGAAACATATGACTGGGAATGATGAAATGTAATTATGCCGGGTTGATGAGATCTGTTAACCAATGAAGCTAGAAATTTGAAATGTAGCCTCAGCGGGAGGTGACGAATAATAAAATAAAAAACCTAGCTTCTACTCTTATAATCGTAGGAAGTTAAAATTTGAAATGTTTCTTCATTCAGAGGTGGTGATTAATAAAACAACGAAGGAGGCCTCTATGATCAGCTGGAAGAGCCCTAGGACTAACTTCTTTCCTAATTTGAAATGTAACCTTAGCGGGAGGTGGCGAATAATAAAATCAAGGACAATTTTTATGAGAACGCAGCAATGCGCGTCAGGCCAGCATGATGTGAAAACATATTGATTTTAGAATTGATGATTTATTGTACACTTATATTATCTAATGGTAGGTTCAGATTACGACACCAATTTGTTGCACATGACCAGCTGAACGTATCATCATCCTGCAACAGCACACCATAAGCACAATAAGACGATGATACAATGATATACGATGATGCTGATCTGTGCAACGGTGTGATGTTCGCAGTCTGTACCTACCTGGTGTATCCAGCAGCATCGTAACTCTGCAACAAAACCATCACTCTGTAACAGAATCAGTTAACCATAGCCTTAAGCTGGGTTTTCCTAGCTCTGAACGTTTAGCGTAGCACTCTGCGCACCAGTATTGCCAATTTATTGCAAACTAAAGAATTGTGGGGTTTTGGCTCAAAATTACCATATGTTTAATTGTCATTTCCGGTAATTTCGAGTCGAATCCCCTACAACTCTTTAGCTTGTGTCTGGCAATACTAGTGTGCACTTTTTACCAGTGCTAACAGATGCAAGCTTAAAATGTGTGGGGAATTTGAATCGAAATCATGGTACATAACAATTGAATGTACGGTACAGTAATTTTAAGCCAAATCCCACACATTATTCAGCTTGCTTCTGGTAATACTGGTGCGCAGTGTGTTCCTCACTTTTTTAAGAGGAGGAGAAGAAGGAGAGGAGGAGGAAGAATAATGAGAAGATAAAGGAGAAGGATAAGAAAAAAGAGACTATTGAATTAAATTTGCAGAAAGGTTATTACACATTCGATTGAATTGGGACAACCTGCTAGTTATATGATATGATACATAGTAGGCATATATAGTAGGCATATGATACATAGTATGAATCAACTTACAGTAAAGAAGCAAATGTCACACCTATCTCAAATCAGACAGCTGCAATAATCAAAAATGTTTTCATATTTTGAAGTCTCAGCAAAGAAGATGAAGAACTCCTCATGTCTCTTGAATTCCATCAGTGTTATTTTTTGTCAACCATGTTGTGAATTTATGCCGAAGTTATCACGTTTGTCCCATCTAAAAGCAAACAATTAAATATTTTTCTTTGTAGTGGTGAAGGTGATATTGTGGAAGATATCCATAATGAATAATAAGACAAATTTGTCACAGCCACTTTTATTTAAAAAAAAAGGTGAGATACTAGCTTCGGATGTTACTCCATTACTAATCTCAAACAAACGAAAACTATAGTACAGAGTAGCTTAATAAATACTAAACACGGAATGATACTATTGGCTAAGGGATAGGCTGACCTTCATTGACGGTTTGTGATTGGCTGAAGGCCACAAGTCACGCCCTCTGGTGGGAGGAGGAACAAGCAAAAATAAAATTGAAGTTCACTGGAATGCAGTGAAGGTCAACCGAGAAAGATACGAACGTGCCGTTATTAAAATGTGGGTCAGTATTGTGATGAAAACAAGTAGGTGTATTGAATTGGTTAAAATAAATTGGATCATTTAAATTAGTATTGGAATAAGCTAGTATTAAGCTACTCTGTACTTTAGTTTTTGTTTGTTTGAGATTAATAATGGAGTAAAATCAGAAACTAGTATCTCACTTTCTTTTTTTTAAATAAATATGGTTGTGACAAATTTGTATTATTATTCATTACATAGGTTAAATTTGTTTAAAAGAGTGTTTTCACAGTGGAGCATCCAATACTCATTGATATTCAACATCGTAGAATCAAACACATGCTGTGTAAGCCTCGTCCAGACGCAACGATTTATTGCAGCAATCTGATTGCACCGACAAATTGGACGAATACTCAATGAAGAATCGCCAATATAAGTGAGTAAAACAATATATAAAAGTGAAATACAGTGTCAGTTTTAATATTAGATTGAAAAAGTTGATATTAACAACGCTGTTCATTATGGAACAAGGCTTTAATCGCTCTAACGTTACAATATCGTTGCCAGATTTATCAAATTTTCCATCAACCGTTCAACCCCGACATATTGCAGCGATCTCCTGTCCATACGCTCTGATCATCGTAACGATATGGTTGGCACCGATCAGATTGCTGCGATATATCGTTGCGTCTGGACGAGACAAAGTTGAAGCAGCGTGAATACAACCATTCTACATAGAAAGGATATATTTGGATAATAACACAGCTTATTCAATCCTGTGTTAGGGTGCTAGCACACTGGAGCATCCTATACTCGTTGATAATAACCAGCACAAGATCAAACATGCTGTGGAATAGTGTAGGACAGATTCGAGCAGCGTTAATATCACTGCATATGTTTGATTTGACGATGATGATTATCTATAAAATAAAATGAATAAAATATACGGTACCAATTGACAGCCCACTTTCATTTTTAACCATAAAAATCCGTAATTTCTCAACAATTTTCAAACTTGATAGGTTTTTAAGACAAAAACCAATGAATCATGTGGCATAATTCAGCTGTTAAAAACCTGAAGCAAATGCTTATTTTTAGGCTAGAGGTTAAGGAGCCGGTATTCAGTAGGGGGCCGATAATTGGCATGTTTACGTTATGCTAATAATAGCTGCATGATGTTTAATAAATTAACAGGAATATTAAAGGCGTATATGATAGATTGTAGATTTTCTAATAGGGTGCGAGAGGTGTTTCAGGTAGCCAACGACTCTTTTTTCATGAGAAGAATTGAAAAGTGCTATTAAAATGACTTCAAGAGTGAGTTCAGATAAATAGTTCAAATTTATTTGATAGTTATAATAAAAATAATAATAAAGAAAAAACGCAGTAATTGTGCTGCTGATATTCGCCAGAATTTAGACACGTGCTGTAAAATCACTTCCCGGTGCTTCGGAACCCACCTAAAACTGTAGGTTCAACTCATAACCCACGCACAGGTCTCAGACCTAAGTGGGCTTCAACCTCCACAAAAAAATCATTTGAAACCTTTACCAAATAGTAGTATTATGTTTCCTGATCACAATTATTATGTTTTGAAGTGTCGGTTTCAATTAATTAGATATTCAATATAAAAAACTTACCTTCCAGGCATAACCTAAAAATGATTATGTTTTAATTTGTTCAATATTGCACAAACTACTACAGTACAACAGAAGCTGTGGACCTGTGTGTAGTCTACATGACTACATGTACATTACATGCCCATCCACAAATCACGAAATCAGAGCTTGGGTCTTGGGCTTGGGTCTTTTTCTTTTATGGGTTGATTAAGGGTTGATTACATTGGGATAGTTACTCGCTAAGCGAGTAGCGAGTAGGACGTTACTAACCGACCGTGCTACAGCAGCTCAGCATACTAAGCCAAATTATATTAAAAAATTATTTCTAGAATAATTGATTGATGATTATCTGATGATTCTGGGAGATAAATTTTTAATATAATTTGGCTTGGTATGCCGAGTTACTGTAGCACGGTCGGTCAGTAACGTCCTACTCGCTACTCGCTTAGCGAGTAACTATCCCAATGTAATCAACCCATAAGCGAGTAGCGAGTAGGACGTTACTGACCGATGGTGCTACAGCAACTCTGCATACCAAGCCGAATTATATTAAAACAAGTTAGTTCGAAGTTACTGACAATTGAAAAAACTGACAAATTTACTTAAACAGAATTTATTAATTTCGAATTCCTTTAATTGCTATTAGTTTATACTGAAGACTTCCGCAATGGCGGATATTGACAACAGTATTTAATAGCTGATGGAAATCGATGAATGCTACTGTACAAAAATATCAGTCACCACCGGGAACCGGGAGGTCCGTGGTTCGATTCCCGGTGGTGACTGATATTTTTGTACAGTAGCATTCATCGATTTCCATCAGCTATTAAATACTGTTGTCAATATCCGCCATTGCGGAAGTCTTCAGTATAAACTAATAGCAATTAAAGGAATTCGAAATTAATAAATTCTGTTAATATTAAAAATTTATCTTCCAGAATCATCCCCATACTATGGAATTTCTAAGACAATAAATAATATTTCAACACAAAATTAAAATATGAAGTTTACCAACAATTATTCAATGAAATTTCATCAAAACATTATACAATATATCTCATCTGAAGTGTTATGCTGGCAGCCTGCGTGATTAAGTGTAGGTTTTGGCCATAATAATATTGTATTTTGGTGTTGGCTACTCTGCCAGCGAGTTCCAAACTTGACCTAATCCAAAGTAGACAGGCTCTCAACTTTGAATTTGCTCAGGTTTGGAGCTTGCTGGCTGAGTAGCCAACACCAAAATACAGTATTATTGTGGCCAAAGCCGACATTTAATCATGCAGGCTGCCAACATAACACCTCAGATGGAATATATTGTATATTGTTTTCATGAAATTTTATTGAATAATATTGGTAAATTTCATATTTTTATTTTGTGTGCAATAATATTTATTTTCTTTGGAATTCCATATTATGGGGGTGATTTTGGAAATTAAATATTTTATATAATTCGACTTGGTATGCTGAGCTGCTATAGCACGGTCGGTCTGTAACGTTCCTACTCGCTACTCGCTGAGCGAGTAACTATCCCAATGTAATCAACCCTTGAGTGAGTAGCAAATAGGAACGTTACAGACCGACCGTGCTACGTAGACGGGCTCTCAACTTTGGATTTAGGCTAGTCACATTTGGTATCTCAAATCATTCAGTTCACAGAAAATACATTGTATCTCATCTGAAGTGTTATGTTGGCAGCCTGCACGATTGAATAACGGCTTTAGCCACAATTATATTGTATTTTGGTGTTGGCTATACTTCCAGAAGGTAGCAAATCCAAAGTTAAAGGGCTGATTACATTGGGATAGTTACTCGCTAAGCGAGTAGCGAGTAGGACGTTACTAACCGACCGTGCTACAGCAGCTCAGCATACCAAGTCAAATTATATAAAAAAATTATTTCTAGAATCACCCCCATGCTATGGAATTTCCAAGACAATAAATAATATTGCAACACAAAATTAAAATATGAAGTTTACCAACAATTATTCAATAACATTTCATCAAAACAATATACATTATATCTCATCTGAAATGTTATGCTGGCAGCCTATGTGATTAAGTGTCAGTAGACAGTAGTGATGTGTTGAGTCGAGTAGAGTATTCGAGTCGACTCGATTACTCAACGAAATCGATTCGATTCGAGTCTTCATCTTTGGGACTCGAGTACTCACTTTTCACTGACTTACCTGGACTTTTTCGCTACTGTTGTTTTTCTTATGATTGAGAGAAAATTAATCATTCATATATTTATTCATTCTTTCACATATGAATATATTGATATGCTAATTATTCGTGAATCATATTTCATATCAATGTATTCAAGTGTAACGGATAGGTTGGCTACCTTGCTCCGAATATTGTTGAGTAAAACATCTATATATCGATATTTTCATTTTGGAATCGGATACTAGGCATGAGAATCAATAATTGTATAGAAAACATCGATGTTTACCATCGATAACATCAATGTTTCAATAATATTTGAGTCGTTTAAACGGTTAGTTTGAGCGATTCGGTTAAAGATTAGACTTTTACGTTTACAGTACAAATACCGATTCCTTTATGAATAGTGGATACCAAAAAATGCTTGGACTTTGTTAATGCTGTTAACGGTTTGACACACAAAGTTGTTATAACAGTGCGGATACAGGATTGGCCGTTTTCACACACACCGACACGGCGCCGGCACGACACCGGCAAGATGTCGTCCCGGTGTCGTGGGGGTTGAGATACAATGCTGCCAAATGGAACAGCTTTCACATTCACCGACACGGCACCGGCAGCCGGCTGCCGGCGCCGGCATGTCGTTGGCAGCATAGCTCCCGCCGGTGCCGGCACCGACACTTGTGTGTCGTCCATAGTTTTGAACAGAATTTGGTCATTTTGTCAACAGTTTGAGGTTAGGTACTGAAAAAAAACGTCTGGTACAGTACGATGGCTGAAGGCTGATAGGTATGATGTTGTCACCCTAATTGAATTAGTCGAATCCGAGCCCTGTTTATGGGACAAAACTATAGAAGAAAATAAGAACAAGATCTTAGTCTTGGTTTTTTATTTCATCACTTAAATTCACTAATATATAGTCGAAAGTTTCCTTACAGCACTCATACGAAAAAAATTAAAAAATTTTGTTGGGTTTGTCACTAGCTTATCAAATAAGGTGTAGTAATACAAGCCATCCAAATAGCGAACTTTTATTATTGGGTCAATTCAAAGTTTTCTATTACGACTGTGCCTTTTACGTCGTAGATATAATAAATATAACAAATGCAACCTCCTGTTGTAATCAGAGAGAATAGAAGTAATTCTTTTACTATACTCTCTGGTTGTAATCAGCCATCGTACCGTTTTGAACTGTGCCGCCCACTGCAAAATAAGGTTAGTTCTTCACCGACAGCCAGATGCCGTGTCGGTAAGTGTGAAATGCTTCAACGATGTCGTGACGATATCGGCGCCCGGTGCCGGTGTCGTGCCGGCGCCGTGTCGGTGTGTGTGAAAACGCCCATTATCATTAACTATTTATTGAGCTCTACTATAATATATACTATTAACTATTATTAAGTTCCGAAAACTATTTTTGTGGGATAAAAACATTTTAGATTTTAATATGCCGCGATTGAAACCCACTTCTTTTGTTTGGAACTTTTTTTCGAAAAGTGTTGATGGAACAGTAAAATGTAATATATGTTCATCTATTTACAAATCCTTTGGGACATCAAATTTGATTAAACATTTGAAAACAAGACACCCTACCCAGTTCTTGGACAGCTCTGATCCTGATAATTCATCTGTCCCCACCCCAGAAAGTAAGAGTCAGCAGCCGCATTGCTCCAAGGAAGTGCAAGAAGAGAGTGATCATCAGGTAACAGTAGAAACTCCTCCCTTCAAAAAACAGAGACAGTTGAGGCTTATGGCTCCCACAAAAGTTAATAAAAAAACTGTTTGATGATGCACTGTTGGATATGATAGTTCTAGATTATCAGCCTCTACAAATTGTTGAGAACAAAGGCTTCAGAAGGTATAGCAAACGTCTGAATCCAGATTATACACTTCCTTCACGAAAACATCTCTCAGAAAAGTTATTACCTGAGATATATAAGATCTTGTCGAAGGCAGCATGTGAAATTTTAGAAAAGGTTGAAAGTATATCTGTTACTACAGATATATGGACTTCTGATAGCAACCAGTCATTCATATCTGTGACTGTTCACTTTGTACATGAGGCAAAATTAACCTCTCTAACTCTTGCAGTTTCAGAGCTTCCAACTGATCACATTTCTGAAAACATAGCCAATGAGGTAAGGTCCATCTTGGAGAAGTGGCAGGTGTTCAATAAAGTTGTGAGTATTGTAACTGACAATGCTAGCTCTATGAAAAGGGCAGTAACGTTTTATTTGGAGAAGAGAAATCACTATTGTGTTGCTCACACTTTAAACTTAGTTGTGAAAGACTGCATTGATGACAATCAAAGTAATGAAAACAAACATTTGAAACAAGAACAATTATCAAGTCTCCTTTCAAAATGCAAGTCAATTGTTTCTCATTTCAAAAAGAGCAGTAAATCAGCTTATAAAATGAAGGAAATACAACAACAGATGGGCCTTCCAGAACTGAAATTGAAACAAGATGTTCCCACCAGATGGAATTCCACATTCTATATGCTTGAAAGACTTGTGCAAGTGAAGATACCTCTGTCAGCAACCATTCCTCAAATTCAACTGAATACTTCAAATTTAGAATCATCAGAGTGGGATATAATTGAAGAGGTAATAACTATATTCTCAGACCATTTGAAAAAATGACTATTGAAATTAGTGGTGAGGAATATCCTACATTATCAAGTGTTATTCCACTTGTTTGAGAACTGCAAAGTGTGTTGGCCAAGAAGACCCCTCAGACTAATGTAGGCGAACACTTGAAAGCCGCTCTCATGGAAGTTGTCAACAAGAGATTGAATGTGTATGAAAGCAACAGGACTGCTTCAAAGGCCACTTTCCTGGATCCACGCTTCAAGTAGAAAGCTTTTGGAGTCATCAGCAATGGTGAAGCTGCACAAAAGTTGGTAATAGAAGAATTAGCCCTCATACAAGCCCCAGAGACACAAGTGATCAGCAACATTCCCATCCAGCAACAAGAAGAAGATGAAGATGATCTTTGGAGGGACCTGGATAGCAAAGTAGCTGCAGTCAGCTCAAATCAAACTCCTATTTCAACAGCAACAGCAGTTGTGAAACAGTACTTGGAGCTGCCCTTTCTAGAAAGAAAAAAATGCCCTTTGGAATTATTGGTGGCAAGGAAGGACATGTTCCCTTCACTGTACAAAATAGCAATAAAATACCTGTGTATTCCAGCAAAATCAGTTCCATCTGAGAGACTTTTTTCAAAAGCTGGTATGATAATCAACCAACGTCGCAATAGACTATCACCTAAAAAAATGGATGAAATCCTGTTTTTAAATAGTTGGTGCAGTGCTGCATATAAGGAACAAGTTTAAAAACCTGGAAAATACAGATGAATAGTTGAGGACAATACAATTATATTTTATTCTCTCTATACATTTTGTAATTATGTATTCATAGCCATCTAAATATCCACACTTTTCCACAATTATACAATAATTTTTTTCATTCATTTCTTGGAATTTTTTTCTATATTATCACAAGATGGAATATAGTGGAGACAGGTTAGCCATTGTGAAATAATTTTTTCAAGATAATTAACTATGTTTATTTAGAAAAACAAACTTTTTCTGATACTAAAGCTCAGATGAACTCTCAGTTCACTACTGTTGAGCTGGATTTACACAGCAATTATCATCTTTTAAAAAATAGTTCAAAATTCTTCCAAATATTCTTAAATGTGTAGCAAACTTTGCTGCTTTTAAACAACAGTTTGCTTTAAACAAAATCCTTGAGTTGCTGACTTGTTTCCACTTTTTGTATCTTTGAAACTAAAAATAGTAGGTTTGAAACTCTTTTTAGTTGCTAACTGCTGTATAAACTTAGCTCTAGTGTTTATCTTTCATGCATTCAACTCGATTCTGAATGATTACTTATAACAAATGAAGCTATTATTTAGATTAACGCAAACTCAACCCTTTGTAGGCATAATTATTTGTTTTCATTTAGTTACACATTTTTGCAAGGGTTAGATAGGAGCAAAAAGTAAGGCCTGTATTAGACAGAGGCACAGCAGTCGTGCGCGATGCCACAAATCCAGACCAGGGCCTACTACAACGTAATAGGCCACAACCCACAATGTACTACATACGCCCGACTGCTGTGGCTCTGGCTAATAATAAGCCTAATATAATGGAAATATGTTTACGTCGAGATGGACTTGATTACTCATGTTTATGAAATAGTAATCATTTGATGAATATGAAAGTCCTCGAGTATTTGACAACACAAATTTCAAGTTATCCGTACATATGGATTTCAGGTGAACTAATATCCATAAACTGTAATATTATTTTGGATGTATTCTAAATTCTATGTAATAAAACGAATATTATTCAACCATAATCAAAATTTACGATAACTTGATGGAAAAGGGGTCTAATCTAATTCAGTCTGAATCTGAACTGATTTCTATGTAGGTTAGTCCTATCACAGACAATAGAACTGTCGTCGGTTCTGTAATCTGTGGTCCTAGGCACTACGAGTATGAGTAGAAGTCCATTGAGTCTACTCATGACATGACTCTATTCGCATGAGTGATTGAGTGCTATTCTATCAATATAGGTTAGGGAGACTCAAAGTATTCGAGTCAGAACCGAGTACTCCTAGGTAATGAGTCCAGTTAACTTGAGTCCATCAAGTACTCGAGTCGACACATCACTAGTAGACAGGCCCTCAACTTTGAATTTGGTCATATTTATATTCACTGGCAGAGTAGCCAACACCAAAATACAATATTATTGTGGCCAAAGCCGACACTTTATCATGCAGGCTGCCAGGATAACACTTCAGATGAGATATATTGTATTTTGTTTTGATGGTATGCTGAGCTGCTATAGTTAAGTTGGTAAACTTCATATTTTAATTTTGTGTCACAATATTATTTATTGTCTTTGAAATTCAATAGTATGGGGGTGATTCTAGGAATAATTTTTCAATATAATTTGGCTTGGTATGCTGAGCTGCTGTAGCACGGTCAGTCAGTAACGTCCTACTCGCTACTCGCTCAGTGAGTAACTATCCCAATGTAATCAACCCTTCATAGATAAAAGGTTGACCGGTCAATGGTTGTTTTTAAATCCGACAGGGGATTCCTTCATGGATGACGTCACTTGAATCAGTTCTCCAGATTCAATTTCCCTGCTGGGAGAGATGCTTTGTAAATGGGCCTCTCCCAGCTGGTAAAATCAAGAGATCTTGTCTACCTCTGCCAATTTAGTGCATGAATTGGATTTATAATGAAAACTAGTGTATTATTCATATCCTTTTGAAAGAGAATTGCAATTTCTAGCTTCCTTCCAGGGGAAAAGTATTTTTTGTGTTTTTTCATTAGTTATAAGAGATTGAATACATATCTCCCATAAGAGAGCATGTTAAAAATCTGAATAACAGATTCACGTGACGTCATCCATGAAGCAATCCCCTGTCAGATTTAGAAAGAACTAACGACCGTTCAAATTTTTATATATTAACCTTGCAAATTCAAAGTTGAGAGCCTGTCTAGTGTTATGCTGGCAGCCTGTGTGATTAAGTGTCGGCTTTGGCCACAATAGTATTGTATTTTGGTGTTGGCTACTCTGCCAGTGAGTATAAATGTGACCAAATTCAAATTAGACAGGCTCTCAACTTTGAATTTGTAAGGTTACCAAATCTTTGAATTATTGTTACCAAATCTGACATTTAACAGCGCAGGCTGCCAACATACACTTAAGACAAAATATATTGTATTTGCTGTGAACTGTTTTCATGAAATTTTATTGAATCATTGTTAATGAATTTCATATTTTAATTTTGTGTTGCAATATTATTTATTGTCTTTGAAATTCCATAGTATGGGGGTAATTCTGGAAGTTTAATTTTTTTTCATTCGGCTTGGTATGCTGAGCTGCTGTAGCACGGTCGGTCTGTAATGTTCCTACTCGCTTAGCTAGTAACTGTTCCAATGTAATCGACCCTTCACATTGGGATAGTTACTAGCTAAGCGAGTAGCAAGAAGAAACGTTACAGGCCGACCGTGTTTCAGCAGCTCAGCAAGTCAATCCGAATTATATAAGAAATTAAACATCCAGAATTACCTCAATACAATTGAATTACAAAGACACAAAATGAAAATATGATGTTTACCAACAATTTATTATTCAATAAAATTTCAACAAAACAGTTTGCAGAAAATACAATAATTACTCATCTGTAGTGTTATGTTTGCAGCCTGCGCGATTGAATGTCGGCTTTGGTCACAATAATATTGTATTGTGGTGTTGGCTACACTGCCAGATATTAGCAAATCCAAAGTAGTCAGGCTCTTAACTTTGGATTTGCTACCACCTGGAAGTATAGCCAACACCAAAATACAATATTATTGTTACCAAATCCGACATTTAACTGCGCAGGCTGCCAACATACACTTCAGACAAGATATATTGTACTTGCTGTGAACTGTTTTCATGAAATTTTATTGAATCATTGTTAATGAACTTCATATTTTAATTTTGTGTTGCAATATTATTCATTGTCTTTGAAATTCCATAGTATGAGGGTAATTCTGGAAGTTAAATTTTTTTTATAATTCGGCATTGTATGCCTATAACGTCGTCGGCCTGTAACGTTTCTACTCGCTTTACATTTAGACCCTTTAAATTGGAATAGTTACTCGCTAGGCAAGTAGCGAGTAGGAAAGTTACAGACCAACCATGCTACAGCAGCTCAGCATTCCAAGCCAAATTATATGAAAAATTAAACTTCAAGAATTACCCCCATACTATGGAGTTTCAAAGACAATAAATATTATTGCAACAAAAAATTAAAATATGAAGTTTACCAAAAAAAATTCAATAAAATTTCATCAAACCAGTTCCCAGAAAATACAATATATCTCATCTGAAGTGTTATGTTGGCAGCCTGTGAGGTTTAATGTCGGCCTTGGCCACAATAATATTCGTATTTGGGTCTTGGCTACTCTGCCAGCGAGTACCAAATTTGACCAAATCCAAAGTAGACAGGCTCTCAACTTTGGATTTGGTCAAATGTGTAACTTGCTGGCAGAGTAGCCAACACAATATTGTTGTGGCCAAAGCCGACATTTAACCTCGCAGGCTGCCAACATAACACCTCAAAAGAGATATATTGTATTATCTGGGAACTGTTTTGATTTAATTTTATTGAATAATTGTTGGGAAACTTCATATTTTAATTTTTGTTGCAATATTATTTATTGTTTTTGAAATTCTATAGTTTAGGGTATTTCTAGAAGTTTAATTTCCATATAATTATAATTCGGCTGGGTATGCTGAGCTGCTGTAGCATGGTTGGTCTGTAACGTTCCTACTCTCTACTCGCTTAGCGTGTAATCGACTTTTCAGCTAGTAACTAGCCCAATGCAATCGACACTTAAGCTTCGTTTACAAAATATAATTCATTTTGGTTCGCTGATTTCATAATTTCAATCATTGAATTAAGTATTACACATTTCTCAGATTCCAGAAAATTTCGAAGATCAGAATGGAAATATTATTCTTTTAAAGGGTTGATTACATTGGGATAATTACTCGCTAAGCGAGTAGCGAGTAGGACGTTACTGAACGACCGTGCTACAGCAGCTCAGCATAACAAGCCAAATTATATTGAAACAATTATTTCTAGAATCACCCCCATACTATGGAATTTCTAAGACAATAAATAATATTGTGACACAAAATTAAAATATGACGTTTACCAACAATTATTCAATGAAATTTCATCAAAACATTATACAATATATCTCATCTGAAGTGTTATGCTGGCAGCCTGCGTGATTAAGTGTAGGCTTTGGCCATAATAATATTGTATTTTGATGTTGGCTACTCTGCCAGCGTGTATAAATGTGACCAAATTCAAAGTAGACAGGCTCTCAAATTTGAATTTGATCACATTTATACTCGCTGGCAGAGTAGCCAACACCAAAATACAATATTATTATGACCAAAGCCTACACTTAATCACGCAGGCTGCCAGTATAACACTTCAGATGAGATATATTGTATAATGTTTTGATGAAATTTCATTGAATAATTGTTGGTAAACTTCATATTTTAATTTTGTGTTGAAATATTATTTATTGTCTTAGAAATTCCATAGTATGGGGATGATTCTGGATGATAAATTTTTAATATAATTCGGCTTGGTATGCCGAGTTGCTGTAGCACGGTCGGTTAGTAACGTCCTACTCACTACTCGCTTAAGGGTTGATTACATTTGGATAGTTACTCGCTAAGCGAGTAGCGAGTAGGATGTTACTTTCCGACCGTGCTACAGCAGCTCAGCATGCCAAGCCAAATTATATTGAAAAAATTATTTCTAGAATCACCCTCATACTATGGAATTTCTAAGACCATAAATAATATCGCAACACAAAATTAAAAGATGAAGTTTACCAACAATTATTCAATAGAATTTCATCAAAACAATATACAATATATCTCATCTGAAGTGTTATGCTGGCAGCCTGCATGATTAAGTATCGGCTTTGGCCACAATAATATTGTATTTTGGTGTTGGCTACTCTGCCAGCGAGTACAAATGTGACCAAATTCAAAGTTGAGAGCCTGTCTACTTTGAATTTGGTCACATTTATACTCGCTGGCTGAGTAGCCAACACCAAAATACAATATTATTGTGGTCAAAGCCGATACTTAATCATGCAGGCTGCCAGTATAACACTTCAGATGAGATATATTGTATATTGTTTTGATGAAATTCTATTGAATAATTGTTGGTAAACTTCATCTTTTAATTCTGTGTTGCGATATTATTTATTGTCTTAGAAATTCCATAGTATGGGGTGATTCTAGAAATAATTTTTTTAATATAATTTGGCTTGGTATTCTGAGCTGCTGTAGCACGGTCGGTCAGTAACGTCCTACTCGCTACTCGCTTAGCGAGTAACTATCCCAATGTAATCAACCCTTTAGCGAGTAACTATCCCAATGTAATCAACCCATAAAGAAGATCTTATCGCGATGGCATTGACTAGTGCCGTATTTGTTTCAGCTTTGAGTTTTGAAATTTCAGATTTTAGGTTAGAACTTCATTGCTGTGAGGTAATAATACTGTGATGTTATAATAATACTGTACATTTTTTATTCTTGATGTTCTTTGTACTGGTAATAATTTTTAAAATACTTTATTATGCCAAATTTATGATTCATTAATTTCATAATACCACGTTAGAATCTTTGAGAGAGTAGATTGTGAGCTGCTTCCACACTGTGTTAAGTTGTGAATATTTTTTTCTAACTTTTGCCGATTACAAGTTTTAAGAAAGGGACGAACATCTTTTCTGTAGATGATATTTTCACTCTCAAACAAATTTTTGGAAAAAGGATTGAATACAATTTAGCTTTTGACTTTTTCCCCAAATAATTATGTCATTTAATGAGGCAAAATTATGGCATCTAAAAAGAAAAATAATGGCTTTTGCAGGCAAAGGCCTCATCCAATAAAAAATGATGCTCGATAATAAGAGCAGGTTTTTCATTTCACCTACCTAGGATCTGATGTCACATTTAAAACTGATAAAGAAATACTGTACTATGGAGAATTGATAAATTCGAACCAGATTGTGGTTTCTAGCAGGAATTTCAGAAGAAGAGCCAGACGGACCACAACTCAGTATGTATGATGTTGGTACCCTTGCTGATTTATGGATGTGAACCATGGCTGTTGGGAAAAAGTGTGTTGATTTGACGTGGAATGACTAGATCGTCCATGAACCCTATTTCATATAATCCCCAATGACATCAAACAAATACGTAGCATTTCCCCTCAATTAAATTTGGTGCTCGTAAAGTTTAAGTCAAAACCAAGTGCATTCTTCTAAGTGGCACTCTACGGTTGTGGTGAATGCGTAATGTGGCTTATCACCGCCAAACATCGATTTTGTAAAAAATGGAACTACGAAGTTTTATGAAATAATAAAGTTGTTATAAGCTTAATATGGACTGTTAAGGAAGAAATCTCATAGGGGTTCTGTCAAAAAATCGAAGGGAATCTCTGTAACTTACTGTATTGTTGGTTAGTTTGTTTGTTATCTAATATCTATTTTTCAATCAACATTTTATGAGTGGCTCATGCACTTTGAGGGGGGGGGGGAGGAGGCCATAAACGAGGATCTCAAATATTGAGGGGACTTGTCCCCCACCGGTGGTGACGTTCTTTGTGCTATGAATGCTTTAATGCAGAATATGCTGACATGAGTATCAGTAAGGCTCAAAAACAAGGCTTATGGTTTCCGACATGAAAACAGTGCTAGCAAGTTATTGAAATATTGTACTATCAAGTTAATTTTTTAATTGCCTTTTTTCCAGTTATTTCCTGCCATTTTCGAATAGGAATGCGTTTCTGTAGGACGATACATTCAGAAATCAGCTGCTAAACTAAAATGGTGAATGTTATGAAAGGAGTATTAGTTGAATGGTAAGCTTAGTATCATTTCTAATGATATCCTATTATATTAAACGAGCAATTTCTGTATGTATTTATGTGTCCGATGGATCTCATAAACGGCTCTAACGGTTTTGATGAAATTACGAATATTGGGGCTTTTTGGTGCAAAAATACGATTGCGCTAGGTCCCATTCTTGTAAAAACTCGCTGAAGGACACAAAACGGAGAAATTTATTCTTAAAGGAACAGCTGATAGGAGACTACAATTTTTAATCACATGGTAAGCCCTTATCGGCGTTATTTACGCTGCCTGGACGCCAAGTCTTGCGCGCGTATTGTGTAGTTAAAGCCTTGCAGTCTGTAGGAAACATATGACTGGAAAGTCAAAGTTCAGCTTATGTTTTATCCATTACTAGCGGTTCACCCGTGCATTGCAACGGGATTTTAGTTATAAAAGAGGTACCGGCGAATTCCCAAGAGTCTAGCACAAACCGCATCTTCTTAGCTTTCCTAAAATATTATTCTTTGGTTAAATTGCAATTAGAAATTTTGTTTTTTTTTTCATGTAAGAAATAATGGATGAAACATAAGCGGAGCTTTGATTCTCCAGTCATATGTTTCCTACATGACTGCAATGCCCCGACTACAAGGTACGCCCATAAGTCTGCAGACAGCTAAATAACGCCGTTAAGGGCCCACCATATTATGATTAAAAACGGTTGACTTCTGTCAGTTGTTCCTTTAAGGATAGATTTCTCTTTTTTGTGTCATTCAGCGAGGACTTTTGAATCCCAAGTTTCACAGGAACCATCTCGGGACTATTCTACATTGTGCCTGAAAATTTCATAAAAATCGGTTCAGAGGTTTCGGAGTTTACTGGGAACATACATACAAATCGCCTTATATGTAAGAGATTTATTTGGTGAAAAAAAACTTGTAATTTGAATGTAACCAAATATATGTTACCTACAACTTGGGAACAAATTTGTATTTTTATCTTGAGTAGTTACCGAGTTAATTGCTTTCCTCTTGATATTATTTTGTAATTGTGATTTTGTTATAAGTGAGTTTGTATTATTTTCAGGATAATAAATTAATTCATTGATTGATTGAAACCAAACAACAAATAACATATTTCTTATTTAATAAGTTTGGATATTTTGAGTTACAATAACCCAGGCAACCTTGGTAGATACGGCTTGTGCTAGGCTCTAGGGAATTACGAGTACATAGACAGTCGTTAAGAAAATTTTCAAATTCATTTCTTTTCCGACACAGTTTCTAAGATCGGAAAACCGGAAAAATTTCCCAAACTCGTGAAAATTTAGCTCAATTTGAAACTTTTTTTTTTTTAGATATTGATGTCAATTAATTTGGAAGAGAAATATATTACAAACTTGAGACCAAATTTACATTTTTATCTTACTATTCATAACAAAAATTGTCATTTTCCAAGTGGCTACTGTACAGTATAGGGAAAGCCTATATCACAATTTTAAGTAGAATAACGAATTAAAAGCTAAGTGTGACATGTTATATGAATTTGTATAGTTTCAATGTGCTGAGAGGATGGGTCTAAGTAAAAGCCGTTCTTTAGTGAGGTGTGACAAAGGGGTTTCCCATCTACCCAACCACCACCTACTGTATCTTGAAACATTACAGCTGTACGATCTGGGAAGCTTGAAATTAAATTCAGTTTCTGAAAATACATACAAATACTGATTAAAAGAACACCTTTTCACTGTGATTGATTTGCTTGTGCAATAGCTTATGATAGAAAACGTAATGTTGAGTGGTGACCGCTTCACAGCATACCGCATCGCTAATCTCCCCCTCTCACAGCATCATCTTCGATCAAGTAGCCACATCATTACCACAACTCCTACTACCCCCCCCACCCACCCACAAGTGGAGTTCGGTCCCCCGATATTATGCAAAGAAGCTCCTTAAATTTGCATGCTCAGTTAATACAGTCCCGTCCGTGTACTAAAAATGTGTTTCACTTCGAGAAAAACTGGGTCCTTTGAAGGCATGAGCCAGGAAAGATTGGATGAACCAATGTGGATCTTATGAGTAAGATACATAATGATACTTGGTGGTCTTTGTGCATACGTGAAATTAAAACAAATTCCATTTCCAAATGTATTACCTTATAACAAGGCAGAATGAGGAATTGACAAAAATATTGTTCTCAAAATAAGACTATAATATATGGAAAACATGGAGCTTGTTCTGTGGCTACAATGTGTTTGTTATCCACCAGGGTCACTACACAACTAGCGTGTATTATTGGTATTATTGCCTTATTTGTTGAAATCAATCATTATCAAATTAACAATAACTTATGGGTGGCAACAAGTATCTAATGTATACCACTACCATAGTGGTATCCACTAAGGCTCGCCGCAAATAGAACGCAGCCACTGCTTGTTTTTGTGAAACACGTCAATACAAATACTTCACAAATGAAAGTGAGAGAGCGGTTTGTTTGGTTCATTTATGTTAATTCATTCAATGAATGAATTCGCATTTGCACTATTTGTGATATACCAATCATTTCTGTGCTTCACAAAAAAACGACACCTAATGAATAATTAGACAAAATTGTCACAACCACATTTATTAAAAAATATTGAGAAACTAGTTTCGGTTGTTATACCATTATCAATCTCAATCACAGAGTTTGATTGAGAAATCTCAGTCACAGATTGAGATTGATAATGGTGTAACAACCGAAACTAATTTCTCAATATTTTTTAATAAATGTGGTTGTGACAATTTCGTCTAATTATTCATTATGGATATCTTCCACAATATCACCTTCGCCACTACAAAGAAAAGAAAATGACACCTAGCTCATGTCCTGACTTACATCTCACTCATAGCTTAAAGACAGTCATAATTCAATCGATGCATAAACTACTATTCAGTTGAATTAATTAATGTCTCAATAATGATAGTAAAAACAGTTAAGATAGTGTAAATGTTGAAAAAGGTCGATCTATTGAAAAATTCATATTAAATTGGTGATTGCATCGCTGTTTTTACTCTATCAATAATTAACCAAGACAAACTTTTAAAAACAAACATAACATTTTTTAATTGTTGTTTTTACAGTGATGATGCTATGAAACAATTCTTGCTGCACTTGGATGAGACGGAAGCGTTGGGAAAGAAATTCATAATTCAAGACTTGGACGAACGTCATCTTTTCATTTCAGCTGACATTCTTGAAGTTTTACAAGCAAAAGTCGATGATTTAATGGATCAGATCAGTTTTTCGCTTGCTGACAAAGGCCTGTAAACATTTTCAGATTCTTGTTTTTATTGGAAGAGAATA
This sequence comes from Conomelus anceps, assembly GCA_948455865.1. Taxonomy (NCBI): domain Eukaryota; kingdom Metazoa; phylum Arthropoda; class Insecta; order Hemiptera; family Delphacidae; genus Conomelus; species Conomelus anceps. The sequence goes on from OX418220.1 coordinate 32,371,826, forward strand.
TTAACGAAAATAAAATGGCTACAAAAGTTGCAACAGCTCGTGAGTCTGGCCGTTTGAAAGACTTCAACCAAAAACGAGTCTTGGACGATGCTACAAGAAACAGAAGAGCTAGAAAAGCACTGGAAGCTCTGGAATCTGACAACTCTCACGATGATCCACATCCTGAATTGGGTAAATATCGCTTCCACTTGAAAAAAAAACCAGGCTTTGCTATGAAGTTGGTTGAGGAAGTAATGTATGCTAATAGTAATAATTTTTCTTTTCATTTAAAATCTCCCTATAGTAGTTTATTTCAACTATAATTACTTAATGTAATGTAATATAATTATATTTTTTGTTTTATTTATTAGTGTTGGACCTGGCAACGTAAGATGCATTGAATAAATATCAAATATAAACGCAATAGGTGTAATTATCATATCACCGTCATCGAACATTTTTTCTTGATTGCGCATTGTTAGTTATAACTGGGTCAGACAAATTTATTGAAATTAAAGTCCTCGTATAACAAACAGGATAGCTTTTCATGATTTTTTCTCACTTCTAATATTGTTATTATTTTTCACCTCCATACTAAAAAATTCATTTCTTCCTCCATTATTTTTAAAATATTATAATTATTGTTTATTGAAAAAATAAACCAATAGCAACTTCGAATTTTTAGTATGCTATATTATTTAGTAAATCGATTATTAGTCCAGATCAAAAGAATTCCAGTGTTATAGATGAACAATAAATCATTTCTCAAAAATCCCTGTTCGTCCAAACTATTGTAAATTGAGCTAAATTTTAAATTAAATTCATAGATTCTTCAAATTTTATTAATTTTAGTGCAATTAAATTTTAAATCAATGAACTTTATTTCATTAAGTGATGTTATTCACTTATGGTTAATATGGTTTTGACTGGTAATACCAATGAATAATGTTATGCCACAGCATAACCCAGAAGCTAGAAAACTACTGAAAATTCTCAGAACATATTAATTTTAAAGGGAAAAATAATTTCAGAATAATTTCCATTTAAAAAAATTGTTAATGATGAAAAAGCTCTATTTGAATTCAATTGATTTAATATTTTTTTCTATTTTATTAAGCTAAATGTTATTTTTAAATAAATGTTATCAACTCAAGTGAACTTTGGTTTTCAATTTCGAATCAAGTAACTAAGTTCTATTATTATAAACTTAAAAAGCACTTTTAAATGGAAATTGACTCACATTATGGCATGACGGCCGTTTCGCTCTGTTGTCTAGAGCATCATCAGACGACCCACAGTACGACCCAGAGTGTACTGTGGGTCGTCTGATGATGCTCTAGACAACAGAGCGAAACGGCCGTCACGCTATAACGTGAGTCAATTTCCATTTAAAAGTGTTTTTTAAGTTTATAATACATATTAGTGGAAACAACATGGATCTTCAACATCATAAGTTCTATTAGTTTTATTTATTCAAGTGAATTTCAGTTCAAGTATAGATTTATACATATTGATATGATAAATTTAGAAACGATAGTTTTTCCTTATAAACCGAACTCACGGCAAAAATAGAAGAAATAAAATGATTTTAACTCAATTTTCCTGTAAAAATAAAATAATTATTCTTTAGAATTTGGAGTTATAAAAAAACGTATCACAGATTCGAAGTCAGGGCGACTGCGTGTCAGTACTGCACTTGACCAATGAGGCTATGGCGGAGTTTTGGATTGAGGTGCAATTAGAAGCATTTTAATTATTGTGTTTGAACACTGCCAGTGTACTGAAATCGGGCATTTACTTTCATCATAATCGTTTGTTTGTTATTTATCAAATTCTTGCAGTTTCTGCGGAATTCACAAGACAAACTCACAAAGAACAATCACTGGAAACAATAATTTCAACATTTTTGGTTGTGCTATATTCTCGGGGTGCCTTTGCTGTAAGTTACAAAATTGAAATTTTTAGTAGTGAAAAGCTGAGTGTAATGGCTTATTTCGACACCAGATGGTGCAATACGTTTTCCAGTTTGAAACGAATTTGACCAAAACATTTGATAAATCCTTCAAATAATTGCTTCATTGTCAACTAAAAACAATAATTGTTTTATGACAAATATTTCCAACGTTTTTGGTCACTTGCTCAATTCATCTTAAGTTTAGATTAGGTGACTCTTTGCATGTTATCCCAGTACTGTGGGTACGTTGTACTTCTTTTATCAATTTGTGAAGCAGAAATCCAATCAGCTTTTATGTAAGAGATTTCTAAATACAATCGATAATCTTAGTTACATTCACAAAACATTGATAAATGGCACAGTGTAACCAATTTCCATCTCGTTCGTCTCTGGCTTAATTCACAGTTGTATTCTAACATTTTTGTGTCATCCTTTCACCTCATTCCTCAAGCACAAGCTATAAAATAATCAATCATTTTAAATAATCATAAGAATCCATAAAATACATAATAAAAAGAAATTGAGGAACTCAGGAATATGCCAACTTGAAAACATGTGAAAATAAAAAAGTATATGTTGCTGCTATGGTGTTGTATTCTTGATGAAATTTGTTTAACTCTTATTAAACTGGTGTTTTTCATTACAGTTATGAGCAAAAAATTTCCCAAGTTTCAAGAGACTCTTGATACACGTGGTGGGAGGAAAAAGAAAGCAAAAAGTGCAGAATATTATAAACAGAGGTAATCTTGATAATTTTATATTTGTGATTGTAAATTTATTTTTCAAAGAAAGTGTTACTTGTTGATAGCGTACTGTTGAAAGACGTTCTCACTTGAAGACTCCTTCAGTCAATTTTACTAATATAGAACTCCAAAGATTGTCACAGAATCTCTTATTATTTGGAATTGATTGATGGTGTATGAATTTATTGTAAAATATACAGCGTCTTCAGTAGAATATGCATGACGAAAATTATAAAAAAGATATCAAACTTTTTTTAATGATAACTGGTTCACCTTTATATTGGTGAAGATGATGTTGTGGTAGATATCCATAGTGGTCAAGACCATATTTTGTTATAAGCCCACATTGTTGAAAAACTGATACTCTTGTTTTGCTAGTTATATATTATTCTCTATCAAATTCATATTCTCATATCAGATTGTGTGATATTAAAAACGGTCCAAATGTTAAAATGTAGTTTTTTTGTTAATTATGAATGTGGCAATATCAAGTGTTGCTCATAACTACTTATCTTTTTATAATTGAATTGTAAACTCTACATAACATGTAGATTAAATCAAATTTATTAATCAAAATATAATTAATATAACAATATAGAATAAATAAATCAATACAGAATATTTTTAATAATTAGTATTATTCCAAAAATATGCTACTTCATAGTAATACTGCATAACTACTTTCATAGATCAAGCAGAGACAAAAAAAATCTGTTCCAAACTCATTTTCTTGAATAATACTTCCCCATTTTTCTTATCTAAATAGATTCCAATCTAAAAGTATGTGATCTTCGTATGTAAATAACTGTATTTACTCATTACCTCTGGTGTCCACTTCTAGAGTATCTACTGCTAAGCATTAGCTGCTATACTTTATAGTATTTGATTGTAGCTTCATACATTACTGCTATACATTAGATTGACGACAACTTTGTTCTGTAAGATAAATTTCATTTCATGTGATGAGCTATCAGACAGGTTACTTCAATATTATTCCGGAGATAACAGTATCAACTTGATTTTTGTGTTTTTATTGGAATTTCTCATATTTTTGTGTTGTTTTTCAGCGAATAACTAGACATTTTTCTCCTTTTTCACAGAACCTATTATTGAAGTTTCCATCGAACATTCTCTCTCACTCCCCTAAACAAACCTTCCTTTTTTCTGTCTACTTCCAACGATTCTCATCACTTCACTACTTTCTCCTCTTTCTCCTCATTGTTGAATCCTTTCACAAAATGTACGTCTTTCATCCTTAGTAAGTTATGACTTCATACTGCTGTTTCTGCTCATTTCTGTAGTAATATCGGAATGATAATCTGATAGCTTAAATTTTAATATCTAAATTCTAAATAATTATTCATTTTATCATTCTTTTATGAAATTCTTATATCCAGTATAACACATTTTTTAATTACACTGGATATTATTTTACTATTATTATTTTTAATTACACTGGATATTATTTTACTATTATTATTTTTGTACTTCAGAGCCATATCGGCCTAGGTCACACTTGATTTATTTTATAGCTGATCGAAAAAACGATAATTTTTCTCTGAATTTTATTGGAGAAAATGTCCGAGCCAGACTGGTCTCAGTTTTTTTAGAATTTTAGGCGTGCTATCGCCCGTTACATAGTGAACAGCTGAATATGAATTTTATTTGAATACGTCATACGATTGTATGTCATCGTTCGAGCCACAATGCAGCAAAATTTATTACATGTGTGATGAGCCTATTATACCAGATAGGCCTAAATAGTAATTTGGTGGAGAATGATGTGGTCTCCAAAGTAGTGGTTTTCCTTCTATTTCTTATGTATTTTTAGGCGCTAAATCCGGATCTGATGTTTATCATTTCAAAAAATTAATGCTTCACAAAATATTTCAATTATGGGTGTCTTGCCAAAAAATCTAGTTTTGGTAACTTTATGGAAGAAAAATCACATAATTTCACAATATTTTTTTCCAGTTCTTTAAAAGTGCTGTAATCTAGAAAATTAGGTGTCGTAGCTAGATATATTCAACATGCTACATGCAAGTCTTAAAGTAGTTTTTGGTGGCAACAAGTCACAATTAACCATATGTAGTGTGGCAGCCTCAACTGTAGAACCAGTATCATTGTTTTCAAATTTAAAACCAGAATGTAAGCCAATCACAATCAAGTATCGTCGCCATAGCACAGATGATTTAAAGTATTGAAAACGAAGTAAGTAAATTGCTTAAAGACGATGTTATAGAGCCTAGTATGTCTCCATGGAGGGCTCAAGTGTTGGTAGTTACAACTGAAAATCATAGGAAATGAATGGTCATTGACTACTCCAAAACTATAAATCATTTTACATTACTGGATGCTTACCCACTACCAAGAATCGACGATATTGTTAACAAAGTTGCAAATTATGAGTTTTTCAGTACTATTGACTTGAAAAGTGCGTACCACCAAGTTAAGATAAGAAATGAACAAAAACACTGCAGCATTTGAGGCATGTGGTCAACTCTACCAGTTTAAGTGTATTCCATTTGAGGTCACTAATGGGGTAGCAGCATTCCAACGTGTAATTTACCAAGTCATCCAATCAGAACAGTTACAAGACACTTACTTTGATGATTTCACAATCTGTGGAAAAACACAAGAACAACATGATAGTAAGCTGCATTGACCCTGAAGCACAGTTCATTGTAGAAACTGATGCATCTGAGCTCACCATTGCTACTACTTTGACTCAATCAAACTGTCCAGTCGCATTCTTCTCAAGGATACTTTCTCCAGCAGAACAAAGACATTCAAGTGTTGAAAAAGAAGCACAAGCCATTGTGGAAGCACTGCAAAAATGGCATCACTACTTGGTTGGCAAACATTTCAAGCTGATTACTGACCAGAGGTCGGTAGCCTTTATGTTTGATAACAACCATCATCATGGCAAAGTGAAAAATGAAAAGATAATGAGGTGGAAACTGGAATTGTCTTGCTTTCATTATGATATTGTATACAGACTCGGCAAAGATAATATGGCTGCAGACTCCCTATCGAGAGTATGTTCTTCAATCCAAAATCAAGAAAAATTGTTAATTGATTTACATGTGTCTCTATGTCACCCAGGTGTCACACATTTGTACCACTGGGTTTGGAGTAAAAACTTACCCTACTCGATTGATGAAATCAGATGTATAACAAACTCCTGCAATGTGTGTGCTGCTGTGAAGCCCAGATTCTTCAAACACGAAGGGATTCTAATCAAAGCCTTATGTTATGTTATGTTTGAAGGGACGGATTCAAAGATCCAGAAGATTCAAAGATCCTCACACGTCAACCGAAGCTTATTGTGTGTCCCTAGTACGTTAGTTAGGCAAACCAATACCTGTGCCCTTTACAAGATCCAGGAGTTTCTTCCCTATGCTAACGTCCCATTCATCACCTGGTTGCTTAAAGCCAAACAGAGCCATTCTCCTTGCCCCGAGTCTCTCGCAATCCAGTATGATATGCTTGGCAGTCTCTTCAGACTGATTGCAAAGCCTACACATCTGATTTTCATTTCTGAGTCCGATTGTGTGGAGATGTTTCCTGAAGTGGCCATGTCCAGTTATCAGAGCAATTAGCTGCTTAACCTGACCTCTACCCAGCCTCACCAGCCAGTTGGTGAAGTAGGAGCTTGTGTCTGCTAGCAGCCTTTTGCCAAGTGCTTGGCCTGAGTGACCTTGCCATTGCTGGTGATGTAAGTCCCTGGACCATTTGTTTATTGTGTGGAAGGCAGTAGTTTTGCTTATGCCACAGCTTGGCTCTGGGCCAAAGAATGACCTACTAGAACCTTGCTTAGCAAGCCCATCTGCACACTCGTTGCCACCTATGCCTACATGGCCAGGTACCCAACCAAGATGCACAGAGTTGTGTGTTGCGAGCTTGCTGAGTGTTTTGTGACACTCCCACACCAATTTTGACTTGATTTCATTAGAGTCAAGAGCCTTGAGGGCTGCCTGACAATCTGACAAGATTACTATATGCTTGTCGCAATAGCGTCTGGCAATGCCTATATTGGCACAAGCCATGATGCCCCAAATTTCTGCTTGAAAGATAGTACAGTATTGTCCCAGACTTGCACAGATTTCTGTTCTGGGTGATTCACTGTACACCCCATAGCCAGATTTCCCTTCAATAAGAGAGCTGTCTGTGTACCAGACAAGGCTACCTCTCCTGATATAGGGCCCTTCCTCAGACCTCCACTCCTCTCTAGAGCAGAATTTAACAGAAAAAGGTTTAGTGAAAACCATCTCCATACTCATGACATCTGAAGTCATTTCAAGCACAGGGCTATGAGCAACAGCTTTGGTGATTGTGCAATGGCCTGTTCCAGACAGGCCTTCCCTCCATTGGCCTGTGACTTTCAATCAATAGGCTGATTTTCGTGCTTCTGCCTTGATAAAAATATCCAAGGGCAGCAAGCCAAGAGCAACTTCAAGAGTTGCTGATGGGCTGCTCCTGAAAGCTCCAGTGACTAGGAGTGTGCCCATCCTTTGTAAACTTGTGAGTTTGGCTGTAGCTGTAATCTGGTTCACCTTTGTCCACCAGACTAGTGATCCATATGTGACTTGAGGCCTTATTACTGCCTTGTACAGCCACAGCGCTATGTGAGGCTTGATCCCCCACATGGAGCCTGCAAATCTCCTGGACGTCATAAGCGCCCATTTTGCTTTGTGCAGTATATTATTCAAATGATTGTTCCAAGTCAGCTTGGAGTCGATAGTCAGCCCCAGGTATTTGACTATACCTGATACTTTGAGCTGTGTTGGTCCAAGTTTCAACTGGGAGAGAGACTCCAGGTTCTTTTTCCTTGTAAATGGAACAACTACAGTCTTTGAGGGATTTATACTTAGTCCCTCTCCAAGACACCAGTCATTAACAAATTGAAGGTTGACGTTCATGACATCAGCAACAATATTTGTGAACCTTCCCTGTACCATGAGGACTATGTCATCTGCATAGCCCTGGACAAAGACACCTCTACTAGTGAGTTCACAGAGGAGACCATCCACCACAAGGTTCCACAGAAGAGGAGAAAGCACACCTCCCTGCGGACAACCTTTTGCAGGTATGATCACCATCGATTTGTCTTGAAGATCAGCCCTGATCCGCCTGGAGTGGAGCATGGCCTCAATCCACCTACATATAGCAGACTCAAGACCATGCCCATGCACTGCCCGGACCATGGCCGTGTAAGTAACATTGTCAAAAGCACCCTCAATGTCCATGAAGGTGCATAGAGCAATCTCCTTGGCAGCAAGGCTGTCCTCCACCCTGCTCACAAGTTGATGCAGGGCTGTTTCACAGGACTTACCAGGCTGATAGGCATGTTGATTCCGATGAAGAGGAGTACCTGAAAGCACTCCCTTTCTTAGATGTCTCTCCACCAGTCTCTCCAGTGTCTTCAAGAGAAACGATGTAAGATTGATGGGGCGAAATGATTTTGCAGTTGAGTAGTCTGCTCTTCCTCTCTTGGGAATGAAGACCACCCTACTGAGGCGCCAAGCTTGAGGGATGTACCCATAAGCCAGACTTGCTCTGAAGAGTTCGCACAGGAGGACCAAGAGAGCTTCTGGTCCTTGCTGCAACATAGCCGGTATGATACCGTCCCCCCCAGGAGATTTGAATGGGCCAAACTTGGAGATGGCCCATTTAACTTTGGAAAGTGTGACAATACGTCTGGCTAAAGTCCAGCTTCCACGATCAGCTCTTGGTCGTGAGCCCATTTCGCTGTTGCCAGACATGCCTGAGCAAGCACCCTCAAAAACACAGTCTGGAAAGTGAGTCTCAAGGAGAAGTTTGAGACTTCCACCAGTTCCAGTGGTATATTGTCCCCCTGGTAACCTCAGAGTTCCCAGGAGGCCAATTGGGCTTGAAGCTAAGACACGCTGCAGTCTTGCTGCTGCCCTAAGACTATTTACCTCCTGTGTAAACAGTCTCCAAGAGTTCTCTTTGGCTTTCTTGATTGCAAGGCTGTATTCTGTGAGTGCCCTGTGGTATGGTTCCCAGTTACGGCTCCGTTTGCAATGGTTATGAAGCTTCCTGACAACCGCCCTTCTGCGGTCAAGGTCAGCAGTCCACCATTTAGTATTAGTACGACTCTTTCCCTGCCGCAATGGACAATTGTCCTGAAAGCAGCTTATGATTGTATTCTGAAGATCGGAAGCAATCTGATCAATGTCTGCAAAGCAGGTGACCCTCTTGCCTAATGATCCAAGTTGAGACAGGAGGTCAGACTTATAGAGTGACCATTCTGTTCTCCTTGGATCTCGATAGCAGGATGAGCTGCCTTCACTTTGCAGGTTAAAACAGATGAACCTGTGGTCAGACAAAGAGGCCTCATGACTTACGTGCCAATTGTCGATGGCAATAAGGAGTCCTTCTGAGCAAAGTGTAATGTCAATAACCTCACTTCGATTTCGTGTAACGAACGTTGGACGGTTTCCAGCATTACAGACATAAAGATTATTAGATATGAGAAACTGAAGGAGAGCCTCACCTCTTGGATTAGTGTCAGAGCTTCCCCATCCAATTGTGTGATGAGCATTGGCATCACAACCTAAAAGGAGTTGTTGTCCGCCAGCGCAAGATGACTCCACCAGAAGTTCGAGTTCTCTTGATGGAGGAAGGTCCCCGGAGTCGTAAGGCAAGTAAACCGAGCCTGCAATTGTGCTCCATTCCTTGCCTTCATTGCTCCAGGTTATAGACACCGCAGTGAGATCTCTAGAACAGAATTCAGTGAGTGTTAGGCAGTCCATACCTCTCTTCACAAGTATGCAGGTTCTGACATTTTTGAGAGAGGTACAGTAAATTAACCTACCCTTGGTATCACCCAGGCCTGCAACCCTTCCTTGGTGAAGCCATGGTTCCTGGATCAGTGCCAGGTCAAATCCCTCTCTGAGGAAGAACTGGCAGAAAGCAGCTGAGGCTGCTTTACTGTGATGTAGATTGATCTGGAGGACCCTGGGCATTGTCCTTGACTGTTGTTGAGACAATTGAGACTTGCCAGAGTCCTAGGTTGGCTCTAGAGTTGGCCGACCTAACAGCATTGAAGCAGGCCTCATCCAGGAAACAGACAAATCCATAACCTTTTGGGTCTGGCTTGGCTGGCAGGACCTTCCACTCCTTCACCTTCAAGGTGGGGTTTTGCTTGTCAAGCATCTCAAGGACCTTTTCTGGAGTCTTTTTCAGAAGCTTTGGATGAGCTCTAAAGAATACCCTCATTGACTTCATAATGTCTTTCCTCAGACCAACAATGAGTTTCTTCTCCCCAAGTGGTTTGAGTCTGGGGATGAGTACCTCCAGCCAATGCTTAGTAGCATCGTTAATGCAGGATATAATCAAGACACCTTTTTCCATGTAGGTGCCTGCAAATGATGGAGTGCAGCCGTCCTCCAGGAGCTCATCCATAATGGCGTCTTCAATGACTTCTCCTTGCTCTGCTGAAAGCTTAGCCTCAGGATAGCTTTCCAAGACAATGGCCATTTTGGTGGCAGAAATGTCCCTGTAAGAGACTCCTTTACTAGAAGTCCCTAGATTAAGGGGTTGGACATCATGACCTCTATGAGTTCCACTCCTGGCCTTTTTTGTAGGTCCTTCCGCTGAGGGAGGGGTGGCCATGTTGCCTCTAGGGCGCTTGGCCACCCTTGACCCAGCCTCTAGACCCACATTTGTGCCTGGAGTTTCACCCATCTCTGGTCTCTTAGGTTTTTTCTTTTTACCCCTCCGAAACTTTGCTGGGTCAAAAGCTTCACCTCTCTCAAGAAGTTTTGCCTGAATGGCCGCCCTTCTTTGGGCAGTGGTGAGGTTTGGTTTCTTTACCCGCAAGCTGCTCAGTTGCTCTATGGCATCTTCAAGCATACCGGCGGATTTTGGTGTTTCTGGACTTCTGAGAAGCTCATCCTCCCCCTCCAGTGGGGCTGATGCGATTGAGCTCATGTCGTCCATGTTGATATCCATAGAAGCCTTCTCAATGTTGATAGCCTCTACATGAGAATGCAACGGAACCTCCTGTGTTCCTGATGCACCCATTTCAGATTGAGGAACCTGCCCTGATGGGGCGGATCCTGATGGGTTTGAGGGCAAGGCAACTTCTGGAGTTACCTTGGGGTTTGGTTCTGGTTGTTTTGAATTTTGGAGATTCATGTGGTTCCCACGAGCAGCTAGGGAAGTGGAGTCAACCCAGACAGAGCCCCGCATGCCCGGGCAAGCCTACATACTGCAGGAGGGCGCCTGGTGTCCTGCAGGCACCGTTTGAGACACTGTACAAAAGGCCCAGTGTCATCCACCCATCAGCACGGTTCACATCACACCTTGGGTTGGCCTATAACAGAGAAAGAGGAAAGGGTGGAGGAAGGGGCTGGGATGAAGAGCAGGATAAAGGATAGGTTTCCAGGATAATGAGGTCAACGGACAGTTGCCCTTTTAGTCGCCTCTTACGACAAGCAGGGATACTGTGGGTGCAATTCTACTACCCCCACCCACTGGGTGGAATCAAAGCCTTAGCATTTGAATGACTAAATATCGATTTTAAAGGCCCTCTGCCTTCATCAAGTTGAAACCGTTACCTATTAGTAATAGTAGACAAGTTTTCATGGTTTCCTTCTGCTTTCTTGTGTTCAGACATGTCATCATCTACAGTTAAGTTGAAACTAAAAACTCTATTTTCTACTTTTGGGGTTCCTAGTTACATACATTCAGACAGAGGAACATCATTTCTGAGCCAAGACTTAAAAAGTTACTTGAATTCACTTGGAATCCCAACTAGTAGAACCACTGCATACAATCCAGCAGGTAATGGACAGGTTGAAAGATACAATGGCATTCTATGGAAAACGATTGAGCTAGCATTGAAATCACTCAACTTGGAAATAAACCAATGGGAGTCTGCTCTAGAAGATGCCCTCAGCTCAGTGAGATCAATACTTTGCACAAATCAAACTCCTCATGAGCGTATGTTCTTACATCCACGTAGATCTGGGAACAATGGTGTTTCAGCTCCTTCTTGGCTTCTCAATTCCGGCCCTGTCTACTGAAGAAATTCAATCGTACGTCCAAGTATGAGCCACTTGTTGAAGAGGTTCAACTTCTTCATGGGAATGCTGAGTATGCCCTTGTTAAGTTGCCTGATGGAAGGGAAACTACTGTGTCAACACGTCATCTTGCTCCGGTTGGAGAGTACCAAGACAGAGATAACATAGAACAAACTGATTTTGAAAGTGATGAAAACAATCTATTACCCACTTCTCAACCTGAGCCTGAATACCTTCCTAGTCCACAATCAACACAGAACCAAGAGAATGAAATGAGTACTACTGCCAAGAATTCACCACCTAGACAAGAGAACGATAACACAAATCCGAGAAGAAGTTCCAGAAGCAGAAGACCTCCTAATTATTTAACTGATTAGATTCATTAACCTTAGGGAGGAAGAATGTAGTAAAAAATCATATGTTCAAACATGTGTTTTGAATTCTTATTTACTGTTTTGTTATGTTCATAAACAAACTCATTCTAATTCAATGTAGTATCGTTCAAGTTATTAAAAACCTTTCTAAAGGTGTTGAAAGTTTCTCTTGCATTTATTATATTTGGCTGAATGTGAGTGCATTTATTATATATTCACAATATAAAACTGACTACAAGTCATTAAATTTACAACTTATTGATTTGTTTTTAATCACCATTATTTCATTTTCCAGATTCCGAAAAAGCCTTGTTCAACTTGTAGAAGAGGACAGAAATTATCACCCCGATCCTCCCAACTACATGACAGCTATGGCCATGCCATCGCAATTTCCTGAAAGACATTTTTGTGCAGTGTGCGGATTCCTCAGCAACTATACATGTGTTCCTTGTGGGGCCCGTTACTGCTCTGTTAGATGCTTGGGAACCCATCGAGATACACGTTGTCTGAAGTGGACCGCGTGAAAATTAAAACTTAATGCAAAAAATGTTTTGTTGAAGATGACTGAATGTCTTTCGTGATTGATTGAACAATTAATAGATTCTAAGGTATGGGTATGGAGTTTAATTCTTGTGAATGTTTTGTTTGTGGAGAAATAAAAGATCTCTTACTGTAGTCTAGCTTTGCCCTACAGGCTAACGCATCTTTAATAATATTGCTAAGCTTATTGGAACTTATCAATGTATACTCCATTTTTCATTTCTCCTGAAAAATATTCCATTTTTGTATCTTTGAAAATATCGTGAATTAAATGTTTATTGATAAATGCTCAGTTTTCGATTTTTCTGTTTATTCTATCTAATGCAGTTGATGGGTAATTAAATAAATAAGTTGATGTTAGTTGGAAAGATTAAAGTAGTCATTATTGCAATTAAAATTCATCCTGTACTTTCTGTACATCGTGTAACAAAGTACACTTTGGCTCTATAAAGCGATTCCGAAAAACGAGGAGCTCGAAAAGTCTGGCCTAGCAAAATAAAAAGCATATTTCTGATAGTTTTTGAAAGCCTTCATTTACTGTTGTGGTCTGTCGAGTTGATCCCTGGCCGATTCTTCCTCTTCTCCTGCAATTCTCTGCTACTGTGCATTGCAATAACATTAGCCCTGGATACAACTAGGCTAGTTGAAGCTGGCTGCAGCGCAGAAAACCTGTTTGTCTCTGGCCTTATAGAATTAGGAATAAATCTATAGAGCATGCGCAGTTGGCTTCCTACTACCTCCGCCCGCTCTCGCACCGAAAAACCAGGGATCTACTATAAAAATTGAATTCTCTATAATTTGGTACCAAATTTTTCTATTATATCTAATATGTATGATGTTGAAGATCCATCTTGTTTCCACTAATATGTATTATAAATTTAAAAAACACTTTTAAATGGAAATTGACTCACGTTATGGCGTGACGGCCGTTTCGCTCTGTTGTCTAGAGCATCATGGCCTTCCTATGGGCTCCCCAATTTCTTGCATCCTAGCTGAAATCTTTATCCACAATATAGAACAAAAACATATCCTACATAATACAGACAAAATCATCAGCTGGCATCGATATGTTGATGACATTCTAATTCTATACAAAGGCAATAAAAGACAAACTGAAATATTCCACACCAATCTCAATAAAATCCATCCAAATTTAAAATTTACCTTAGAACTTGAACACAATAATAGTATAAACTTTTTGGACATCACTATTACAAAGCAGGAACATTCATTCAAAACATTTAGAATTTACAGGAAACCCACAACAACTGATACAATAATCCATAACACATCAAATCACCCAACCCAACATAAACACGCCGCTTTCAATCACATGCTCCACCGACTAACAATCATTCCTATGTCACAAGAAGATTACAATATAGAATTGAATACTATAAAATACATAGCACAACAGAATGGTTACAAACACACACTAATAGACAAACTACTGCACAGAATATCAACAAAACCAATCACTCACACCAGCAACAAACAGAATGACAACCCCCATACATTCATCACACTTACCTACCTCAACAACAAAACTCATAAAATAGCAGCTTCATTCAGGAAACTCAAATATAAAATAGCTTACAGAACAACTAATTCACTCAAAAAACACCTACATTCTCAGACAACATCTCAAAACAAGTACAACAGATCTGGAATTTACAAATTGAAATGTGATGACTGCAACAAGTTCTATATAGGACAAACTGGCAGGACATTCACCACTAGATTCAAAGAACATACAAGAGCCATCTCACACCCAAACACACATTCCACTTTTGCTGAACACATCATTTCAACAGGCCACAGTTATACAGACATTGACACTAATTTAGACACACTACACTTCACTCACAAAAGCCAGAAACTCAATGTTTTAGAACAATATGAGATATACAAACATGCAAAGCAGCAACCTGACAATATTTTAAATGATCAACTTAACTTCTTCTCACATACTCTATTTGACAAAATAATCCCAATTTCAAACCTACCGCCTACTCATCCCCCCCCCTTCACCATTCCAACATACATAACCGTCAAACTCATGCCTTGAATCAGTGTACTGTGGGTCGTCTGATGATGCCCTAGACAACAGAGCGAAACGGCCGTCACGCCATAACGTGAGTCAATTTCCATTTAAAAGTGTTTTTAAGTTTATAATAATGATTACACTTCACTCACAAAAGCCAGAAACTCAATGTTTTAGCACAATATGAGATATACAAACATGCAAAGCAGCAACCTGACAACATTTTAAATGATCAACTTAACTTCTTCTCACATACTCTATTTGACAAAATAATCCCAATTTCAAACCTCCCGCCTACTCATCCCCCCACCCTTTCACCATTCCAACATACATAACCCTCAAACTCATGCCTTGAATCAGTGTACTGTGGGTCGTCTGATGATGCTCTAGACAACAGAGGGAAACGGCCGTCACGCCATAACGTGAGTCCATTTAAAAGTGTTTTTTAAGTTTATAATATATATCTAATAGTTATTGTTATTTAAAATATCAAAATTAGGGTATAAAGGGTAAAAGTGTTATAAAGTGTGAATAACCACTACTTAGGATCATTGCACGCCAAAAAGATATGTTTGAAGAAGTCGAAATATGCCAAATAAAGTTTTCTAGAAGTTCCAGAAATCAACTTTTTTCTGAACATAGATTTGCTGCAATATAGGGAAAATTGAGATTTTTATTGATCCTGAGTATTTTCAGGTTAATATGGATTAGTTGTTTTTATAGATATAGATTAGTTTTTTCTAAACAGTGTTATGAAAAATATTGATTGATGTCAATGATATGGAAGGAGAAGTTGTTGCCTACAATTTGAGACAAATTTTTTTTTTTACTTCATGTATTTTTCGAGCTACAGCTATTCGAAAGTGAAAGTCACAATTTTCCAAGTATAGGGGAAGCATGAACACTCCCCTTTCAATTAAAATGACAAATTATGGTCCGATTCAACATATGAATTTGGACAGCCTTTATGAGCTGAGTAGAATTAGGTATCACACGATAGTGAAAATTAGGGTCCAATTGCTAGCCCCCAATCTACCACTCTAAAACTCTCTCCACTCCAATCTCTCCACTTTAAAACTGAGCATTTTTTTTGAGCAGTAAAGAGTTTTTTTCTGATAGTATGGGGTCTTGGTAGCGATAATGCAAAGAAAAAACTGTAACTAATTTAATTTTTTAAGAGATTTGTTTAAAGACCCTTATTCAAATTTTCTGGTGGTTTTCGAATCTTTCAACATCTTTTAACGGCTCTAGCTCGAAAACTACTGCAGATAAAATGGAAGAACTAGTTTCAAAATGTACCTTACACCGTGTTCTTTGAAGCCACATTTAAGTTGTCAATGTGCGTTTCATCATTCGTTAAATACGTGTGCTAAACACATAATCGTGCTTTATTCAATAATCGTTATTACATGGACAAAAAACAAAAGAAATAATAAATGTGCTAAACACATAAAAAATCTAAATTTCTCATTTTTAGCGAAAAATATTTTTCTAAAAATACTGCATATCCGTCAATTTTTATAATATTGAAACTGTTCTGGTACAAATTACGGAAGGATTTGTCTTGTTTGAATCAGTATACGTCATGCTAATCCATCCGATGCATGGTTTTGGAAATATTTAGCAAAAACTAAAAAGTTCCAAATGGTTTTGAGGTTTTTTTTGCAAATTGTGGAGGTTGCACAGGGTTTACGACGGTGAAAATTTAGTTCCAGACTAAGCATACGTGTCCAAACAACAAAGCAAAAAATCAGAACTTAATAAGTTTTGCAAGCAGGAATGTATAAAATGACAGGACTGCTAGTTTTTTTGCGGATCATTCCCACTTTAGATTGTCTCGTGCTTGTAGTGAATAAATGAACTTGAATTTTTAAAGTATTCACTTTGCTTTTGTTTTAGTAATGCTTTGCTTTTGTTTTATTCACTTTGTTTCTGTTGCATAGTAATTACTACCTTGCCCAACTTGTTGAATAAAAGATAAGTTTTATAAGAGGTACTCACACTGCTGATTGAGTAGCGGATGTTCATCAACCTGACCAAGTTTTTATTTAACTAATGTTTACCAAATGCTGATTCTGGCTGGCCATTTATTCTATGAATTAGTGCCGCAGTGATTAGGGCGTTTATCTCTGGTTGACTGCTACTCCTACGGTCACGGGATCAATTCTCGTTCAGCCTGGCTAATTATCATTCACATCATTACCCATGCACAAATCTCAGACTCACGTGGACTCTCTTAATAATTTTTTTTCAGTAAACCAAAATAATGAAAATTCTTTTATTTAGAATTCCCAACCTTCTTTAGCTTAGAGCACACTACCTAAAAATTGCATTTAGTCACGGCGCATTTGATTTACTAATTTCCAAAACTCCAAGTATTGTGATCGGAACAGATAAAATCAAAATCCTTAAAAGAAGGCGGAGACTAAGTGATATTGTGATTTAAGTCTTATGATGACTCTGTGCTATCATCATTATGCGTTGGAAATGAACATAATAAATAGGCTACCGTAATAATTGTGTTCATTAGTGAATAATTTTTTATGTAATGAGTTGGATGATTAAACAAAATATACCAGGCTGAAGAAGAATCGAACCCGTGACCGCAAACGTAGCAGTCAGCCAGTCTTATCAGAGAAACATCACCGCAGCTGCCAATTACGAACTACATATCAATAGTATGCCCACTCAAATTAGACAAAAATGTGGCCATCGAAAGGAACAATCGATAGAGAAATTGATTTTTCGCCAATCACTTCCTCTTATGTTGGGTAATAACATACCAAAAGTCACCAAGGGTGGGAGCTGAGCTTGATGATGGAGGGGGGTGGAAAGGTACAATTTTTTAGTTTTTTGCTTATAACTCAAATCGATTTTTTTGTTCTTATCAAAGTTGAAGCTGACAAAATTTTCTACAATAACGATTGTAGACTATAAGCTTGTTGAGTAACAGACAATAGAAGGTTTATTTGAGTAAATGGACTAAATTCACATTTCAGCACTTCCTTTTCCATACAGAACCTCTACTTGCCAATAACCAACATATTTGTCAATATAAGTAGGAGGGGATAAAAGGTGCAGTCAACTCAACAAGCTGCTTCACTGATTGGCCTATAAGATGTGGAAAACGCTAGAATCGCTTTCATGAGTTCTTTTTTTCAGATTAGCTTATTTTAATCCAAGTCCCCGGTTATTTTGATACATTTGAGTTCACTTACCTTTCACTGAGTATTCACGGCACACCTAAGGGGAATCGGGGATCTTGTTGCACACTCGGGGATCTTGTGATTAGACTCAATAATAGACTCAATTTGTAAGTTTTTTTTGCCACCTTATCTTCATAAATTACTTTTCTTTTCATTGGTGATTCTTAAAAAAACAACTGTAATATAATGAGCTCCAAAGAATTTAGCAAGAGAGTTGCCCGTTGCTAAGGTTGCTGTTATCGCTAATAATTGGGGCAGATAATAACTTTTCCCGGTTCTTTTTCTGTTTTGTTTGATTCCCCCTTCAGTCTCCTACAATAATTCAAAGCCTTACAGGTTGGAAACCTATCGCCGTAAAGGAGATGTGAAGAATTTTTAAGAGCTTCCTCGATCGCTGCTTGCTGATTCTGATTACAGCGCCGTCGTCGTCACAGTTCGCTAAGGCACTGATGGAAAAAGTTATATATTCCGGTCTGCTTCTTAGAACACCGCAAAGAAGAAAAGTCATAATTACTGGGAACAGTGAAATAATTGGATTTCTGCCTTTTGTAATGATAATGGGAATAATTTTGACGGGAAGGGAAGAGAAGCAAAGTTTCTGGGCTGGATGGAAAAGGTGTAGTTGGATAGGAAAAAGACAGCAACCAACGATCTGCTTGAACTCGTCGAAAAGCTTGAATTGATTCCTCACCCCCTCTCATACCCCCAACCACAGCTCTCCTCACAACTTTTAATTGCTTCTCAAAATGTAGCGGTGGCTCAAATTGAGAAGCTTTTTTCACCACAGAGCGAATTTTCAAACGAGTAATAAAGCCGAGCTTATTTAAATATAAAATGTATCGGGCTTTGAAAATTATATCTCATTTCAATCCCATATCTGTCTCTTTTCTTGCAATAATTAAAATTCTCGGATTGGAATAGCGTCTTTTTTAGCGTAAATTAAGCCACACTATTCAACTCGGCGACCGTCACTTTCCAAGTTGTTTCTTAGAAGTTAGGTATTATCCTCCAAAAACCGAGTAGGATTTTTTTAATGCAATCTCAAAGGATTCCTGAAGGGGCTTCTCTAAAACTTATCTATCACTGAATACCGTAATGAATACTCTTATAAAGTTTATTATAGAAATAGTCGAGCAGTCCTCTTCAATTACTTCTTAAGGGTATTCATTGTTGATACTGTAATTGTGGTCTTCAGCTTTAGCCATTTTATTAATATCACTTTGAAAACAGTTCTATAATTTAAAAAATTTAATTTTAATATATTAGATTCTTGGATTTCTTGTTCCATAACGATGCGTTGTTAATATTAACATTTTATTGTAAATTCAACTATACTTGCAGTCAATCTTAATTGTGAATAAATAATATTTCTACTCACTTTTGGCCAAAATAGTATTTAAATATTGTATAGAGTAGAAATATTATTTATTCACAGTTAAAATTGACAGAAATTTTTTGAATTTACAGTAAATATTTAATATTAACAACCCAGATCGTTATGGAACACGAAATCCAAGAATAATTTCATTCAGCAAGACAAGCTATATCATCCATGCTTACAGATCATCAGTGTTTAAGGTTGGATGAAAACATCTACATATTCAATTCAACAAAACCTATCTCAAACTCAAAATTACACCAAACTATGCTTAATTCAAAACCAACAAAAAATCAAAGCCAGCTCAAATAGGTAGTCAAAACTAAAGCAGAAACTATCTTCATCAAGGAGAGCATCAAACTTTTACATAAACAGAAAGACACACACAATTTAAAACTTCTCAAACTACATCTACGGTATCTAACTCAAAAAAATACAGATAAAGTTTCTTTCTTGAATTAGCAGAAACAACAAACACTTGATAAAGTTAAACTAAGACAAAACAAAAAATACATAACCTAACACCTCCTAAAACAACCATTCAATCTGCTCACACTTTTTGCAGTAAAACTGTCAACCTAACAAACAGGCCAAAAGTGAGTAGAAATATTATTTATTCACAATTAAAATTGGCTGCAAGTCGTTGAATTTACAATAGAAAGTTCAATTTATTCATAGACATGTCATAGAATATACATCAGTCAGCATTGACAACAGTCATACAAGGTAACCAATACATAAAATAAAATCTAACAACATAAAAACATGAACACATTAAACAAACAATTCATTAATTCAAGTAACAAAATTACAGTCAATCTTAAAATTATGGTTACTGCTTGAATGAGTCAATAATAATGAAACACGCACCTAGTTTGATGTCAAAATTAGTTTAAAAAAATAAATAGGCTATGCCTGGTACATAGTATAGTCAAAACTTATCATTTAATAATCAGTTTTTGATTTTAATTGATTAGAGCCTGCCAACTATAGGGGCATCCACTTATCAACCAGTCCTTAAGCCTTCTTTTGAAAATGCTAGCTGATTGTGCTTTCTTCAAGTGGGTTGACAACAAATTGAAAACTTTTTTACCCATGCTCAGAGCTCAATTTGTAAAAAGTAGTTCTATGAGGTTCAATTCTTATAGCATTCCTGGACCTAGTATAATGACATCAGTGGCATATATAGAATTGTTTTTGGGGAGGGGGGGGGGGGGGGGGGAGGCTGAAATCTCAGAGTCAACAAAGGCTTCCCAAGAAATTGAAAGTACTGTTGTGGACACAGAAAGAAAAAAGAAGGAACAGTGATTTTCAGTGTTATCTGCTGATTGCTGTGTCAGTATTAACTTCCATTTACTATTAAGCAGCGTGTTGTACTATCCCCGCACTCTCTTTGCCAGTGGCGTAGCCAGGGGGGGGCCCATGGGGCCCGGGCCCCCCCCCCGAAATTTCAGAAATAAAAAATTCTCAAATAACTAATAGATAAGGACTTATCAAAGCCGAAGGGTTCTATCTGTTTTGTTGTATTATAACGAACAGATTACAGAAACCCTGTTTGTGTAATGGAATATAGCTACAGTTATAGTCAGATTAATGCATTTTTCAAATTTTTCCTCAATATTTACTCCTATAGAAACTTGTTAGGTGCTCAAATGGATAATTTTGATTTAAAATGAGCTACGAAATCGAATAAAACATGTTAGAAAACTATGACTACCATAATTGTTTATTTATTACATTAAATAAAATGAAATTTTCAAGTTTGAAGTGGATTAACTTTGTTAATTATTGATAAATCACGTTTTAGAATAAACTCATCTTGTAGAAAATTTAGTTTTGAAGTTAAAATTCAGTATAACCCACTAGCCTGAACGCACCCAAAGTTCATAAAATTGGGATTTTATAAATGAAAACACACAAATAAATGCAAGTTCTATGCAAGCGTGTAAAATCAGTGTGCTATGATAAAAAAAATTCCGATTTCATGAACTTTGGGTTGGGTGCGTTTTAGGCTAATGACATAAATTATATGAAACTTATAATAATTTGTATTAATTTTGAGATTCAGTACATAAGTTAAGTATGATTAGTTCCAATTCAAGGGTTTTGACTCAAAATAGTCACAGATATCGGTATATCAAACTTTATCATTTCAAACCTGGCCACCTAGGTTCTTGGGTAGTAATTTTTCAAAACTTTTGAACTTTAGAGCCTAACAAGCTGTCTAGATTAGCTTTTCACACCACTAAATTTGAAAAAAATCCGGACCCTCCTATTGGTTTGTTTCAAAAGTGAACTACCTTTTGAGCCAAATGTTTCAAGAGCCATGTAGCTACAATACACGGTGATAGAATTGATTTAATTATTTAATTTGGCTGGTTAAATCTTCGGTTAAAAGCTTACCAGAAATTAATTTACACCTATTGAAATGAAATAGGTCCTTAGTGAAATGAAATTCTCATGATCTAAGACCAGTTTGGTCAGTGATTGGGGATTAGGCCTAAGTTAAATGTTGATTGGCGTATGTGCAACCGGTCATAGGAATTGGAATGATACTGCACAAATAGTACATGTGATTATTTTCAATTTGGCTGTTAAATACTTCAACTGGTACGCATCTTCACCAGAAAAAAGGGATTTTGCAGGCAGAAGCGTTCAGCAAACAAATTCTGTTGAAGTGGTGAAGACGCAACGGTCTGTAAGGGCCAAAAGCTCTGGTGAGTGGTCTTCCGAAATCGAGTAAATTGGGTACTCTGACAGGTAATGGCCATTCAGGAACTGCAAGAGTCTAGATTCTCAAGTGCCCGGCATTGGCAAATTGAAAAGGTTCTTCAAACAAGTTCACTCTGTTGCTCTGATTGTATCATATTACGAGATAGAAAAAGTATTATTTTTCATGAATCCATGCTGTCCTCTATTGAATTTCATCAGTTACCTTGGAGTACAATAAAATACTGGCTATGTATTCTGGTCCACGTAAATACTGGTCCATGAACTGATTCATATTGCCTTTTTCTGCAATAAAAGCTCTTTTATTGATTCCAATTTGATGTGAGATTCATCTTCTGAACAAATTTTCTAAATGTGATTATTATTTAAACTAATTCAAATTCAAAGTCCCTTTGTACTTAGTTTTTTATGGCAATATTTTTTTCTGAAGTGTTAAATGCCTAACACAAATGCGATATTAGTGAGATAAAAATCCAGGTGGTGTTTTAAACCATGGGAAAACTCCTCTCCAGTTTGAGAGGGAAGTTAGAGGGGTTACTCTCTCGGGAAATTTAAAAATAATTATATAAAACACCTCGTAAGTCTTAACATTATAATACTTGAAATGACGGAAAGTGATGTAAAAATATATGTAAGAATAGTCTTTTATTTGGACTTTAATCTGTGTAATATGTTTAAGAATAGTCTTTTATTTTTAACTTGAATTCCTTATGAAGAGAATAAAGTCTTTTCTCTTTGTGTGATGCCTACATGAGCTTGGGATTTGTGCATGGGTAATGAGATGAATGATGACACAGATTATGCCAGGCTGAACAACAAGAATTAAACCTGAGACCACAGGAGTAGCAGCTAGTCGGAGTCTTATATATTTATCACCTATAATAAAAATGTCAGCCGATTACATTACTGCTGCTGCCAAAAACTAACTAGTATAGAAAATTAGTTTTATTATAATAATTAATAGTTGGTTTTAAGTGCAGTTAGTTCTTAAAAGTTTTAATAAGCTGGCTTTGACGCTAACTACATTATACATTTTTCACAGTGCTCTAATATAAATATAGATAAGAAATTCTTCATTGTTATTTTCTCCAGAAAATATTCCAACTTTCGATGAGTTTGAGTAAACGTTCAATGATTGAAAAATTTCATCTGCTAAAACCTATTCAAAATTATGAGCTTCTATGGATAAATCACTAGTGTAGAATAATTGTGAAACAAAATGGCTGGTCTTGAAATACTGTAAAATGTGCTCTTCAATTAGTTGTTTTATATTAACTTTTGATGGTAAATTCAACGACTTACTGTCAATTTGAATTGAGTATAAATAATATTTTTACTCACTTAGGCTGAAACGTTTTCGAACCATGAAGATTAATTTTCAACAGCCTGTTACTCAACTCCATGGTTCATGGTTTGAAAAAGTTTCAGCCCAAGTGAGTGAAAAAAAATATTATTTATAGCCTACTCAATTCAAATTGACTGCAAGTCGTTCAATTTACCATAAAAAATTATTATTTAATAAATAATTAATCAAACGCAGATCGTTATGGAACAAGAAATCCAAGAATTAATTTTATATAATTAACGGCCTTAGTATATATATATATCGTATGGTTATGTCAGCATATCATCCAAACAAAGATATAGAGTACTATTTACTCACGTCAATAAATACAAATGTAAAAAGGTAGATAAAATACCTAAGATAAAAGGGCTTTGTGCTTAGTAGCATGCATCTAATGGTTTTGAATTATTACAGAGCTAGATCCAACCCTTTAAGCCATGCCACAGACTCATCACTGACATTATGTATACCCTCAATGGCATCAGGGGAAAATCGCAAGGGGCACTCTTCGGCAATGTGCCTCATGGTTTGTACTGCCGCCCCACAATCACATGTTTGGTCATCTGTCATGCCCCATTTTGACCGCCAATAATTGCATCTACCCACTCCTGTGCGGAAACGATTGATGAGAGACCATTGTTTCCGAGGGAGAGACATACCATTCACCTGTGTTGTTGGGTCTCTTATAAGAGAGGAGTTCTGCCCAATGAAGTTATCCCAAGATGCATTCCACCCTTTATCCGCTGTATAATCTTCAGCAATCAACTGAGAGGCTGTCTGCATTGGTGGGTGCCTAGACTTGAGGCGGTTGGGGTGGGGTATCAGATCCTGCATAATTGGGAGTTTCGGCTCTTTGATAATCTTCTCATACTCTCTCTTCAGGTATGCCCTACGTCTTACATTGGGTGGGGCTATGTTACACAGCACTGGGAGCCAAGGAATAGGTGTGGCCATGAGGGTACCACTGATGGTCCTCATAACCCTATTCAGTTCAACGTCCAAGCTCTTAACATGCACACTGTTAAGCCACACAGGGGCACAATACTCAGCTGCGGAGTATACCAGGGATAATGCAGAGGTCCGTAGAACTCTAGCATTGGCCCCCCATGATGTTCCTGCAAGATACTGCACTATGTTTGACCTGGTTCTTACTTTTGCGGCAGTCTTGGTTAAGTGGCTCTTAAATGTCAAGGTGCGGTCCAGTGTGACTCCCAGATACTGAGGTCGTTTGTTGTGATTGAGAGGAACATTGTTGAAGGAGACATTCAGTTCAGTATTGGCAAGTCTGTTGTTCAGATGGAAACAAGCTACTTCGGTCTTTGATGGGTTGGGTTTTAGCTTCCAAGTCCTAAAGTAATCATTGAGAATTGAGAGATCATTGGTGAGTGAGAGTTCAGTTTGTTTCAGATCATCATTTTGTGTAGCCAGGGCAATGTCATCGGCATAGATGAACTTCCGAGACTGTGTTGCTGGAATGTCACTGGTGTAGACATTGAATAGCAGGGGGGCCAGGACTGAGCCCTGCGGTAGGCCATTCCTCAGTGTGCGGAACTTATTCTCTTTCTGGCCCAAAAAGACCTTGATCAGCCTGTTGCTCAGCATAGAATTCAAGAGGCGCTGTAATGCCCTGCATGGGATTAGCTTGTAGAGTTTGACCAACAGCCCCTTCCTCCAAACGGTGTCATAAGCTGAAGACAGATCGATGAATGCAGCACCAGTTTTCTTTTTCTTGTGGAATCCATTCTCAATGAATGATGTGAGGGCCAGTACTTGGTCGCAGCAGTTTCGGCTAGGCCTGAAACCTGCTTGTTCAACTGGGATGAATTCATTCAGAATTGGTGCCAGTCTATTATATAGTAGACGTTCAAGCAGCTTATAACTAACACTGAGAAGGGCTATAGGTCGATAACTATTGACACAGCTCTGATCTTTGCCTGGCTTCAGCACAGCAATTATTTTGGATCTTTTGAAGGTTGCTGGCAGGTCCCCACAAGACATTATGTTGTTGAAAAAAGAGAGGAGCCACAGTCTCACTTTAGGTCCAGTATTTTTCAGAAGTTCAGGGAAGACTCCATCCAGGCCTGCAGCCTTTCCGCTAGACATCACAGAAATAGCCTTCTCTAGCTCATCCATAGTGAATTCTTTTGAAATTTCCAGAGGGGCCTCCTTTCTCTTTTTTATCATATTAAACTCATCTGAAATAAGTTTGTCTGAGGGTTGGTGACTTGATTTGGAAAGACCTGCAATATGTTTAAGTATAGCTCCAGGATCTGGATGAGACAATGCTGCCTTAGTTAGTTTTATATATATATATATTGAAATCGTGCCGTTTTCCATCTGTCTGTGCCCATCCAAATGAGACTCATCCAATAAATAGCCTGTTGACTGTTGGTATGCATTTTCAGCTTCAGCCCAATCTTTAAATTATTCCAAAATTATAATCCATTAACAAAAAAGTTATTCTCCAACCCCACCCTAACTTTCAGGGCAGTATCGTTTATGGCTTGAAGGGAAGATTTTAGAAACTCTAAAACTTGGAAAATAGCTTAGTCCAAGAGAGATCGCTAGTTATTTTAAAGTTTGGGGGTTGAATATAAAAATAATGATGATGTAAAACAGATTTCCACTTTAAGCTCTAGGTTAGTTTTGGCTAGTGATAATCAAAACATTGGCAGCTGTTTCTGTTTACATTTGAAAATTAGAACATTGGACATTACAAAGGCTATGATGTTTAGACCAATCTTGTCTTCCCTCTTTCTCTTAATGAGCCTATCCATTTCATTTCTTTACAGTGAAAGCGATAATTTTTTCATTTTTGATGTGTTGAAATCTTTTCTTAAACTATTTTTATTCGTTGAATTGAAAAAAAAACAGAGAGAAAATATTGAGGCATGAAACATTATGAGATCTGCTGAGCAAGAAGAAGAAGAAGAAACAACAAAAATTTACAAGAACTGCTAAGGCTTGTTTCACACTTGCACGACCGGTCGTTTACACGACGACGACATCTGGTCGCCAACGCCTGTGCGTTTTGTGCATTTTGTGAATTGGAAAGCATTATGATGTGTATAGAAACCAAAGCAGTTGAATGGCAAGGTTAGTAGAGAGGCTAGTATGCACATTGGTTGAATGGTGCATATGCTTATCAGCGCAACTGATAATAATAACAATAACAACAACAACAACAACAACACCAACAACAACACCAACACCACCACCAACAACAACAACAATAATAATAACAACACCAACAACAACACAAACAACAACAATAATAATAATAATAATAATAATAATAATAATAATAATAATAATAATAATTAATAATAATAGCTGCAGTGCTTAGTACAGCAAATATTGTACGAAAATTCCTTTCATTATAATATAGCAGGGCAAGAGGGACCATCATAGAACTGTCTCTACTTTGTGATGCAGCTTTGTAGCCTTGGGATCAATATCCCCGACTGCAGAGTGAAAAATTCAAAAAACAAAAGTGGAATAATAATAATAATAATAATAACAACAACAACAATATAATTATTATTATTTTTGTTCGTAGGGTCCTTGGATCCTCCGTTGCATCGATTTATTCTCTATGAAAACGTGATTAGGATCTAATTACATTTTTTTCTGCAAAAAATTATTGATCTTCTAGAGTTGCAACAGCGAGTTGTTTGATTATTCAAATCCCACTGAAACGAACGACACTCGAGTCCCAGAGTTTAAGAAGTCTCTTTACTAAGCAAATGTCGAGAAAAAGATAAATAAACACAGAACTCGGTTGAAGTTCTAAAGCTGTGTTGAAAATAATTAGAGGTAGTCGGATTGAAGCTGTGAGAAACATAGATTTCATTACTTGGGTGGAAATGAACTCTACGCTATCAAAAACAGATACGCCTCTGCCTTTGAGAGATTTTGCCCACAAGTTAAACAATCAGCGCTGAATAAATATTTTCCCTTGAATAAAATTTGTTTTGCTATGTGATCCGTCTTCAGTTACACTTTCTTGCTATGGTACGAGTTTTCTATTTCAGAATAAATGACCATTTTCGATCTCAGGGAAACCGGTTCTCTGGTGGAATAAAAATGATCAAGCTACGGTATAGTCAGCAAAGGATCTCCTCATAAAAACGGTGTAAGGAATAGGTCAAAAACTAAAAAAAAAAATAAGAAAAAATTTACTTAGAAATGTTTACTTGAACTTCATCAGACACTCAATAAATCCTGCCGTAGGAACTCAAATGGAAAACACTTAATGAAACTTATTTGATGACAAGTGAGGAGACTCTGCTCTCGTTTTAAGTTGAAAATAGAAAAGAATGGAAGTAGTTGATGGAAGCTTGATGGAACCCTGATGGTTTAAAGGAGTACAGAAAAAAAGAATGGAAGGAAAATTGATTTCACCCTTTCTATTATCTTCATAATTGGATTCTGTAGGTTACTGGTATCTTAAAAGTATCTACGATGTTTTAGTTTTGATTTTTACCTGGGAATCTGGGCTTCCACGAAGTCAAAATCTATTATTAAGTAGATTAAGTACAAAATTGTAAAATAATATTTATTGAATGAATGGCTGCTCTGTGAATAAATGTAGCCAAATATGTTTTTAGAATACCGTATTACATTTTTTATACTATAATAAGTATGTTACTGTAATTGATTTTCATTATTTTGACTGGAATATTGTGAATGGGGTTGAATTTCATTTTTTATGCAACCAATATATTTGAGAAAGAGTCTTACCTAATTGTGTCTTAAATTTTATTCAATTTTTGTTGGAGCTTCTGTGGGATTCACTCTGATTTGGATTGCTTAGTTTTGTGTTGTAAGTAAAATCGATGTAAAAATATGAAAGCATAAATCATGTTATTTGTCACATTGTTAGTATTGAAGGTGATAATAAATGTTGTTCTAATGCAGCTATGAAGCTCGGAACTGTCAAATTATAAAGCAATCTAATCAATGTCGGAGTTGTCAAACAATACTGTTTACATTTTGTCAGCCAGTAATTGAATTATAGAGATTTTGAATATTCGATCAATGCTTTTAGTAAAAAGTTGTGAGAAAATTGTTGCGAGTTTACAGGCATTTGATCAGCTTGTAATGCTAATTTAACAAGATAATTTTGTGAACTGCCAAAAATTATTTTCCGACAATAATTATTGTGATTGTAGAAATCCGCAAGAGCTTCATTGAAAGCTAGATGTTTCCTTGAGGAAAAGCGAAACTAGGTATAACATTGAGTGATTCATGAAATAAACAGATTTATTGGAAACTTATGAATGTGTCCTCTTCAAAGTAGAGATTACATAAATAATTGTACATAATTAACAGAACCCATACGTATAAAACTTAAAACTCCATAAAACATAATGAAGTGATGAATAAAAAAGGTACAACGGTATAAATACAAAGGTAAAAAGGTATAATCTGTTCCTAATCCAAGTTTACACTTGCCTAGGGGCAATATCTGATGACTTGATGCTTCACGTGGCTGACTGAGAAAAATATTTACGGTAGTTTGGTGCTGAACTGAACTTCTAATATCGGATTTTTTTACATAACTTGAAATAAATAAATAAATAAATTTATTTCCACAAAGCTCATATATCTATAAACACTTAACAAAATGAAATCCTTAAAATAAAATTATATCAGCACTAAAAATTTATATCATTACTGAGAAATAAATCATTCGCAAAGACTTCAAAGTTAAATAATTACAAAATTGCAAACACTATATCACTATAAAATAATCAAAATAAAAAAATGTATAAAATATAAAATTTACATAATTTATAACATTACAAGAAACAAATCATTCATGATAGTTGCAAAGTTGAGGGTAAAAAATTACTTCTTTGTAAAAAAATTATTTCATGTAAAATATTCCAAATATAATAAAATATACATCTATGGAATAGGCACTTCTGAAGGTTGAATAACCCTGAATTGAAACAGTCATACAATTTAATTAAAATTATTTCTTTTAGTTTGATTGAGATTGATAATGGTATAACAACCGAAACTAGTTTCTCAAATTTTTTAATAAATGTGGTTGTGACAATTTCGACTTATTATTTATTATGGATATCTTCCAAAATATCACCTTCGCCACTACAAATAAAGTAAAATTATTTCTACTAAATGAAATCTGTTATTTCATAAAATTGCATTTCGCCACATTTCGAAAAAATGTTCTATTCTTGCGATTCAAATGGCAACTAAGGTTTCTTTCCGACAAGCTATTTTCAGAATGAACTGTACATAAAACCATATTTGCGCACCATATCTTGTACTTTGCGTCATACACTGGAATGCTGTTAATCAAGAAATAAATGAGTCATAAAACAAATTACGGGAGTCAAAAAACAATTGAGGCAACAAATTACACAATCTTTCAAAGAATTTCTTGCGGTTGTTCAGGTCTAGGGAGCAGAACGAAAATTTCGCTTGGGACTTGTCAACTAGAAGGTTTTGAAGAACACAGTGCTACAAGACTTGCTGATAGATGAGAAGCGCGGACAGATTTGGCGGGAAAAAATGATACCGTTGAGAACTCGATAATTAAATCTGGAGAGTTACATGCGTGAAGGTGGGAGTTGGAGGGGTGATGAATAAGATCGCGAGTAGTTTTTTGTGTGTGGTAAGCGGCGTGCGATAGGAAGATCCTTCATTTTGCTTCCTTATAAAATAGTCAGCGGTAGGTAGGTAGGAAGCTGACTTACACACGGCTGTAATTGTTGGACTAGTTCCCGGGCGCGCGAAAAGCGAGCGCCTAGTATAGCTGCAGTCGCGCGGGAAAACTATGGGCGGGAAATTTGGTCTGTCGACGGAGCAAACGTTTAATTCTCATTTCTCGTGCAAGCGGCGGTTAAAATATTAAGGAATTTCAAAGCCAAAGAAAAAAGCTACTTTGTGCCGGGGCTGCGAAACTGAAGCTGCAGCTAGCGCCAGGCAGCACCTGCTCGAGCTGAAACTGAACTGAATAAATTAAAGCAGCCACCTTTATTCCGCTTCATTTCCCCCGGCCAAGCTTCATACGCCACGCATTTCAGCTTCATCACTTTCCTTCTTTCTCTTTACTTACTTCTCACCTTTCCCCAAAATTAATGACTACTTCTCTTTGCTCGGCCAAACATTTCCATCCTCTTAGATGCCCACTTACTTTTCAGTCAACTCTCCCACTCTCTCTTCTATCTTTCTCTCTTTCATCTCCCTCTCACTCCTCACTCCCAAGTTGCAACAATGAACGATTAAAATAATAATTCATATTTATTAATAAGCTATCACAGCCCGATTATGCAGATTATGCTATTTATTATTATGGAAATTTGAATAATTTAACACTTTAAAAGATATTAGAAGATGTAAAGTAGGATAAATCATGATTATATTTTTTGTTATTAAAAGATGTACGAAAAGATGAGAGAGGTGATAAATAGTGTTGCAGAAAATGCGACTGAATGATTATGGAAATAGAATAATGAATGGATTATAGAATGATTATGGGAGGATGAAAACAGGCTAGAAAGATGATTGATTATTTATTGATCAACTGTCTTTATTAAATGCAGGAACAAGTCTGAATAAGCTTTTCAATGTAATATTGTTTCATTTTATTCCAGTAAAGGGTTTGGAAGTATTCCAGTAAATAAATGGGAAATATTGACAATGTATATAATTATTAAGTTGGTGAAGTGGGAATATAAGTACAGTATCGCATACACGATTTAGCAATCTAGGCGAACATTTCGATTTGCTATGCACATGTAATGAGAATTCTCGAAGGAGGAGGAGAAGAAAAGGAATTTTCCTTCTGATGGTTTTTAATCCATTTGAAATTGAATTTTTCGGAATTTCAACCCCATTTTAAATAGTGCTCAAGGGGTTTTACTCAAAGTTTTGGAATGTGATACATCATTTCAAACCTATGCCGTTTTACAGCTCGCCGCTTGTATCATGGCCGATACCATGTGTTATATAATTTATTTATTGGTATATTACAGGCTAGAATATTTATTATTAATTACCTGGTGGATCAGAACCCACCTAAAATAGAAGGTCTTGAAAAAAAATGTAATCTAGAGTAATCACTCGAGTGATTACTCTAGATTACTCTTCTAGAATCGCGTGGTTGTAGCCAAGGTCATCTCCAATTTTAACTCAGCTAGCAACAAAAAACATAAAATTTTTGAATTTTTTAAAATCCTATCATGCTTTACTCATTGTCATACATAGGAAGTTGAGGTTTTTTCTAGCACAAATATTTACATTTTTATAGAGTATTTGTTTGAACTGCATAAGTTGCCATTATACCAAGTGATCCATGACAGTCAAAACCCCTCAATAAATAAGATTCTGTCAGAGACGAAATTTGGCTACATTACAGCTACAAGGCAGCATAGTTTAGCTCGTGGGAAGGGCACAATTTGATCCTTTGCTCTACTAGAATCGTGCAACTCTCGATAATTGCTCTACCTACAATTGCATTTGTACATTTGTACATCTAGCCTAGTAGACATGTTTAATTACAATAAAATACGAAGTTCATTCATTGTACAATTCTCTTCCTCTCAGTGGTTTTTATTCGACTTTTTAAAAACCTAGTATTTGTAGAATCAGCAGGGATCTTAAAACCACTATAGGGCATTAATCGAACAATTTCTGAATTGAAATAATTGAAATTCTAGTTTGATCTCGAAATAACAAACTCAAGTCAATCTAAAACTATATCAATAGCATTAATTGGAAATTTATTCTTGGCTTGAAAATTTATTTTCCTTATATTATTTATTAACAAAACATACAAAAAAATTAAAAATATTGAAATAAAATAACTGAAATCAATATTATACAAAAATAAAATCCATAAACTATTTTAAAATATTAGTACTGTACTGTATATGAAGCGATTAGTTATTTTTATGATAGTAGGCCTAATTGGGAATGATATCTTATATTTTTTATAGCCTTCTGATTCACATGATTTGGCGTGCAGCCCAATACTGTTTATAGAACTGTTTATAGATCATTTTGACGCAATTGTTCGCCTGGTAAAGCCTCACATTATTGTCATATTGCGATCACGACAATTATAATCTATTCAGTTGTTTTATACTGTAGATGTTATGTAGTTGCGATGTTTTCATTATCTAAACTGTTTTGTGAGGTGTAAGAAAAAAATTTTGATTTAAGGTTTGTTGATGAGACTAAGTTCATTTATTGTATTGATTCTTTAACTTCGGCACCCAGCGCGAAGTTTTTCTAAAATGGAATTTTCTGTCATATTGCATTCATGCAATATATAGCCTTTATGTAATATTTTTTTATTAGGTCCAAAGTAAATAAAACTATTTCTAGAAAATCGTTTGTGTTTTTGGGTCCCAAAATTTTCAATATTCTTCCCTTACAAATAAAGAATGCTGTGAATGTTCATCTGTTCAAGTTGAGACTTAAGCAATGGCTGTTGATTAAAGATGATATTAGATCCTTGACGACTATTGTTGAATAGCTGCCTATTCCACTCATTCTAAATAATGGAACTAGTCTTTCTTTGATTATATCAAACCTCTGAGAGGCAAATGGAGAGAGAATGTTATTTTATTTAGTTTTTTTATTATTATTTTCTAATTTGCCATTCTCTACTTATTTTTTCTATGTAGTCTAACTCAGCATATTTCATATTCATCACTTCTCTGTTGATATCTATTGTATGCTCAGTGGCGTAACGTACACCCCCGCAGACCCCGCGGCGCAGGGGGGCCCGGGCTATAAGGGGGCCCGGACTGAAAATACAATTTTTCAAGAAATGGCCCGTACCCAGACTGATTATATATATTTTTTCAAAATAAATAAAACTAAAACTGAAACACTGAAGAAATAAATAAGGAAAGAAAGCAAAAGTAGACTAAATATTGTCAGGTCAAAGTTTATTGTTTACTTTATCAATTCGTAAATAGCTTAGTGGAGGCATTCAGAAGCCGGATGTTGTGACTTCAGGAAATTAAATGAAGAGATATCGAGGACAAAACACTCTTCAAACAAACTTAGGCCTATCTAGATTGTTATAAATCATGGATAAAGCTATGTCACCACTGTGCAAATATTGGAGAAAATTAACTATTTTCCCATTCAATTCCTTAATGTTTATTAGCGTACGAAGAAATGGAAAGTGGAGGGTTGTGTAGAAATCAGTCAAAATTTTTCTTCATACAGTACAGTGGATTAAATTCAGTCTCTTTTGAATCGTCCAGCTAGATGCATGTACACGTGTACGGTAAATTGGCCTAGAGCCCTAGAGAAAAAAACCGTATCAAGTGAGTTCGTGAGTGTGATCGTGATATTTATTAATTGGAGTGCCATTTTTTCATTTCTGTTCTATTTTTCAACATGTGTGGTATTGTGATGTCATACTGTCATTTTTTAGTTATTTCTATTTTTTTATTGACTTGTACATTTTTAAACAATATTTAGAAGGAATATTTAAACCCTTGATATATCGGAGCAATTACGTGGTTATTGTATAAGTATATAAAATAATAGTTTTTGTTCAACTGTGTCAGTTCTCCCAATGCAGTAGAATTTTTTTCTTATACTGTAATAGTATCAAGTATAAGTAGTTTTCGTTGAATTTTCTTCTCTTTTCCTGACTTAGTAATTTCACCATAAATTAGATTGAGTGCTTTTTTATTAGAATTGAACCTGTGTCCGTGTGCGCGAACGAGGCGAATTCTGAGAGAATAACACTTCTGGGAAAAGGAGTGGAGGTGCTAACAAAGAGAATGTGAATGTGGATCCTATGGAAGACCTCAATTTCCAGGTTTCTATGAAGCTAATTATTTATAATAAAATCAACTATCAACTATTTCCATCTTTCAGGAACCCGTAGGCAAGAGCCAAAATCATTAGACTAGTCCCCCCCCCCCCCCCGTGAAACATGATTGAATTTTAAAATTTAATAGAGGAGAAGGCATTTAATTCTTACATAATTTTGATAACTGCCCATAAAATATGCAAGTTTTGGAGAGAGCTTTCTACACAACATTTTGGGGAGAGTGCTAATGGTGAGGGGGGATATTTATATGATTTTGAGGAGAGGGGCGCGGAAAATCGGTTGCAGGGGGGCCCAATTGGAAAACGTTACGCCACTGTGTATGCTCTTATTGTATTATTATTACTACATTTTTATGTGCATTTGAATTATTGTTGAAATTCTCAATAATGTGAAGTAGTTGAAATTTTTACTTTATTTTGGCTTAAATATGTATAGCAGGCGCTGCGGTAAATCGCCGAATGCATGAGTTTATTTTGACTGTTTAAAGCTTTTATTTTGTTTATAAAATTGTGCTAGCGATCACTACTGGTTAAGATGGCTAGACGTTCCATAATATTCTTTATACTGTATCTCATCTCTATCTATAAAAGGATGATACCCTGACTCACTCATCAACGCAGAGCCAAAACTACTAGGCCTATGAACTTGAAATTTGGTATGAACAATCGTTATAGGATTTCACCGTGCAATAAGAAAGGATTTTTCAAAATTCACAATTTTAGGGGTGTTTTTAGGGGGTTAAAGTTTTGCCTATGCTAGCTAGCTTACTAGGATCTTTTAATCATATGGAAAATAATTTGAAATTTTTCGATCTGCTGTACACGCTGTTTCGATGGACAAGCTGTTTGTGTGTTTTGCAAATCATCATTCACCTAACCTACTGAACTTGCCGGCCAAACAGCTTAAAGGAACAGCTGATAGAAGTCAACAGTTTTTAATCATATGGCAGGCCCCTTAGCGGCGTTATTTACGCTGTCTGGAACGCAAAAACTTTGCATGTAGGATACCGTGCAGTCGGAGCCTTGCAGTATGTAAGAAACATATGACTGGGTATAATGAAATGTAATTATGCCGGGTTGATGACATCTGTTAACCAATGCAGCTAGAAATTTGAAATGTATTCTCAGTAGGAGGTGTAACCCTCCTAAGATTAGCTTCTACCCTAATAGTCGTGGAAGGTTTAAATTTGAAATGTTCATTGAGAGGTGGTGAGTAAGGTCTTACTGTGTAAGAAAACAACGGAGGAGGCCTCTCTGATCAGCTGGAACAGCCCTAGGACTAACTTCTTTCCTAATAGTCCTAGAAGGTTGAAATATGAAATGTAACCTCAGTGGGAGGTGACAAATCAAATCAAATCAAAAACTTTTATTTAGATCTTCACATCATAACAATTTCAGAATAAATCTTCATAAATTACAAAATCTAATAATTACCTGCAAGGAAACATCCTGTGCGCAGGTAAGAGTTGCTAATATTATACATAAGCAAAAACCTTAATGAACTGTCAAAGAAAAAATAATACAGAGATTTTAAATAAATACCAAGGAGAAAAAAAAGAGAGAGAGAGAATCAGAAGGTGAAAATGAAAGAGAAAGAGAAGAGAAGAGATGGCAAACTTAGCTTACTATTAAAATAGGACATAAATCATTCGAAAAGTTTTCTACTGGACATTATCCACTCAATAATTTCATTCTTAAATCTTCTATCAAGTTTCCTGTTTGTATTTTCAATAAAATTGTTTGGAATGTAATTGATCAGTTTACTTGATATGTAAAAATATTGTCTCCTGCACACATTCAGATCTATTCTAATATTTTCATATATATTTCTGGAGGGTCGTAAATTGAGGTATGATTCACGCAATTGAAATAGGTTTTTATTATTTTTGATGAAAATAATTAGGTTTTTAACATAAAGCTGACGGACTGTTAACACTTTAAACTCATTGAATAAATATTTTGTTGGATAAAGTCGAGGTCTACCTAGAATGGTTTTTATAAGATATTTTTGAATAATGTATAATTTAGTAAAATGCGCATTTAAAGCTCCCCCCCAAGCCCGGATACCATATTGTAATACAGATTGCACATATGAGTAATAGATCAGTTTTGTTATTTTTAAATTACTTAGTTGTTTAATTTGATAGAATTTGTAAATGAGGAATTTAAGTTTTTTGCACATGTTATTTATATGAGTGTTCCACCTTAAATATGGATCAATTGAGATACCTAAATATTTTACATTGTCTTTTTTATTTATTTTTGGACAAGGACAGGAATCTTCATTGTTGCAATACAGTTGATGGATTTTGATGGTGTTAATCAGTTGTGGTTGGGTTGATGCATTAGGAGAGAATGTCATGAATACGCTTTTATCTGTGTTTAGGGTTAGAAGATGCTCATTCAGCCAAGACTGCACCAATCTGAGACCATTTTCCGCTGTGCTTTTCACACTGTCCCATGAGTGTCCCGTAAAAACCAAAGCGGTGTCATCCGCAAAAGATAAAATATTACAATTTCTTATTTTTAATTTAAGGAGGTCATTTATGTAGATTTGGAATAGTATAGGTGACAAAACTGTACCTTGTGGAAGGTCATATTCAGTGAGCTTTTTAACACTAGTACTGTTATTAATTGTGAGTATTTGATATTTATCTGACAGGTAGGATTGAAACAATTCCAGTGGTAAACCCCTAACACCCAGATGTTCCATTTTTTGCAAAAGTCTGGATTGAGAGATCGTGACAAAGGCTTTGGCTAAGTCTAAAAAAGTTATGAGCGTTTTATTTTTGTTATTAAAGTTATTTGTTACTAATTCCAGAAGTTTAGATATTGCATCATCTGTTGACTTTCCTGCTTGAAAACCATACTGATTTGTATTAATTATATTCAATTTATCCAGGAAACTGACTAATCTTCTCTTTAACAATTTTTCAATTACTTTAGCTAGGTTATTCAGTAAGCTGATGGGGCGGTAATTGGTAGGATTAGTTGGGTCACCAGATTTATAGATAGGAACGATTTTAGCAATTTTGAATTGTTTTGGAAAGTAACCAGTTTGAAAGCATTTGTTAATTATTTTGTTCAACGGGTTTAAGATAAAAGGAGAAATTTTCTTAAGACAAGTGGTACTAAGGTTGTCTACGCCGGGAGAAGAGGAAACTTTTAAAGAATTTAGAGTTAGCAATATTTCTTCTTCGTCTGTATTGGTCAGATAGAAGGAGTTATATGAAGAGATTGTGGAATCAATATGGATGTGTTGTCTGTCGGGACTCTTATTTATTAATTCATTTGCATACAGTTGTCCAATGTGAGCAAAATGATGATTCAGAACTTCTGAATCGATATTAGGAATACTTGTTTTCCGTTTATTATTCAATAAATCGTTTATGCATTCCCATATTTTTTTCGAATTTCCTTTGCACTGATATAATTTGTTATTGTAGTAGTCATACTTGCATTGTTTGATCATATTATTTAAAATGTTTCTATAGTTTATGTATTGAGATTTGAGGAGAATGTTGAAAGGTTGCTTTCTAAGTAGTTTATGCATGTGGTCACGCTTTCTTATGGAAGTAATAAGTCCAGTTGTAATCCAAGGTTTTAGAGGTTTTAGTTTGTGTGGTAAAGTTTTGATATGAGTTACTTTCCTAATTTCTGTAGATAGTGTATTTACAAAAAAATCTACAGCATCATCATCAACATTCGAGTCAATTAGAGCATTAACATCGGACCAGTTGTAGTTTTTCAAATTTGCAATTAATTTTTTATAATCAATTGATTCTTTATAGTAATTTATTATGTGTGGTTTATCTACTGTTTCACTTATACCTAAACTCAAGCAAGTTAGGAAATGATCAGTTACACTTGTTTTAATTATCGATCCAATAGAAATATTAATAGAATTTGACGAGTTTTTATAAAATATATGGTCTATGCATGATTGAGAGCCATTAACCACCCGTGTTGGTTTGTTAATATATGATTTGAAACCGTTAGATGAAAGCAAGTTGAAATATTCATTTACAATATTTGAGTTACGGTTTAAATCTATGTTTAAATCACCGGTTA
Organism: Conomelus anceps; assembly: GCA_948455865.1. Taxonomy (NCBI): domain Eukaryota; kingdom Metazoa; phylum Arthropoda; class Insecta; order Hemiptera; family Delphacidae; genus Conomelus; species Conomelus anceps. The sequence goes on from OX418220.1 coordinate 32,410,079, forward strand.
TTATTATGTTTTGGCTCTCAATCGTATTTAGGTAATCAATACATTCATTCAAACTATTGATAAAAATATTCAAGTTGGAGGAAGGTGATCTGTATATAGCGACTATCGTCAATTTAATATTGCAATTTGGAATGGAAATATCCAGTATCAAAGAGTTAGCCTCAAGAATGTCGAAATTTATTAGACTAATTTTATAACTATTTTTACTGAAAACGCAGATCCCGTCACATTTATTAAGTTTACCAGAATTGCTATGAACTGAATAATTATTGAGTTTATAACTGAAAGTGTTTTCACCACTCCAGGTTTCACTGAGGATAATAATATCAAATTCGGTTTTACAATTCTGCATAATATAAGCAAATTCATCGAAATTCTTATTCATGCTTCTTATGTTCATATGACAGATATTAAAGAAATTATCACATAATTCATCAATGTAGTTTTGAGGCTTGAAATTAAAAACATCATCAACTTCACGAGTCGCGTACGACTCTAATAATAATTCATTTTCAAAGTTGTTTACCAGTACCATAGATAAGAATACCAAGAGATAAGATTAAGAAGACGAGGTAAAGAGAAAGAGTACTAAAAGAAGAGAGAATACAATAGAAAGAAAATTCACGAGAAAAAAAACAAATGAAATTAGTAGTCTATGACTGTTTATGAAAGAAATTAATGCAGAGCTCGGTCATCTCGCGCTACACATATCGCCACACTTGTTAATACAAATTGTCTTCTGTTATAAATCAGTAGGCCGTTTCTACGTTTGATTAATCTATTCAAATGGTTTGAGGTCGTCTTCGTTTGATATGCGCTTCACAGGAGAGTCTTGTTGTTTGCGAATTAGAATCTTCGAATCACTAACCCAGACATATGTCAATTTGTTATTCTTTTTTAGATCTCTTGCTTTGTTTAGCAGATATTTATTGTAAGCAGTGAGATGATCATTCACATAGACATTGCCGGGAGGAAGATTACAGTTCAAGTCTCTAGTTTTCAGGTGTCCCTTCGCCTTTGCCGCATATTTCCAATTTATTTTGGCCGTTCTTGATGTAAAACGCACTATTATAGATGTTGTCTTGTTGCTGGCAGAGGGAACCCTATGAGCAATAGAAATTTCTTCTCTTTTGAACGGAGTATTTATCGATTTGGCGACAGATTCCAGGATCATGTATACATTTTCGTTCTTCGTCTCAGGAATCCCCGCTATTTCCAAATTGTCCATACGAGTGTATTGTTGAATTTCATTCATATCTCTACGAAGTTTATTATTTTCAGTTTCAAGTTTTTTACACTGTTCTTTTACTGATTTGTTTTCTTCGCGCACAATTTCCAATGAAGATTTTAAACTTTCAACTGTTGAATTAAGAGTCGAAATTATAGTATTTAGTTCATTAAATTTATCATTGAATACCTGGGTAAGGGTGTCTTTAATAGTGTTCATCAAAGTGGATTCAAGATCATTGCTGTCCATAGGAGATTTCTCTTTACATTCGTCGCACTTCCAACTTGTTTTTCGTGCTCCAAGTTTTCTAAAGTTCTCTAACGTACGAACTTCAGTACATGTTGGATGGAAAGAATTTCTACATTCACAGCATTCTAAAATGTCTTTTGAGTTGTTGAAGTTAGATCCACACTTGAAACAAATATCAGCCATGGCAATCACGAAATTGTAGCGAATTTATACAGAAATAACACTATGAAATAATTGACGATAGTGAACGAGATGGCAGTTCGTTCAATAAACTTTCACCGTTATCATGTAGATTACTAGGACCGGCTATTATAGATACCGCAGCTCAAAAAGTATAACCGTTCGCTCTGAGCTCTCTATCGCAACTGGCGATAGATAATAAAAAATAATAAAATAATAATAAATAATAAAATAAAATCATAATTTATAAATAAAAATAATAATAAAATCAATAATTTTTTATGAGAACGCAGCAACGCGCGTCGGGCCAGCTAGTTATTTGTAAAACTTTAATGGAAATAAAATTTACTTACTTACTTACTTATTCCATCTGGTTGAAGCATTTTCGTGTAATGAAGTATGCCATTTGAATCATGATAACGAGCGCACTATTCCGTGCACATGAAATTCAGTATATTATTTAAGAATAAAATATTTTATTGAAATTATAACTAAACAAGCGCCGGGAATGAAGTGAGCAGTTGTGTAAGTGGAAAGTTGAATGATACAAAACAGGTCCACTATTTCATCCGGAAACAAATGCGGGTTGAAGCATTGTGCTGCCTGCCACAATACACTACGTGCTGCAAATATGAAGGAGCATGCCATATATTTTACGCCAGTGATAAAAGCCAGCCAGCCAGCATACGACTCGTTTGTGTCCAGATTTTATCACGCTTCTCCAACCATGAGGTTGGGAGGGGGTTGAGGAGTATGAAGAGGAGGAAGAGAAAGAGGAAGGGACAGAGAAGGGATAGAGAAGAGCAAGGAGAGGAAGAGGCTTAAAGCTTCTCGTAACTACCGTGCCAACAATTTATTTGTAGTGAACAAAAACCTCCTTACTGGCTCTCACGGATGGGACTAAGCAACAACCGTATATAATAAATAATATCAACAACAATATCATCAAAATTTAACAACAATATCAACATCAATGGTGCAGTAGAATGAATGGAATGAACAGTAACTTTCTCATCAATAAACAACCGTAGGAAAATTATTAAATTTTTATATAAGCCGCTGGAATTTCAGTGAAAGCTTTGTTTTCGTAACGTGAGTGCTTTTCCCTGCAGTTGAGTATGAAAACGTCAATCTCAAGAGTTGGCGCAAAATATGACTAGATTATCTTTCTCATATAAGGCAACGCAATAAAGTGCATTTTGCCTTTACAGTTGCTTTGTTGTTGAAACCCTCTGTATTCTGTAATACGATTAAGGAAGTATGAAAAGTCTTCAGTGCTATCTGTTGTGTGGGTTAGATGATTCCAGAATTTTATAACATTTTCTTTTTTTGTACATTACGTCTTGGAGACGTCAGTTAAGGAGTATAAGACAAGACAGTTCTATTATTGTAAGTTAACGATTAGAAAAAATCAGCTTCCAAAGGGTTGGTAAATGTACGAGGTAATTTATAATGCAATGTATAAAACACCAGCCTCTAAAAGACAATTCCTCAAAATGTATGAGAATAGTATTCAACGATGTTTGTAGTGAAGATCATTTGTAACAGATGAGGCGGGTTGCCTCCACTATTTAGAAACGGTTGGCGATGAATGATTGACCGAACGAAGAGAGGTCTCTGTTTCTAGTCGACCGTCTTGCATCCGCTAAATGTGTGGACCAAATTCTATGATATTTTGCATGGATCTTACTTCAAGGAATGCCCAGCTATGTATGTGTAAGAATTTTCGAAATTTGCTTGCATTTAAAGGATTTTTGATAGGAAAAAAGAAAGCCGCTCAGGCCTTCTTTGATAGGAAGCATATGATTTTTCAAATGAGCTTCTCCATCATATGCAATTGAAATCACATTTAAATATAGCCCTCAGGACCACTTATTAATCTAGTTGAGCCTTCACTATTAGTTCCGTGAAAAGTAGACTTCACGTTTCAAATTAAGAGTGCTTGCACCGAGGAATAAACTCGATGTACTCAATGATGATTACCATCGCAAAATTAAATGCAATCATCAGAATGATTACCATCGCAAAATTAAATGCAATCATCAGACCTAACCCTTGATTCGATCTGTGTAGTCTATTTCATGTCTGTTTTCCACAATGTCAATCTATATCACATCACCAACGCTGTGTCTATATTTTCCAGACAGCTGATTGCTCAAATCAGATCAAATTTCATATGTCTGATTAAGGAATTTATAGAACAATATTGATAACATTTTTATGATTATCAGATTTCTTTGAAGCCCACATAGGTCTGAGTCCTGTGCGTGGGTTATGAATTGGATGTTGGTGATTGATGAGATGGACCTACAGCTTTACCGGTGGGTTCCGAACCACCGGGAAAAAACAGAGTCTTTTTTGCTAGTCAATCCCATCGGTCACCCTTACAAAGGGTTCCCAGGAGTTTCGTAGCTTATCTCTGATTGAATTCAATTGGTAATCACTTGTTATTATACTTAATTGGAATATTAGAAATTATTTGTTTCTATCAAACAAATATGCTAAGTAGAACAGTAGAATTCTGTGAACAGTAGAATTCATGCCCAAGAATAAGCGGAATTGGACAACTCGCCGCAGCTAACTCACCGCGGGCCGCCGTCGCGAAAACAAAAATTAACACTCCAGAAGGCGCACCCGTCTCGAGAGGTCATGAGAGGTCACATATGTACACCATTTTTGAACTTGAACATTGGTTGAGTTTAAATAACACGATTGTTCGGATCAAACAGATGTTTTCATGGAAAGGTGCAACTATGAATCTATAGTAAGTATTGCAGTATTATAATGGCCAATAATGGAGCAGTATCTACAGAAACAGTGAAGCAGTCAATTTTAGTCAAGCAGAGTTGAGCTGTTGCCGCAAGGGGGTTTTGAGAATCCGACAACCCTTGAAATTATGAATTACGAGAAACCTCTTATTAACCCTCTCATTTCCTCAGCTTTCCGCTACTGCAAGGCGCATTTTGAGTGAGAGAAATACTGACTGAGAGAAAATTAGAAAGGGAGAGAGAAAGTGCGAGTGAGACGGATTGGGAGAGAAAGTGTAGGCTAAGTGAGAGGGTTCGAGTGAGAGTGTGTGTGAAACAGAGTGAGAAAAGGAATAACTTCCTTACCTAACTTGGCCGCGATTCAGAGAGTACGAATTTAATTATGGAAACCTCTGCAAAAACATTTCATCATGCTCTAACCTTTGTTGCATACGTATACTCACTATAATGAAATAGTGAAGTAGGAATGCGAATATATAGATCTTTCCAAGTATTTCTTGTTCAAATAACTTTGACACCCATCCTTTGTTTAATATTCAATAACAATACACAATTCATCATTTTGGCACCCAAGGGCTTGATATTTTACTATGTGCAGATTGAATACCAGAGTTCTAAATTAATGAGATCAAACTATTCTTTAAGAAAAAAATATTTTACTACATACAGTTGAAGTATTTCAACAGAAGTATTTATTGACACATCGCAGAAAGGGAAGATAAATATTTTTCTTGCTCATATAAATATTTATTAGCTCTTTATTCTTGTGAATACCATACTTGAATAGATCAAATCAAATTATTCTTTGAGAAAAGAATAATAAATGGAGGAGATGAATTCAAAGAAATCAATATCTAAATATTAAATTACATTATGAAATAAGATACAATATTTTCAAAAATACAATAAATTAGATATGACTCCCAAGAATCTTCTTCATATTCGCCTTTTCTTATTTTATATGCCTTCTAAGAATAAAGATGTATTGTACTGTTATGAAACGCCAGAAGGAAGAGACAAATATTTATCTTCCCTTTCTGCGCTGTGTCAATAAATACTTCTGTTGAAAGTGATAATGGGCATGTTTTGTTTACTCCCCCTGTTCACCCCTCACCTTGTAGTCATCCAGAGGATTACAGAACAACATTATCTGTGTACAAAGATTTTTATAGAATAATCTCGTAATGACAATTAATTCTCTAGTTCTATCTGGAATTTCAAAAACTTATATTAAGCGGAAGCTCTTGTAAACATTGTCATTGACATAACAAGTGGCAGAGTCCTGAGACAGTTCCCGTTTTCGTTCATACAAACCGTAATCCAGTGAGTGTCAATCCAGTAGAGTCTCAATTATCCGACCTAAACCGGCCGCAGCAAGGTTGGATAAAACGGAAAATGGTAAAAACGATGTTGAAAATGTTTTAACATTTGCACATCAAAAACGTTTTAAATACATGTAACATAACTGAATGTAATGTACTAAAACATCAAAATCGACATACAGCAAAGTGATAAAACATGTTTTACAGTAGGTATGCACTCACATACTGTGCCTTGAACAACAAAACTAAACTTGAGCTTGGGTAAAAAAGTTCGTGATTGTCTTTTGTTTGCCCGCTGTTTGTCGTTTTCTCGCCATCAAATCTCGCAGTTCCCTCACAAGTAAAACCTTGCGCAACAGCCTTCTGCGTGAAATCATGTTACATGACATATTGCCCCGAGAAAGATCAGATAAATTCATATCTTCAATTGTATTAAAAGACGTTAATCGATCAAAACATCAGGATAGAATTAGTGGAAGGAACTCTTGTAGCAATCTGATAGGCTCTCAAGATTCTAAGAAATTAAGTAAATCTACTTCAATATGCAAAAGCAACGATAAAGTAATAAGGGATGATAGGGAAGTACCGGTACTCACTGTGTTCCATCAGAATATTCAATACATTCGTAACAAAATAGATAGAATCGAAGTATTTTTTAAAGAAGAGGCTCCTGATATAGCTATTTTCACAGAGCATGGTTTAAAAGAAGATGAATTGTCACAACTTAATATTCCAAACCATTCATTGAAAACGTCGTATTGCAGGACATCTCATCGAAGTGGGGGAGTAGCTATCTTCACTAAAAATGCTAAAAATATGCAAACATTTAATTTAGAATATGTAGAAAAATTTGCTGTGGAAATGGATTTAGAAGTTTCTGGGTTAAGAGTAAAAATCGACGATAATTTCGAAGTAGCGGTGTTAGGTATTTATAGGTCACCAAATGGGGAATGGAACAATTTTTGTGAACTATTCAATATGATTTTAGAGATTACTACTACTCGTTTTACAAACGTTATTGTAGCGGGAGATTTCAATACAGACTTCGCAACACAGAATAAAATGACAGAAGATTTAAAGGATATTATATACATGAATAACTTGGAAATAAAAGTTCATGAATATACCAGAATCACAAGAACATCACAAACAGCAATAATTGATAACATCCTTACTAATATAGATTACTCTAAAACAAGATTAGGCGGCTCGGAACTATCTGATCATGACTATCAAATCTTAGAGGTGGGGTTGCAAGGTCATAAATCAATTAAAAAGAGTAGAGTAATGAAAGAAATTCAACAATGTGAACAGGGGAATATCGATTGTTTGAAGCAGAATCTGCTACAAGAAAACTGGAGTAGGGTTTACAATAGCAATAGTTTAAATGACAAATATGATAGTTTCATTAATATTTTAAGGTTACATATTACTATGAGTTGTCCAGTTAAAAAAGTCCCTGTAAAGAACATATTAGACAAGATTGAAGAGTGGATAACTGATGATATCCTTGCAGAAAGAAATAGGGTTAAAGATGCATATGATGAATTCAAACTATCTAGAAATATGTTATGTGAAGATAATTACAAAGCTCTAAAGAAAAATTATACGAAAAAAGTGAAAAGAGCGAAATGTAAGAAAAGAGCGAAATGTAAGAAAAGAGCGAAATGTAAGAAAACAGCTGAAATTTTGAATAATAGTGTGTACTTTAACACAGCAGTGTGGGATGTAATAAACAAAAATAGGCAAGTAGCTCATGTAGATGCTTATACTAGTGTCCCCAGAATAATTAACGAAAATAACAAATATATTGATGATAGTGTAGACATTTGTAATTTCTTTAACAGATATTATCAACTGGTTGCTAAGGATCTTCAAAAATCTCTTAATACAGGTATTAGTGATGCGAACATGAGGAATACTGAGGGGATTCAGAACGAATTAAAATTCCACCCAGTATCCCAAGACGAGTTGTCAAATATCATTGATAGTTTAAATAATAATAAGCTGTAGGAATGGATGGGGTATCCAGTAAAATTCTGAAAGAATGTAAAGATCAATTGTTAGACCCTTTGGTTCATCTGATCAATCATTCATTAGAACAAGGTGTTTTTCCAGATAACTTAAAAGAGGGGAAGATCTTGCCAATCTTCAAAAGTGGTGATAGAGAAAAGGTAGAAAACTATAGGCCCATTTGTATTTTAAATGTAATAAGTAAAATTTTTGAAAGAGTAGTTCTAAATAGGTTACTTCTGCACCTTGAAGAAGCTAACTTTATCTGTGATGAACAGCATGGCTTCCAGAAAGGGAGATCAACAAAGACAGCCATAGTTTCTCTAGTTGAAAAACTAATAGATATAATAGATTCAGGTGATAAAGCTACTGCAATCTTCTTAGATCTGTCAAAGGCATTTGATTGTGTTAATCATAGAACTTTATTGGAAATACTGCAAAATGTAGGTGTAAATGGGGTTGAACTGAAAAGGTTTGAATCATATCTTATTGGGAGAAAACAATGTGTAGAACTAACTACAGTAGTTGGTAATAGTATAGTAAAGAATAAATCTAATAAATTAGAGGTGCAAGCTGAAGTGCCTCAGGGGTCAATACTAGGTATATTGCTTTTTTTGTTATATGTCAACCGTTTACCTAAATAATTAATTAGTGGTAGAGCCCTCCTATTTGCTGATGATACATCACTCATTTTCAGCAATTCCATTCTAGATAATTTAGAAATAAGTGCCCATATAGGTGTGCAGTCCATTGTCCAATTTTTAAATCAGTTGAAATTAACTATAAATAGTAAAAAATGCCAATACCTTCAATTCAAAAACAAACATAATTTAAATGAAGATAGGGCTATAAACGTGTTTGTAAATGATAATCAATTAGACCAGGAAGAAAAAATTGCATTGCATGTTGGATAGACGATTGACCTGGACTCCATACATTGAGAAAATATTAAAGGGCACAGGGGAAAAACGATCAAAGTCCAAAAAAAACTGAATTCTGAAAAAAATTCCTGATGAAGCTTGTTTTGAGCTCTACAAGATAGCACATCAAAAACCTGGAAATAATGATCATAGTCCCCACAACAAATCGAAGAAAATAACAAAGGCTGGGGAAAAACGATCACAGTCCACTCCAACATCTGGAAGTATGATCAGAGTCCACTTCAACATGTGGAAGAACAATAAGCGTTCATTTCACATTCCCACAGCTGATTTGATATTGTTCAGTGTCACACACATTTCATGTGTATAATTTGAGGTTTTCTCTCAGTTTCTCAACATTTGTTATTCATTTTTTGTTTTTTTAAGTTATTATTAATTCATCTTTCTTTTTTATTAATATTATTAAACTTATTAATATCGTTTTTTCATACAGGTTAGCGTAGTTTAACAATAAAAATGATTTTTCTCATTCATTTAATTAGGCAATTTTAATAATTTCTCATAGGGTGCCAGGGAAAAAGCATATAAGTCACAAAATGGTCAAAACATGTTAAGTCCATACCCAGACTGACAAAATCAAGATCTATCATTTGGTCATAGTAATACAAGTCAATCTTGCTTACCAAAGAAACTATAAGGTTTTCTCAAAACAGTATAAGTAGAAAGCTCTGATATGTGACAGGGAAGAAGCAGACAAGTCAATCTTGTACTATGTTTACTTTGTTATTATCAGCTGAGAGTTGGGGAAAAAGCAGACAAGTCAAGTTATACTTCTGTAACCCATGTATATTCGGGTCGCCTGCTGGGGAAAACGAATAGGGAAAAAGCAGACAAGTCGAAAATATGCAATGTTTTTTCAATCTTCATATTCAATAAAATATTATTATTACATTGATAAAAATATTATATGAATTTTTATATGAAGATGTAATGCCAAAATGAGCATTCTTTCATTATTATACTACTTTTCGTTGACAATGTTATTCAAACAGCTGTTTCCTTTCTGTGGCATTGCTGAGTGTTTGATCACATGAAACACAACGTGCAACAAAAAATTTGTATTTGGTGATTTCTTTCATGGAATTTTTAATTCATTGTTCAATCGAAACCAAGTGAGGTGAGATAATGCTGAAATGGATATGGCGTCCACATCTGAGCTGATATTGAAAATGGCACAAAAACTAGGTAAGTTACATTATCTTCTCAGACTCATTATTCTCTTGATTCCTCAAGACTTGCTGTTCTGTATATTCTAAGCATGATTATATACAAATTTTCACTTTGATGGAAGACAGGCAGAGAAAAATGTTCTGTTATCTGCTCTATTGTCATCTACCTACCTGGTGTTTTGGAACCCACCTGAACAGTAAACCCATCATGTTTCACATAAAATGCCATATGGCGAGGTGGAACTGCCCTAATTATTATTATTCAATTCATTGCACACTATTCGTCTCCCATCAAATTTGAAATTTTTCTGGGTCAAGTGTTTTAGAGACTGTTATTTTTCATTGAATGTATGTTTGATCTACCTCAACCGACATCATATTGGGAGTTATTTTGATTCGTCTTCTTTACTAACAGCAATTTTCTGTGGGTAAGATCAATGAGTCAACATATTTTTCTACTTTTCATGAACATGGCCATTGCAAAATTATTCATTCTTGTTCTCAGGGACTTCTGGAAATGGCAATGATTATGATACTCTCTCCAATCTTATCAAGAGAAGTCAAACCAGAAGAAGAATGGAGGAAGTTTGGAATAACAACAATGGAAATGAAAATTATGGTGAGCATCATATACTTTTAATGATAATCTCATAATATCCTTTGTTAATGAGATGATCTTTACTGAGACCAGAGGATTTTGAAAGTTTAATTACAAGTTTACAGTTATTAAGTTCTTGTTATTTGATTAAATTGAATGCATCAGTATAAAAACTGTATATAGCTTGCAGTAGTCCAGAAACTAGACCTACTAGGCTGTAGGTCTGGTATAGTCCTTAAATCATATTCACCTACTGTTCTCACACTTCTGTGCAAAATTATTAATAATATTTTCACTATTTATTATTATGTTCACAGGAGAATCTGATTATGGCAGTCTCTCTGAAGCTTCATCTGATTTGACTGAGGAACAGATTTCTACAGCTAGAAAAGTGGAAGACATTTAAAATAAACAAAAAAATATCATGATATCAGAGTCAGAGAATGGAGTTGAGGAATAAATTACAGGTTAGTGTTTTTCCAGAAGAACAGAAGCGAGAAACATGGTCCAGAGAGAGAAGATTGGCTCAAAGCGAGATAATGAAGGAAATATGGAGAAGAAGGAGAGAGGCTGATGATTTATGACAAGTTGGGAATGACGAATGCTGTATTTAGTGAACTATTGTGTTCCATAGTAGGCCTATACAAGAAAAAGGAAATTCGGTACAAAGAACCGTAAATTCATTCTTGAATTTAACCATTCATTACATTGATTTTCCTTCAAAGAGGAGTATGTGCGGAAACAGCAAAACTGGACCCCAAAAAATTCATGACAAAACTCAACCAATATCAAACGAGAAAAAAAAACTTATGGATTTATTGGAGCTCATTACACCATACCTGCATCATTTCTACAATGAGTTGAAGTCAGTCCCTAACATTCTTCCTGACATCGAAGAATGTATTGAATAAATAAAGAATTTACTTATTATGCATGTATGTATGTATGTATGTATGTATGTATGTATGTATGTATGTATGTATGTATGTATGTAGATAGTACCATAGCCGATACGACTGTAGGTGACTCTTCAGACCTCAACGTTAGGTTTTAGTCTGAAGAGCGTACTACACAAACGAGGAGTGAGGTAGTTTGTGATTGCTTTCCTCACTGAGCTAACAGAATTGTATCAGTATGCCAAGCCCACCGAAACAAATTCTGAAGCTCTATGCTTGACAGTCCACTCCCACCTTTACAAAGGGTCTGGCTGCACAGGTGAGTGTGTAAACTATCTAGCACACCTCTGAGCTACTTCCTACTACTTATTATATTAATAGTTAATACTGATTCTTAAATAATTTTGATAAGTTTTTTAATTTTTTAATAAATGATAGAAACTTTTAAAAAGATAGATTTACTTTTACCCTTGAAATTTAACTTTTTTATTACTTATAATTATTATTATTATTATTTTCTATTACTTATGAAAATTTATGTGATTGTAAAATTAAATATTGGTTTTGGGTTTGGTAGTATCGTTTTCATATCAAATTTGGATTATTTCTAGCCAATATTCCAACATAACTGATTCTGGACATATGTAGTTTGGCCTGCTCCTAATAGTATAAGTCATGATATTCGACTGGTCCTTATAACATAAGTCATGTAATTTATCAATGAAGTGGAATTACTTTACCAACAATCAATACATTGTTTTCTTGTGAGAAAAACAGGTGTTTAAGCATTTGAAACATTGTCGATTCCAATTTTTCACTTAATAAATTAGTTTTTTCTACTTCCTGAAAAATGTGGTTTTTTGACTTATATTGTTTTTCCCTAGCACCCTAGATTATGATCATAGTCCCCACAACAAATCGAAGAAAATAACAAAGGCTGGGGAAAACCGATCACAGTCCACTCCAACATCTGGAAGTATGATCAGAGTCCACTTCAACATGTGGAAGAACAATAAGCGTTCATTTCACATTCCCACAGCTGATTTGATATTGTTCAGTGTCACACACATTTCATGTGTATAATTTGAGGTTTTCTCTCAGTTTCTCAACATTTGTTATTCATTTTTTGTTTTTTTAAGTTATTATTAATTCATCTTTCTTTTTTATTAATATTATTAAACTTATTAATATCGTTTTTTCATACAGGTTAGCGTAGTTTAACAATAAAAATGATTTTTCTCATTCATTTAATTAGGCAATTTTAATAATTTCTCATAGGGTGCCAGGGAAAAAGCATATAAGTCACAAAATGGTCAAAACATGTTAAGTCCATACCCAGACTGACAAAATCAAGATCTATCATTTGGTCATAGTAATACAAGTCAATCTTGCTTACCAAAGAAACTATAAGGTTTTCTCAAAACAGTATAAGTAGAAAGCTCTGATATGTGACAGGGAAGAAGCAGACAAGTCAATCTTGTACTATGTTTACTTTGTTATTATCAGCTGAGAGTTGGGGAAAAAGCAGACAAGTCAAGTTATACTTCTGTAACCCATGTATATTCGGGTCGCCTGCTGGGGAAAACGAATAGGGAAAAAGCAGACAAGTCGAAAATATGCAATGTTTTTTCAATCTTCATATTCAATAAAATATTATTATTACATTGATAAAAATATTATATGAATTTTTATATGAAGATGTAATGCCAAAATGAGCATTCTTTCATTATTATACTACTTTTCGTTGACAATGTTATTCAAACAGCTGTTTCCTTTCTGTGGCATTGCTGAGTGTTTGATCACATGAAACACAACGTGCAACAAAAAATTTGTATTTGGTGATTTCTTTCATGGAATTTTTAATTCATTGTTCAATCGAAACCAAGTGAGGTGAGATAATGCTGAAATGGATATGGCGTCCACATCTGAGCTGATATTGAAAATGGCACAAAAACTAGGTAAGTTACATTATCTTCTCAGACTCATTATTCTCTTGATTCCTCAAGACTTGCTGTTCTGTATATTCTAAGCATGATTATATACAAATTTTCACTTTGATGGAAGACAGGCAGAGAAAAATGTTCTGTTATCTGCTCTATTGTCATCTACCTACCTGGTGTTTTGGAACCCACCTGAACAGTAAACCCATCATGTTTCACATAAAATGCCATATGGCGAGGTGGAACTGCCCTAATTATTATTATTCAATTCATTGCACACTATTCGTCTCCCATCAAATTTGAAATTTTTCTGGGTCAAGTGTTTTAGAGACTGTTATTTTTCATTGAATGTATGTTTGATCTACCTCAACCGACATCATATTGGGAGTTATTTTGATTCGTCTTCTTTACTAACAGCAATTTTCTGTGGGTAAGATCAATGAGTCAACATATTTTTCTACTTTTCATGAACATGGCCATTGCAAAATTATTCATTCTTGTTCTCAGGGACTTCTGGAAATGGCAATGATTATGATACTCTCTCCAATCTTATCAAGAGAAGTCAAACCAGAAGAAGAATGGAGGAAGTTTGGAATAACAACAATGGAAATGAAAATTATGGTGAGCATCATATACTTTTAATGATAATCTCATAATATCCTTTGTTAATGAGATGATCTTTACTGAGACCAGAGGATTTTGAAAGTTTAATTACAAGTTTACAGTTATTAAGTTCTTGTTATTTGATTAAATTGAATGCATCAGTATAAAAACTGTATATAGCTTGCAGTAGTCCAGAAACTAGACCTACTAGGCTGTAGGTCTGGTATAGTCCTTAAATCATATTCACCTACTGTTCTCACACTTCTGTGCAAAATTATTAATAATATTTTCACTATTTATTATTATGTTCACAGGAGAATCTGATTATGGCAGTCTCTCTGAAGCTTCATCTGATTTGACTGAGGAACAGATTTCTACAGCTAGAAAAGTGGAAGACATTTAAAATAAACAAAAAAATATCATGATATCAGAGTCAGAGAATGGAGTTGAGGAATAAATTACAGGTTAGTGTTTTTCCAGAAGAACAGAAGCGAGAAACATGGTCCAGAGAGAGAAGATTGGCTCAAAGCGAGATAATGAAGGAAATATGGAGAAGAAGGAGAGAGGCTGATGATTTATGACAAGTTGGGAATGACGAATGCTGTATTTAGTGAACTATTGTGTTCCATAGTAGGCCTATACAAGAAAAAGGAAATTCGGTACAAAGAACCGTAAATTCATTCTTGAATTTAACCATTCATTACATTGATTTTCCTTCAAAGAGGAGTATGTGCGGAAACAGCAAAACTGGACCCCAAAAAATTCATGACAAAACTCAACCAATATCAAACGAGAAAAAAAAACTTATGGATTTATTGGAGCTCATTACACCATACCTGCATCATTTCTACAATGAGTTGAAGTCAGTCCCTAACATTCTTCCTGACATCGAAGAATGTATTGAATAAATAAAGAATTTACTTATTATGCATGTATGTATGTATGTATGTATGTATGTATGTATGTATGTATGTATGTATGTATGTATGTAGATAGTACCATAGCCGATACGACTGTAGGTGACTCTTCAGACCTCAACGTTAGGTTTTAGTCTGAAGAGCGTACTACACAAACGAGGAGTGAGGTAGTTTGTGATTGCTTTCCTCACTGAGCTAACAGAATTGTATCAGTATGCCAAGCCCACCGAAACAAATTCTGAAGCTCTATGCTTGACAGTCCACTCCCACCTTTACAAAGGGTCTGGCTGCACAGGTGAGTGTGTAAACTATCTAGCACACCTCTGAGCTACTTCCTACTACTTATTATATTAATAGTTAATACTGATTCTTAAATAATTTTGATAAGTTTTTTAATTTTTTAATAAATGATAGAAACTTTTAAAAAGATAGATTTACTTTTACCCTTGAAATTTAACTTTTTTATTACTTATAATTATTATTATTATTATTTTCTATTACTTATGAAAATTTATGTGATTGTAAAATTAAATATTGGTTTTGGGTTTGGTAGTATCGTTTTCATATCAAATTTGGATTATTTCTAGCCAATATTCCAACATAACTGATTCTGGACATATGTAGTTTGGCCTGCTCCTAATAGTATAAGTCATGATATTCGACTGGTCCTTATAACATAAGTCATGTAATTTATCAATGAAGTGGAATTACTTTACCAACAATCAATACATTGTTTTCTTGTGAGAAAAACAGGTGTTTAAGCATTTGAAACATTGTCGATTCCAATTTTTCACTTAATAAATTAGTTTTTTCTACTTCCTGAAAAATGTGGTTTTTTGACTTATATTGTTTTTCCCTAGCACCCTAGATTATGATCATAGTCCCCACAACAAATCGAAGAAAATAACAAAGGCTGGGGAAAACCGATCACAGTCCACTCCAACATCTGGAAGTATGATCAGAGTCCACTTCAACATGTGGAAGAACAATAAGCGTTCATTTCACATTCCCACAGCTGATTTGATATTGTTCAGTGTCACACACATTTCATGTGTATAATTTGAGGTTTTCTCTCAGTTTCTCAACATTTGTTATTCATTTTTTGTTTTTTTAAGTTATTATTAATTCATCTTTCTTTTTTATTAATATTATTAAACTTATTAATATCGTTTTTTCATACAGGTTAGCGTAGTTTAACAATAAAAATGATTTTTCTCATTCATTTAATTAGGCAATTTTAATAATTTCTCATAGGGTGCCAGGGAAAAAGCATATAAGTCACAAAATGGTCAAAACATGTTAAGTCCATACCCAGACTGACAAAATCAAGATCTATCATTTGGTCATAGTAATACAAGTCAATCTTGCTTACCAAAGAAACTATAAGGTTTTCTCAAAACAGTATAAGTAGAAAGCTCTGATATGTGACAGGGAAGAAGCAGACAAGTCAATCTTGTACTATGTTTACTTTGTTATTATCAGCTGAGAGTTGGGGAAAAAGCAGACAAGTCAAGTTATACTTCTGTAACCCATGTATATTCGGGTCGCCTGCTGGGGAAAACGAATAGGGAAAAAGCAGACAAGTCGAAAATATGCAATGTTTTTTCAATCTTCATATTCAATAAAATATTATTATTACATTGATAAAAATATTATATGAATTTTTATATGAAGATGTAATGCCAAAATGAGCATTCTTTCATTATTATACTACTTTTCGTTGACAATGTTATTCAAACAGCTGTTTCCTTTCTGTGGCATTGCTGAGTGTTTGATCACATGAAACACAACGTGCAACAAAAAATTTGTATTTGGTGATTTCTTTCATGGAATTTTTAATTCATTGTTCAATCGAAACCAAGTGAGGTGAGATAATGCTGAAATGGATATGGCGTCCACATCTGAGCTGATATTGAAAATGGCACAAAAACTAGGTAAGTTACATTATCTTCTCAGACTCATTATTCTCTTGATTCCTCAAGACTTGCTGTTCTGTATATTCTAAGCATGATTATATACAAATTTTCACTTTGATGGAAGACAGGCAGAGAAAAATGTTCTGTTATCTGCTCTATTGTCATCTACCTACCTGGTGTTTTGGAACCCACCTGAACAGTAAACCCATCATGTTTCACATAAAATGCCATATGGCGAGGTGGAACTGCCCTAATTATTATTATTCAATTCATTGCACACTATTCGTCTCCCATCAAATTTGAAATTTTTCTGGGTCAAGTGTTTTAGAGACTGTTATTTTTCATTGAATGTATGTTTGATCTACCTCAACCGACATCATATTGGGAGTTATTTTGATTCGTCTTCTTTACTAACAGCAATTTTCTGTGGGTAAGATCAATGAGTCAACATATTTTTCTACTTTTCATGAACATGGCCATTGCAAAATTATTCATTCTTGTTCTCAGGGACTTCTGGAAATGGCAATGATTATGATACTCTCTCCAATCTTATCAAGAGAAGTCAAACCAGAAGAAGAATGGAGGAAGTTTGGAATAACAACAATGGAAATGAAAATTATGGTGAGCATCATATACTTTTAATGATAATCTCATAATATCCTTTGTTAATGAGATGATCTTTACTGAGACCAGAGGATTTTGAAAGTTTAATTACAAGTTTACAGTTATTAAGTTCTTGTTATTTGATTAAATTGAATGCATCAGTATAAAAACTGTATATAGCTTGCAGTAGTCCAGAAACTAGACCTACTAGGCTGTAGGTCTGGTATAGTCCTTAAATCATATTCACCTACTGTTCTCACACTTCTGTGCAAAATTATTAATAATATTTTCACTATTTATTATTATGTTCACAGGAGAATCTGATTATGGCAGTCTCTCTGAAGCTTCATCTGATTTGACTGAGGAACAGATTTCTACAGCTAGAAAAGTGGAAGACATTTAAAATAAACAAAAAAATATCATGATATCAGAGTCAGAGAATGGAGTTGAGGAATAAATTACAGGTTAGTGTTTTTCCAGAAGAACAGAAGCGAGAAACATGGTCCAGAGAGAGAAGATTGGCTCAAAGCGAGATAATGAAGGAAATATGGAGAAGAAGGAGAGAGGCTGATGATTTATGACAAGTTGGGAATGACGAATGCTGTATTTAGTGAACTATTGTGTTCCATAGTAGGCCTATACAAGAAAAAGGAAATTCGGTACAAAGAACCGTAAATTCATTCTTGAATTTAACCATTCATTACATTGATTTTCCTTCAAAGAGGAGTATGTGCGGAAACAGCAAAACTGGACCCCAAAAAATTCATGACAAAACTCAACCAATATCAAACGAGAAAAAAAAACTTATGGATTTATTGGAGCTCATTACACCATACCTGCATCATTTCTACAATGAGTTGAAGTCAGTCCCTAACATTCTTCCTGACATCGAAGAATGTATTGAATAAATAAAGAATTTACTTATTATGCATGTATGTATGTATGTATGTATGTATGTATGTATGTATGTATGTATGTAGATAGTACCATAGCCGATACGACTGTAGGTGACTCTTCAGACCTCAACGTTAGGTTTTAGTCTGAAGAGCGTACTACACAAACGAGGAGTGAGGTAGTTTGTGATTGCTTTCCTCACTGAGCTAACAGAATTGTATCAGTATGCCAAGCCCACCGAAACAAATTCTGAAGCTCTATGCTTGACAGTCCACTCCCACCTTTACAAAGGGTCTGGCTGCACAGGTGAGTGTGTAAACTATCTAGCACACCTCTGAGCTACTTCCTACTACTTATTATATTAATAGTTAATACTGATTCTTAAATAATTTTGATAAGTTTTTTAATTTTTTAATAAATGATAGAAACTTTTAAAAAGATAGATTTACTTTTACCCTTGAAATTTAACTTTTTTATTACTTATAATTATTATTATTATTATTTTCTATTACTTATGAAAATTTATGTGATTGTAAAATTAAATATTGGTTTTGGGTTTGGTAGTATCGTTTTCATATCAAATTTGGATTATTTCTAGCCAATATTCCAACATAACTGATTCTGGACATATGTAGTTTGGCCTGCTCCTAATAGTATAAGTCATGATATTCGACTGGTCCTTATAACATAAGTCATGTAATTTATCAATGAAGTGGAATTACTTTACCAACAATCAATACATTGTTTTCTTGTGAGAAAAACAGGTGTTTAAGCATTTGAAACATTGTCGATTCCAATTTTTCACTTAATAAATTAGTTTTTTCTACTTCCTGAAAAATGTGGTTTTTTGACTTATATTGTTTTTCCCTAGCACCCTAGATTATGATCATAGTCCCCACAACAAATCGAAGAAAATAACAAAGGCTGGGGAAAACCGATCACAGTCCACTCCAACATCTGGAAGTATGATCAGAGTCCACTTCAACATGTGGAAGAACAATAAGCGTTCATTTCACATTCCCACAGCTGATTTGATATTGTTCAGTGTCACACACATTTCATGTGTATAATTTGAGGTTTTCTCTCAGTTTCTCAACATTTGTTATTCATTTTTTGTTTTTTTAAGTTATTATTAATTCATCTTTCTTTTTTATTAATATTATTAAACTTATTAATATCGTTTTTTCATACAGGTTAGCGTAGTTTAACAATAAAAATGATTTTTCTCATTCATTTAATTAGGCAATTTTAATAATTTCTCATAGGGTGCCAGGGAAAAAGCATATAAGTCACAAAATGGTCAAAACATGTTAAGTCCATACCCAGACTGACAAAATCAAGATCTATCATTTGGTCATAGTAATACAAGTCAATCTTGCTTACCAAAGAAACTATAAGGTTTTCTCAAAACAGTATAAGTAGAAAGCTCTGATATGTGACAGGGAAGAAGCAGACAAGTCAATCTTGTACTATGTTTACTTTGTTATTATCAGCTGAGAGTTGGGGAAAAAGCAGACAAGTCAAGTTATACTTCTGTAACCCATGTATATTCGGGTCGCCTGCTGGGGAAAACGAATAGGGAAAAAGCAGACAAGTCGAAAATATGCAATGTTTTTTCAATCTTCATATTCAATAAAATATTATTATTACATTGATAAAAATATTATATGAATTTTTATATGAAGATGTAATGCCAAAATGAGCATTCTTTCATTATTATACTACTTTTCGTTGACAATGTTATTCAAACAGCTGTTTCCTTTCTGTGGCATTGCTGAGTGTTTGATCACATGAAACACAACGTGCAACAAAAAATTTGTATTTGGTGATTTCTTTCATGGAATTTTTAATTCATTGTTCAATCGAAACCAAGTGAGGTGAGATAATGCTGAAATGGATATGGCGTCCACATCTGAGCTGATATTGAAAATGGCACAAAAACTAGGTAAGTTACATTATCTTCTCAGACTCATTATTCTCTTGATTCCTCAAGACTTGCTGTTCTGTATATTCTAAGCATGATTATATACAAATTTTCACTTTGATGGAAGACAGGCAGAGAAAAATGTTCTGTTATCTGCTCTATTGTCATCTACCTACCTGGTGTTTTGGAACCCACCTGAACAGTAAACCCATCATGTTTCACATAAAATGCCATATGGCGAGGTGGAACTGCCCTAATTATTATTATTCAATTCATTGCACACTATTCGTCTCCCATCAAATTTGAAATTTTTCTGGGTCAAGTGTTTTAGAGACTGTTATTTTTCATTGAATGTATGTTTGATCTACCTCAACCGACATCATATTGGGAGTTATTTTGATTCGTCTTCTTTACTAACAGCAATTTTCTGTGGGTAAGATCAATGAGTCAACATATTTTTCTACTTTTCATGAACATGGCCATTGCAAAATTATTCATTCTTGTTCTCAGGGACTTCTGGAAATGGCAATGATTATGATACTCTCTCCAATCTTATCAAGAGAAGTCAAACCAGAAGAAGAATGGAGGAAGTTTGGAATAACAACAATGGAAATGAAAATTATGGTGAGCATCATATACTTTTAATGATAATCTCATAATATCCTTTGTTAATGAGATGATCTTTACTGAGACCAGAGGATTTTGAAAGTTTAATTACAAGTTTACAGTTATTAAGTTCTTGTTATTTGATTAAATTGAATGCATCAGTATAAAAACTGTATATAGCTTGCAGTAGTCCAGAAACTAGACCTACTAGGCTGTAGGTCTGGTATAGTCCTTAAATCATATTCACCTACTGTTCTCACACTTCTGTGCAAAATTATTAATAATATTTTCACTATTTATTATTATGTTCACAGGAGAATCTGATTATGGCAGTCTCTCTGAAGCTTCATCTGATTTGACTGAGGAACAGATTTCTACAGCTAGAAAAGTGGAAGACATTTAAAATAAACAAAAAAATATCATGATATCAGAGTCAGAGAATGGAGTTGAGGAATAAATTACAGGTTAGTGTTTTTCCAGAAGAACAGAAGCGAGAAACATGGTCCAGAGAGAGAAGATTGGCTCAAAGCGAGATAATGAAGGAAATATGGAGAAGAAGGAGAGAGGCTGATGATTTATGACAAGTTGGGAATGACGAATGCTGTATTTAGTGAACTATTGTGTTCCATAGTAGGCCTATACAAGAAAAAGGAAATTCGGTACAAAGAACCGTAAATTCATTCTTGAATTTAACCATTCATTACATTGATTTTCCTTCAAAGAGGAGTATGTGCGGAAACAGCAAAACTGGACCCCAAAAAATTCATGACAAAACTCAACCAATATCAAACGAGAAAAAAAAACTTATGGATTTATTGGAGCTCATTACACCATACCTGCATCATTTCTACAATGAGTTGAAGTCAGTCCCTAACATTCTTCCTGACATCGAAGAATGTATTGAATAAATAAAGAATTTACTTATTATGCATGTATGTATGTATGTATGTATGTATGTATGTATGTATGTATGTATGTATGTATGTATGTAGATAGTACCATAGCCGATACGACTGTAGGTGACTCTTCAGACCTCAACGTTAGGTTTTAGTCTGAAGAGCGTACTACACAAACGAGGAGTGAGGTAGTTTGTGATTGCTTTCCTCACTGAGCTAACAGAATTGTATCAGTATGCCAAGCCCACCGAAACAAATTCTGAAGCTCTATGCTTGACAGTCCACTCCCACCTTTACAAAGGGTCTGGCTGCACAGGTGAGTGTGTAAACTATCTAGCACACCTCTGAGCTACTTCCTACTACTTATTATATTAATAGTTAATACTGATTCTTAAATAATTTTGATAAGTTTTTTAATTTTTTAATAAATGATAGAAACTTTTAAAAAGATAGATTTACTTTTACCCTTGAAATTTAACTTTTTTATTACTTATAATTATTATTATTATTATTTTCTATTACTTATGAAAATTTATGTGATTGTAAAATTAAATATTGGTTTTGGGTTTGGTAGTATCGTTTTCATATCAAATTTGGATTATTTCTAGCCAATATTCCAACATAACTGATTCTGGACATATGTAGTTTGGCCTGCTCCTAATAGTATAAGTCATGATATTCGACTGGTCCTTATAACATAAGTCATGTAATTTATCAATGAAGTGGAATTACTTTACCAACAATCAATACATTGTTTTCTTGTGAGAAAAACAGGTGTTTAAGCATTTGAAACATTGTCGATTCCAATTTTTCACTTAATAAATTAGTTTTTTCTACTTCCTGAAAAATGTGGTTTTTTGACTTATATTGTTTTTCCCTAGCACCCTAGATTATGATCATAGTCCCCACAACAAATCGAAGAAAATAACAAAGGCTGGGGAAAACCGATCACAGTCCACTCCAACATCTGGAAGTATGATCAGAGTCCACTTCAACATGTGGAAGAACAATAAGCGTTCATTTCACATTCCCACAGCTGATTTGATATTGTTCAGTGTCACACACATTTCATGTGTATAATTTGAGGTTTTCTCTCAGTTTCTCAACATTTGTTATTCATTTTTTGTTTTTTTAAGTTATTATTAATTCATCTTTCTTTTTTATTAATATTATTAAACTTATTAATATCGTTTTTTCATACAGGTTAGCGTAGTTTAACAATAAAAATGATTTTTCTCATTCATTTAATTAGGCAATTTTAATAATTTCTCAAAAATTTACACTTTTCATTAATCTTAGTTATTTGGGTGTATTCCATGTACTGAAAAAAAATATTGACAAGGAATTATTGATTAATAAACTTTATTTTTCGATTTTCTCAAAAAAGTGATTTTGTGACTATGATCGTTTTTCCCCTGCACCCTTCGTAGTAAAATTTCATCTGGGGTATTTGTCCTGCGACAGCTCGCTAGATTGAATGACAAAAGTTACTTTTTACAGCTTACCATGGGCTCTTACTGTCACATATTAGGTATGCTATCTTAGTATGGGGTAATTCATCAAAACAAAATCTTGATAGGGTGTTTAAGATCCAAAAGAAAGCGGTTAGGTGTATAGAAAGAGTAAATAGATTAGATTCATGTAGGCCGTTGTTCAAGAGACTTGGTCTCCTAACTGTACCCTGCTTATATGTGTATGAAGATACTTTATATGTAAAAACGAATGATATTATATTAACCAAAATCTTGATGTACATGATTATAATACAAGAAGCCGAGGAGATTATCACTTGGTGAGTAACAATAGTAGCTTATTCAAACAAAAACCTAGTTATATTGGTAGGAAATTCTACAACAAGCTACCGCAGTTCTTGAAGAGTCTTGAAAATATAGAAATATTTAAAAAACAATTGAAGAAATATTTAGTTGATAAAGCTTTTTATAGTGTACAAGAGTTCCTTTCACATCAAAATTAAGCCTCACCTCAACTAATTGAAGTAATTATGGTATCTAGTGTATAATAATATTGTTGATCTGATTGTCTTATACTCCTTAACTGGAGTCTCCAAGACGTAATCTACAAAAAAAAAGGTCAGATAACTCAGACTCTACTGCATTACAGACTGTGTTATACGAACGTTTAGTGTGAAAGTGATAAACGCGGTGTGACAGATAATTATGATATTATGATATTGTGACAGATAATTAATGCTTCTTTAACTGTTACAGACTGTGTTTCGTAAGTGTTTCTACTGTTATGATTCGTAAGTGTTTCAACTGTTATGATTTAGAGTTTAGACGTTTGTTTCTGGATTATTGCACAGTTATTTGTTAAATATTTGATCGGCCTATTAACGCAGTTAGTGATTAATTTTGGAACAGTAATTTAGCAAATTCATTATTAGCTAAACATTATTGATCTATTCGTTTTTGATTGACATAATTGAACTAATGCTCATTGAACTGTAGTTGCATCTTTGTTAAACTTTGTGGTCTGAGGCAAATCTTTAAAATATTTGTTTTTTGGATGAGTTCTTTTTTTGTAAGTCACTAAATAAAACAAGTTTTTACAATGTACCATTTTTGAAATAGTTTTTGCAATGGGACCTAAGGAATTTTTAATACAACCATATTTATTTGAACAGGAGCACATGCCTATTAAGCTGTTGGTCGAATGATTTTGTGAATAGAGAAAGGTTTTCCTTGACAACAAAACAAACTTCTGAGTATCCGAAAAAACTGTTGACCCAACAGCGGAGTGAACACATCCACAAGGGAATAAACACAATGTTGGCTCATTTTACAGAAAGCTTCTGAAATGGCAAAGCCTGCTGTTATGATCTTTCCGTAGCGTTTCTATCAATTTCATATAAATTGATGAATTTCCAATCGCGTAGCAGGAATGCTTTTTGAGTGAAAGTAATCAAATTCGGGAATAACTTATGAACCTCAAAAGTGAGCAGTACTTTTTATTTGGAAACCATTTAATTCTTTCTCATATCGATGAATTCACAGGTCTTCAAGATCATTATAAATTCAATGGCACTTTTTAAACGTATTAATAACATTATAACTTATCAATAAAATCATGATTGACATCAATAACCAATCAAACCTTTTTGTTGAATATTATTGATGTTATTTCCTCAAGAATAATGCTTTTAATACTACTTTTAATAATACATTTCAAAGGATAATGTTCATGCAAAAATACATTGAAAGAGAAAAATTTCTCATTTTGAATTTCAACCACAATATCAATAGAAGAAAATATACTTGGTTTAGTATATTTGGTAATAGCGTAATTGATTCCTAGCTAATTCAATGGTAATCATGAGTATCATTCCTGAGTAACTCAAATTCTCTACTGAAAAGAGAATACAGTTATAGATGTAGTAGTACCGTTACAATCTAATTGTTGAAAATTACTGTTACGGGTTTTATCTCTAAAATAATGCTGGCAACACTTTGAATTAACACTCGCACTTTATTCACACAAATTACTTACAACACGCACTAGTCAGTTATGTCACACAAAATAAAACCCAAGAGTCCCCTTCTTCCACTTACTCCTCAGGGGAATCATGTAGATTTTTGTGGATATCAAACATCTTTTGCAAAATACATTTGGCTACCATATTTTGGCCGATCAGGTCGATTTCAGATTGTTCAGAATAGGCTATTTTACTTCATCATCTAAAAGTTTATCAACCAGGAAATATTTTCAGCATCCTTTTTAACTTGACCCTCAACCTTCAATGTGGATAAATTTGAAAATATTATTTTATTTTCCTTGTTCTAACGACTTTGTTCTTGTCATGGAGCTTTGGGGTCTATGTTTGGGTTAGTAACATTTTTTTCATCATCCTGGTGGTTCGAATTTCACCTACAAACTCGAGTGTTTTGATGGATATAGGCTTGTGCATTTCCTGTAGCGTGTAAAACTACCCAAACAGATCATATTATAAGCATTTTAGTTGCTAGAAAATAATCATATCCGGGATATTTTATTCAAGAAAGATTATTTTGAACAACCATACCGAAAAAGATCTGATCTGGTATCACTCCGCTTCTTTTTTGTGTTCAAAGTCAGTACAACTTACGATTTGATTTCAAATTAATGATTTTGAAAGTCACTGTATTTTTATTGAAATTATGATTTTTATTCAATTATATTCTTTTACTTACATTTCCCTCACTCAAACCAAAATTGAAATAGAAACACAGTGTTAGTTTTGATATTAGATTGTTCATCAAGTATTTCGTCATGGAAAACAACACAGATTAGTCTTACGACAATGATTTGATTTCAATCAATGATTAAAAGCTAGCCCAATAACTTGCTTGATTTCAGTGAATAATTCTTGCAATCTGAATTTTTCAGAGGAATATTCCCTACAACAGAAAAAATGTGTTTTTTTGTAAAATAATCCAGCTGCAAGCAGTGAGAAATTTGAATGAACAAAAAATTCTACCAATTAATGGGTAACCAAATAACTCCATTGATTGATTGTTATTGAAACAGAACAGTTCAAATGATGAATGACATTTTAAATAACTTTTCTACCAGCAAAAAAGAGCAAACATATTATTCCTCATAGAGTCACCTTATTCGATTTGATTTTACTGTAGTACCCATATGGGTTTCATCCTCATTAAAAAAAACCTATACATTCTTCTTATTGGTCGACCACGTTGATAAAAGGCTGTGCATTTGTGTTTTTTGAAACAAACTTTAATCAACATCTGGATAAAATTTAATTTTGTTGCAGTATTATTTGATATATTGTATCTAATAATCGAAATAGAGCTACCGTGAATAATACTGTACATATAACAATACAGTAAATTTGTGCTATATTTTGTAAACTCTAAATTTCAATACCATTAATTATTATCAATAGAAAGACAAAGATCTATGGTAGGATTATTATTTGATATGAAAGTATTCTAACATATCAAATGAACCATGTACAAAGTAGAAGCTCTTAGGACGTGGTATTAAATTAAAAATTTATTTTCTAAACAAACATTTCTAGATCATTGAAACATTTAATCAGCTCAATGAAATAGCCCTAATTCCAATTAATAATATTCATCTTTATAAATGATAAGGTAGCTTTACCTACCTTATAAAGGTATTTTCTTCAATGGTCAATATGCAGTTCATGTAACTGATTATTAATATTATCAACCCTACTAACTTATATTATAATTCTACTCCTCTACATTTTCTATTATCCAAATTCAGATATCATTCCACCATCTTGCAAAGCGAAGATTCTACTCAACTTTGTTGCAATTCTATATTTAGTATTTAGTATTACTGAATTTCAATTATAAAAGTAAGTAAGATCACATAATAAGTTTACAAGTATCATTTATAAGAAAATCTCGATAATCAAATATAAAATCGTTTAAGAAAAAACATGAACACTTCTGCTCAAACGTTTGGTAGGCTTAGGTGTAGTTTGAAATTGAAATGTCTTGTGAGCTAGGATAGTCATGTCAAGTGAGAGTGCTGACTGAATTCAGATGGTTGACCATCTTAACCAAGCTGTCATATTTGCTCTAGTAACAGAATTCAACTCTCATGTTTTGCTTACCTGAAAACCGGGAAGTAACATATAGTTAGTGACAGCACAATGGAAGATAATGGAGTTTCAAAACATTTACTTTGAATGCGGCTCTGGGCGAATTTGTACTTCTACCCCATTTCATAGGAGACCATTACTTCTTCTGTAACAAAAGTTCATATTGAGTTATCTGACCAAATCGACAGTATAATAATGCAATTGCTATCGGATGAACAGACAAAGACAAACCTAATTCTATTTAAGAGTCACTTGAGGTTGACTACAGAGTTCGCTTGTAATCTCGGTTGGAAAATAGATTATTTTAGTTTGAGTGATTAAACATGATAAATTGATTATTGATTCAGAAAGTTGTAGGAAACTATTGGCTGTGCTGTGACTATCAAATACAAAGCCTATAGATAACGAAGTACCCATTGAAATATGAAAATGATAAAAAATTGGTATATCAGTATGAAATTGGAAAAACTCAATCTGGGGTGAAATGGAACAAAATTAATACGGAAAACCGGATAAAGCACGGATTTTCCATTTTAATCACAGAAAATCTTTATACGTTTATTACAATGAGCTAAATTATACTGATTATACATGAAAAACGCAAAACAATTATTGTATTTTACACATGCATTACACAATATTATAGACTAATTTATTAATTATGGTAATAATAAGACTGAATTATCCTAAATATACATGAAAATCAAACTAATTTTGAATACATCTTCTATTCTTGTAGGTAGGGTTAGGAATAATTGATGAGTTTTCTATAAATTTGATTCATGTGTCAAAACATGCAACCTATTTTACAAACGCAATGCAGTTGTGATACTATAAATCTCAGTTTTACAATCACAGTCATTATTCTTATTGAACAACCAGTGTTGTAAATTATTTACAAAAGAGAACTGGAGCAAAATGTGTTTTAGAGTATAATTATTTTAAAATAAAATTATTTGTCATCTTTTTCCGGTTTACTTCTGTGAGAGTTTTGAGACCAAGCACCTAGAACTATGAAAATCTCTTCTCACATAAAATTAAAAAAGTTAGGTTAACTTTATTGGAAGTCTCTATAATGAGTGATCTCAATTTTGTATTTATGGACTCCACTAAATTATCAACTACTTATTTTGTATAGTAATAAATAATAAGCTGACTCGTACACAGAGTGTCAAAACATTATTTTCAGATAATGCTTTGGGAAACGTATCTTTTTCCACAATTTCTCAATTTATTGTAGCATTAAAACTTGCAGTCATAATAATATGATTTTAATATAAATGCGAAAAGATTAACATTGCTAGTTAAGGTTCTATAAAGACCAGGTACACACACCTGACATGTACTTTCCAATGTGTTGGGGGAAATTCAAATTTATACAGGATTCTGTATCCGCACCAATAGCTGCATTATATCAGCTGGGTTGTAGTGGAATTGTTACCTACTTCGTTTAAACGTGTGCTTTCAACATAACGTAATAATTAGGACTCAAATGTCAGGTGCGTGTGTCTGGTCTGTATAGAGCCTTTTGCATAAATATCTAAATATGTAGGGCAGTTATTATTTATTTATTCATTCATTTAACCAAAATACAGTCAATGTGAATACAACAGGCTATTGCCCAAAACTGCTTTTCACAAAATTTTAAAGTAGGATCAAAATCTTAGGTTAGGTCGCTGTTTCACTTGAAATTTATTTCACCTTGAAGCACAATAATTATTCACAATCACAAGTCTTTTGCAGATAAAGAATATTAATTTTTTCATTTCAAACAAAGCACAGTCCGAAAAAAGATAATATAATTTGAAATTTTGACATTTTTAAGCCAAAAATCTTCACTAGTTACTCATTACCATTGTTACGGGATGATTTAACAATTAAAAATATAATCTTCTGTATATCATAATAAAAGAAATACAAATCAAATAAAACAAATTTCAGCTAGCTGCAGAAAACAACAAAAGGACTTCCTAGGTGCGGATGAGGGGATGAGAATTTGAGGTGGCCTTCTCCAGCATCGGAGCTCAGAGAGATGTTTGAAAAGTGTGCAGCAGTCCTTGACCATGTTTGTTGAAACCGCACTAGTCCACCCACCTCTGTAGTGCAGTCCGGCCGACCAGAGAGCGGTAATTCAATACAAGCCGCGAAATTCCTGTAGAATACCAACGCAAACTCAGCAAACACGTTGTGCATTGATTGCGTTCTTGGCTGAGAGCCAAACTCACCAAGAGGTAGCCAACAACAAAAGTCTTCTGGAATTATGAATATTGAGTCTATGACCAAGACCAAGTAGAACTTCTGTTTCCAACACATCAAAAGAGATTCCTCAAAGTGTTTGATGGAATGTTCTACAATCATGAATATTTTATCTCCTCAAATCTCTTCTCTGAGAAATTCTTGTGGAAGTGATAAAATCATGAGAAAATAATAAAACCACAGAAGAGCGTCGAAAATTTGGATAGATTTCTAAATCAGAGATTATTTTTCCGATTACAAGATCGTCAGATAACTTGCTCCAGATAATTTAGTGTACTGTATTTTTCTGGCTCTTCGGGTTTCGTTTTGCAATGTTTTTGGCAGATTGGTTTCTACTCTACTGCAGGATTATTGGTCTTAAGTTATAATCATTATCACATGATTTCTGATTGAATCAGGAGAAATATTGGTAACACATACAAGACGGGCTATGGATTGACGCCCCTCTATCTTAGAGCCCGACTGAAATTCATACATAGACTATAATAATAAATTCATTAAAACAACAAGATTAGGCTACCGTTTAGAAATACTCAATTTGTAGAATTCTTCTGCATGCAGAACCTAAAATACGATAAGTTGATCATCATTCAAAAGCTGAAAATGGTCTAGCAAATATACATTTCAAAAATAAGAGTTTTAAAGTTTGTATTTGTATATCGTATTTTACAGATTAATGAAAAAATAAAATTGGAAGTCCTAATTGATATTCATGGATCAAAATCGAAGCAGTGTATCTACAGTAATTATCAAGAAGTAGAATACTGTAATGAATTTTATTGATAATTGTATCATGTATTTATTGAAGAAACAACTTCATATACGGATAAATTTTTTGTAAACGATTCGGATTAGCACTGAATTATTAAACATTCACACTTATAGAACTTGATTTTTCAATTTCGAATACCTCAAAGTGCTAGCAAAGGGAAGTGACAGCCGTGAGCTGTAGCAGGTATCTTTGATAAGATTTGATAAATGATAAGATTTGATAAATGATAAGATTTGAGAGATTTGATAAACAACGCTCTCCTGGGGCCTCTCTGTAAGGGGGACCGATTGGATTGGCCAGCAAAACAAAAAAGACTCTCTCCTCTTCTGTAAAATCTCTTCCCGGTGGTTCGAAGCCCACCCAAAATTGCAGGTCCACCATATTTCCAATATAATGGCTCAAGCGGCAAAATGGAACTACTCGTAATGAGACCAGTACACTGTGGCCCACACATTCGCCAAAATGTTTCGCAAAATGTTCCATCAATGTTCGTGAATGATTAGCGACAACGAACGTTCTCAGTGATTTTATACTTTTTAGAACGTAATTCATTTTTTTAGTATCATTTTATTGAAGTCGGTTTCTTTTGATGTTTTAATTTTTTTCAAATTATGAATTCTGAACTATTGCTCTGAACTACTACTGTTCTCCATGGTTTATTGGGAAGCTCTCAGGTTCCCAAACTTCCCTTGTTTGAAAGGAAGGTTCACTCAGAGAATAGAGCAATTGACAGTAGTGCAGAAATAACGGCGTTGTTACTTTGGCGCACAATGAAGTTTTGCGTGAATGTGACCGGTGGAAACTTGGGCCTTGTAATAGACAGGAGCTTGTTCTACATAACATGCGTCGGTTTTGGTATTCAAAACAGGATGGTGAATACAGTACAAGGCTGGTGTAAGAGTACTCTTGAACCCTGTACATGTTGCCAATGTAGGCAGGAAACTCAATTCGACCCAATGTACCTCTACTCCTATTCGGGTAGAATGACTTGCCACTTGCGCCTTACTAGTGCAGTGCATGCTAGTTCACAATAACCTCTCCAGTAGACATCTCTGCATATTGAATTGCCTTGTTCATCAGCGGCAACTAGGTTGGCATCAAGGTTTCCACGTCCGCATCTGCATTGTCTGCAAACAGGTAATTTCGTCTAATTGAGTGCCTCAATCGACCGTCTAAAGAGTACCCTGCTTAATTGAAGCCATTTGCCTGATTGAAGAGATGCTACACTATTTTAAATCCTACGGCAATTAGTGAATGAACCGCTTGTCCACAGAGAGTAAGCTTATCGATTGAATCATTATTTGCCCATGCTTAGACTGAACAATCACGTGCCGTCATCATAACGGAAATGAGTTTCGCGACACATGTTAATGACAGCTTGCTCCTACTTGCATCTAATTTGTCCCGATATCACCTGGCGCACTGAAAAACTCTCTTGCATATAGATTTTAGAATTTCAAATCCTGTTTTATATTACTCAACATCTGCACAACAGTACTGCTACTTGAATATTTTTAACATTCCAAAAACAACTTCAAAAGATGCAAATAATGTCGTAGTCAAATATAAATCATTCTATCATCATGTATCAATTAATGTATTTTCACGGTTAGGGAAGGGTGAGATTACTGAAAGTGAGAGAGGAAATTAGCTGGAAGAGTTGCTGAACACTTGATATGCTTACGAATGATATTTGACATTTTTGGGTAGCTGCACAATAACATTGCAATATTTCTCAGATGAAATGATTTGCACAGTTTCCTACATTCCGTTTGTGTTGCTAGGGTTACTGTTCGCAGACTGTACTCAGACATAAAAAAATTGTTTTCTTTGGAATTTGAACACGGTTCTCTCCCTAATCACTGCCTTTGCTTCTCAAAAATACTAGCAGTTCTGTAAACAGAAGATCTCACTCTTAAGAATAAGGATGCTAGCACAGAGGAACATACTCGATGTACTCATTGATAATCAACATCACAAAATTAAATACAACCACCAGCCTCAGACCTTACCCTTTATTTAATTTGTGTTGTATATTAAATTTCATGTCTGTTTTCCACAAAAAGTCAGTCTGTATTAAGTCAACAAGGCTGCCTTTCTATTTTCTTCAGAGGCGGATTAACAATTTTGCCGCCTAGGGGTCACGAAACTCTTGGGCCATCTTTGTAACGGTGACCGATTGGATTGGCCAGAAAAAAGACTCCGTTCTTTGCTGAACTTCCCGGTGGTTCGGAACCCACCTAAAACTGTAGGTCCAACTCATCAATCGCTATCATTTAATTCATTACCCACGCAAAGGTCTCAGACCTATGTGGGCTTCATCCTCCTAAAAAAGTAATAAAAAAAACAATCCGCCGCACTACCACTTTAGGCACTACTCTCTAGGCACTCTCTAGGTATTCTCTTGGCACTACTGTTTTTAGTAAAGGCAACGATAAAAAGGAGGAGTCCTCTAACAATTTTATAAAGGTAATACAGCCTAAGACTAATTTCTTCTAAAAGGGGGTACTTCCCCAGAAAGTTTTTGAAAAATAATCCCTCTAAAACCACACTTTAAGCGATTCTAGACATGAATTCATATATTTCAGCCCTTGTTGTGTCACTGTCTAGTTCTTTCGTCATTGTCAATGGGAGATCCACTCCTTCATTGATTTTGTAGAAAATATAAAGCAGGCCTACTTGAAAATATTTTCACTTGGCTATTTTTGAACCCCCACCTCACCTGATTGGGATACTAACATTTTCTCTTAGAAAGGGGGCTCAGGGGTACTCCTCCGGATTTTTTATAACAATCTCCCTCAAACTACTACTTTTTAGTCTCTCATAAAGTTCCAATTCCAAATTTCTTTTGTTTCTATGACTCTGAGGGGGGGGGGGGAAGATGCATTTGATCACCACCCAGAGTTACGCTACTACAAAGACTAGTTCACACACACCATGCTTTTGTGATATGCTTTTTCAAAAAATAAACTTGAAACTCCCTGCCAATGTATTATTATGTTTATTTCCGTTTTAAAAGTTTAAAAAAATCAGCAGATACACAAGCAGAAGGAATTCCAGTAACTATACTCCAATCTTGCTGCATAATTAAGTTCAAAAGTTGGTCTCTATTAATCATTGCACGAGAAACCTTGGGTGAAGTTGACTCTTTATTATTGGAACCTCCCCACTCGACCATGGTCATGTAATGATCAGTTATATTAGACTCAATCACACCTGCCCTGAACCCTATCTTGCTATTTCTAGCAAGGCTATTTCGGCAAGGTCAATCTTCAAAATGGTATCATGTACTTGTATGCTGATGACACTGCCTTGCTTTTTGAGGGCAATTCATGGGCTGAGGCATACCAAAGCGCTGCCCGTGGGCTAAGGGATGTCAAGCAGTGGTTTGACCACAATAAGTTGTCTGTGAATGTGGACAAGACAAAGTGCATGGAGCTGGCATTGCGTGTGACTGGAGACGTCCATGACCGGGTGTTGCATCTGCATGCTTGTGATGGTTTGGGGGTCTGTCAGTGTCCGGTCATTGGATTGGTTGACAGCTACAAGTATCTTGGTGTTGTGTTTGACAGCAGGCTGTCTTGGTCAGCACATACAAAATCAACAAATGCCAGGTTGAGAAAATTTATCTACATTATTTTCAGTTTTGTCTAAAGTTCTTGAACACAGCCAATTAAAAATGGTATATTATGCTTATGTACAATCCATCCTTCAATATGGTATTGCTGTATGGGGTGGATCAACAAATATGGTGATTAGAGGTCTGGAAACCACACAGAAGGCTATTATCAAGGCAGCTCTCTGTGTTCCTGTCCGCTTTCCAACTGAAAGCCTGTTCAACCTTTTTAAAGTTCTTAATATTAGGCAGTTATTTATAAAAACCCTACTTTTGTATGGCTACAAAAGAAATTTTAGCATGTTAGCGATTAATAATCACAATTATCTGACTCGACATAGAATCAATATTGGCATCACCACTCCTCGCATCAATAGATCATCAACTGCCTCTAATCCGTACCACTTAATCCACATATTGTATCTAAAAATTCCACCTGCACTGCGCACTGGTTTATACAGCATTTACACTTATAAAAAAATTAGTATTTTGGCTCCTGGAAGCTGGTAGAGAGGCTGCCAATAGTTTCCTAAGACCGATGTAATCAATCAATCAATCAATCTTATTAAGCCTGCTAAAATATGCAAAAAAACTAATTTTGACATAACCGGAAGGTTGTCTGTCAGGAGTCGGTATCGAATAATAAATCATCATCGGTCTCTGAAAAATTACTCTTTCAATTAACAAACCTAAAATAAATATCACAATTTGATAACCTAATACTGTTCCAATAAACAGTAATGAGATCAACATTACAAACAGTAGTTCTTTAAATAATAAATAAATAAACTATTCCTTTTATCAAAACAAAACAGAAGCGTAAAATATTTAAAATAATTAAAGTTAAATTTCTTTTTACAAAATGATAGCCGGAAACAAATTATATACATCAATTTTAAATAAACATGGTATCTCAATTACTAGCCAATATCTCAATAATTGAATTCCCTGGTTAGTGGCTCTCTTATTTTGATTGCTTCTTGCACGTACCGCGCCAGCTTCCACCAATCACTTCCATTGAGCCAGTCAATAATCTCAGAGTCACTCAATTCAACTTTCCCCAAAAAGACTCTTCGAACTCCCCTTAGGATTGGACATACTCCAATGAAATGTTTAATGTCTTCCCTCTGCACCATATTGCACATTGAACAAATCCACTGCCTTTCCTCTCTTCCATGTGTGAAGTTCAAATTCAATAATGCACCTCTAGACTTTAGAATAGAACTCAACATTTTCCTGTCCAATCCTGAATTCAAATAGCCCTTTCCCTTATTCGGGTCAAAGATGATAAATTTTTCAATTCGTGCACTAGTTGCGCTTTGTAAACAACTCAGTTTGTTTTTTTTCTTTCATTCTCTGACGCATACGCTCAAATTCATTCTTCCATTCACTCCCATTCACCAAACATTCCGCTAAGTTACATTCATACACTACATCAAAAACCTTCCACTCCTTATACCATGATATCTTACGTTCAATAATTTTCTCAGCCAATTTTCTTGGTAATCTGTGCCTGCCGAGTACCATAACTTTGGCAATATATTCAACATGCATTTTTAAAACATATAAAAACATTGATTCTATATCTAGTTCAAGCTGTAATATATAATTGGGTGTAGCTCTAGGTAATGCTAACAACTTTTTTACAAAAAATCTAGGTAACGACTCTAGTGCGTCACAGTACTTGAACCCCCAGACTTGTGCTGCATATACTGCCACAGACCTCATAACAGCATGATAGACTTTCCACTTTGCTTCCATTCCTATATCATTCTTTGCAATTAAATTCCTCCACATTCCATTTATTGCGAATTAAGCTACCGATACACGTTCCTTTACATGCTGTGTGAATGAAAGCTGAGGTGTGAATACCACTCCTTAATATTTGTACTTGTTCACCACCTCAATAGAGTTACCACCTAGAGTCCATTTCTCATGTGCAGCCAAACGTCCTCCTTTCCTGAATATCATAATTTTAGATTTATCTGTGTTAATCTCCAATCCCCATCTGTCACAATATTAATTTAAATTATTTATCATTTTTTGCAAAGCCTTTGGAGTCGAGGCAAACAAAACCAAGTCGTCAG
This sequence comes from Conomelus anceps, assembly GCA_948455865.1. Classification (NCBI taxonomy): domain Eukaryota; kingdom Metazoa; phylum Arthropoda; class Insecta; order Hemiptera; family Delphacidae; genus Conomelus; species Conomelus anceps. The sequence continues at coordinate 32,446,066 of OX418220.1, forward strand.
CATAGAGTAATAACTTAACATTCAGCTCGTCAATCCATACCCCCTCCACCATGTTATCACTCAAATCATTTATAAACAAGGAGAACAAAATTGGAGAAAACAAGCATCCCTGTTTTAATCCACTGACAGTTTGAAAAAAATCTGTTATTTCTTTGTTGCACCATATACTAGCCTTTGTATCTTTATATAACTCACTGATAACTCTAACGAATTTATGTGACAGACCTAAATCATATAATTTATGAACCAGTGCAGCCCTATCAACTCGATCGAACGCAGATTTCAGGTCTACAAAGAAACAATATTTTTCCCTCTTCCTCTTAGCTTCAAACTTATAATATTATGTAAATTAAATACATTGTCAACCGTGGAATAGCCCTTTCTAAACCCCGCTTGGTGTTCGCAAAGTACATTGTTTACATATACCCACTTTTCAAGCCTAGCCAGCAATATACCCGCAAACCACTTTGCTAGCGCATTCACGAATGATATGCCTCTATAATTCCGTGGATCGGCCGTATCTCCTTTTTTATGAATGGGGAATATGACCGCGTCCTTAAAACTGGATGGTATGTCAGCATTTTCTAGAACACGATTGAAAAGATCCAAAATTTTTTCGTAAAGTTCTTCTGGCGCGTTTTTGATAAACTCTATAGGTACCCCGTCCGTGCCCGGTGCTTTACCCTCCTTGGCCTTTTTCAATGCTGCTTTTAACTCTGTCATGTCTATTACACTGTCCAATATGTCATTTCTTCTGAAAGGAATTACATAGTCTGCCAACGCTGCTACTTTGCTTGAGGTGAAAATTTCCTTAAAATGCTGAGTCCATTCATCTGACCGTATAGTATTATTTATTATCTTTTTATTGAATTTGAAAATCTTTGCTGGTTCCCAAAAAGCCTAGGAATCGCGTACATTTACTAATCTATCACACATACTTTGATAATACAGTTTTTTCTTGTTACAACATAAATTCTTATAATAATTTTTAGCTTCCAGGTAAGCCTCCTTTGCATAAGTGGTGTTGCTATTCCTAAATAAATTCAAATTCTTAAAACTACGTACTCGCGCTCTCTCACATTCCCAGTCATACCATGCTTGCTTAAATTTCCCACACACTCTTCCTCTCTCACACGAATTATCCATGCATTCCTTAATTACACTAATCAACTGAGTTGCCTCTTCTTCAGAGTTATGACAATTTATAAATGAGTCTTGTAATTTACTTCTAATTCGACTCTTATACGCTTCCTTTGCATTTTCCACCCATCTATACCTAGGCAGCGGTAATAAGTAAGATTCATCTTCCCGCAAATTATTCGAGACCACTTTAACTTCTATAGGAGAATGATCAGAACATATCATTGAACTGACTCCGAAATCATCTATTAAATCTACTAGCCCCCTAGATACGCAACAAAGATCAATGACCGAAGCCCCCTGTCCACTAATAAATGTGAATTCACCATCCCTATCAGCCATTGTTCTACCATTCAATATTATCAAGTCATGTCTTTCGCAGAGCTCCAGAATCGTCCTACCTCTACCATTCACTAAGCTGTCTTTTGATTTTCTAGATTTATTAACTTCAGCAGCTATCAATTCTTCAGGTAATATTTGGCTATCTCCTATTCTACTGTTGAAATCACCTAGCAGTATGAAATGTTTGTCCTTTCCATGACTCTCCAGTAAGCTCCACAACTCTAATAAATCCCTATCCCATCTCTCTTGCCCACTATTCAAATAAATAGGTATAATGTGCGCATTTGCATTGCCAAATTTCAAAGCTATAACCTCAGTATCATCTAGTACAACAAAACTTGCTTTATTCTGTAACTTCTTTTTATTGTAACCGTATAAAATCCCCCCACTTGCTCGTCCTCTATTGCATGTTCTTATTGCCGGAATAAAACGTAAATCATAATCTGAAAATATATGGCCAATGCATGCACTATCTGACTCTTCAAGAAAGGTTTCGCATAAACAAAAAACATCATACGATTTAACGAAATTTATAAAATTAATATAATTTGTCTTACCCTTTATACCTGCAACATTGTATCCCAATAATCCGATTATAGAACTCTCATTTTCTGCTTCACTAATACACTCTTTATTTTCATGCTCGTGACAGACAACACTTCCCTATTCCTGCACCCTATCAACGTCCTTCTGCTCTACAACAGTTTGTCCTTTCTCCACTATTTTTTTAAAACAGTCCTTGAAGTCCACCTTGAACATTTCTTTCAGTTTGCCGAATCCGTCGCTCCTACCAGCTTTCAGTCCATCCTCATCATCGAAAGTGAACACTTGTCCTTCCACGAACAGACGATCAACATTCAGGTGGATCTTTTTTTCCCCTACAGCTCGTGTTATTTCTTTTTTGAGCGCAAGTAGTACCCCCCTTTTCCTACGTGTCTCATAACTAAAGTCCTTGTGAACTATGAAACTAGTTCCCCTAAGCTTGAATGTATTTTTCAGAATGCAATCAAAGTCCTTATCTGCAGGAATATGCGCTATTAGTGGTGCATTATATTTTTTTGGCCCTAAAGTGTGTGCTCTATTTACATGTATGTCCCTCCCACACTTCAACACTTTGACACAAAAATCCTTTATCACCTCGCAGCAGACATCGTCCTTTCTATATTTTAAACCCTTAAAGATTAAATTTTTCCTTCTAGAACGATCTTCCAAATCAGTTACTTTTTTAATAAGCCTATTATTAACTGACTTTAGAATTGACAGTTCTTTCTTTATTTGTTTATTCTCGTCGCACAATTCACTGAAACATTTCTTCAGGTCGGCAATGTCTGATTTTGACGCCAGGGAGCCAAGCTTCTGGTCTAGTAATTTACCAAGGATATTTTCAATATTTTCTGAATTACCTCCCATGACTGATGAAAGTTCCAAGTGGGAATTGTTTGACTCTGTAACTGAAGTTCGTTTTTTATCTTGTTGGTTGCTGCCAGGCGAACTAAGCGATCTTTTCTCTCTTCTACCACTCGCACTTGAAAAATAACTATCTACAGTTTTTTTGCATTCGTTAAAAATGAACACAATATTTAAAACTAAACGAATATAATTGCACAAAATAAGGTTAGAAATTGCAACTTGATTCACGTTCCGAAAACAGGTAGATTGAAGCGATAAGCGAGCTCAATAACAACCGTCCGTTCTCTACCACGGCTGATAGCCGACTCCTAAGACCGATGTATCACTCATAGTATCAGCATGTCTCAGGCTTGTTCAGTTCTCTGATATATTTCCGAATTATTTCCCTCCCTTGTTTTCCTCTTGTTTCCTTCAATTCTTGATTGTTCAACATTTCTATACATATTTCTTTTACTGTCGTCTTCCTCCTTCAACTTACACGGTAGTTTACAGAACTCGGCCCCCGCGCACAGGCTTGACCCATGCGAGGACCTTCCTCATATTCCAGTTTTGACAACTTTTTATCTGCTTATTGTCGTAAGTTTCCTTTTGTTTCTACTAGTTTTATCTATTCTAGTTAGTTAATAACAGGAGTTAGTTGTATTTTTTATTTTATTTATTAAGTTAAGTTACACTTCTTTTTTTCTGTATTTTCTTGTGCATAATGTTGAGGAATAAAATTGAATTGAATTGAATTGATTGTTGATAGATAGATTCTATAGCTGCAAGGTGAGTCTTGCAGTTGCAAGTTAAATCAAGTCATAATAAATTTTATATTTTTACACAAAGTAGATAGTTTCCTCGCGCAATACAAATTTTTACAAAATTGAACTAGAATTTATTGTATTTCCAAGACTTTCTTTGGTGCTACTCATTCCCTCAGTTTCCATCCCCTTTATGGAATGTACGCTGTTTTTCAGTAGGCCTACACTCAATTTTTTTTCAAGATTCATGTTGTTCGATTAGTATTCAATTATTATTTTCAATGTATTGTATCACATTCCTAAGCTATCAATTATTTAATGTTTATGGAACTTTTTAAAACAACATTTCTTTGCTAATTCTTCAGATATGAGTCTGAGAGGAACTTTTCAACTCCACATTTTACCCAAGGATTTGGCGCCCCTGCGAGCTGCCCTACGGAGGACAGTAGTTACTACAATATATAATACTACTTACTTTAAATAGTGATAATTGAGGACACGCAACGGTCTTGTAACTCTATTTCTTCAATACCAACTTTCTTCATTAAAAACTATTTCTTCATATTTTCATCAGAAACCTTTTTGAAAACCACTAAATCTTGCTGGAGCATCTACACCCCTCCCCTAAAACCGCCACTGACTCTTATGAATGATAACTTAGTTCATATATGAAGGCTCATCCAGATGGACAAGAGGACCCATGTGCTTCTTGAAATCTGATTCCAATTCCATATATGATGGAGAAGCGCATTTTAAAAATTATATGTTTTTATAGAAGAAAGTCTGAGTGCCTTCCTCTTTTCCTTATAAGGCCATTTTTGTACACTGCGTCAAACGACACAACATCGGTTCCCAATAATGAGTTAGACGACGCTTGAACGACGGACGTCTGACAAAAGACGCATTTTGGTCAATGATTTGTGATCTACACTCTACACAACAGTATTTATATAATATAATAATATCTTGCTCTTTGTAACTTTAATTCTATGCAAAAAGTGTAAATAAAAAATAAATTCTCAATATTAACCCTACTGTACATTGTTCCTGATGTATTTCTTGAAGTATTAACTGTTAATTGATTAAAAGATTAAACAGACGTTTGAAAATAGTGTTCTTTCAAGAATAATGCTGTTTATATTCGATATTTCATAACCAACTTTATTGAAGGTAGGGTATAAGGCATGCAATAATTAAGATTTATTATTGTTTCTAACAAGCGTATAACGAAAACAAATGAGCCACTCGGGCATCGAATTTCAATAACCTTAGAAATTCGCTTAGGAATGTTTTTAATGGTGTATTAGCGAACGCTAGAATACAGTTACTGCAGCTGAACCTCTCATGTTTGTACAATTATAACGACAGGATATATCCATCGGCTTGTGTGAAATTGTGAGCGTGCTGAGGCTCATTCGATTAAAATGATTTAATGACGCGTAAATGAACCCATGCGAAATTGGAATGCGGCGTACATGTTTGTGTTGTGCAGTGCCGGTGGTCTAATCGGTGAACTTAGGACGGAGTCAATAGGTTATTGAGAGGAGAGGGACATTGAAAGGTGTAAGAGGGGCGTTGAGAGGGGGAGAGAGAAGTTAAGGGGAAGTTGAGAGTGGGGTACGAGTGGGGTGGGTGGAGAGGGGAAGTAGCCGCTCTCCAAGTATTGCTACTGGACTGAAACAAAACATATTAGAACCACTGGTGAAGAGGGTGATTGTGGAGAGTTATGGAATATTATTATAGCGTAAATAGCTGGCTACACCTGCTCTGGTCGTCACATTATGGATGGGGGGAGAGGTGTGGTTGTATCAGGATGAGAGAAGGAGGAGAGTAACGAGGAGAAAAGTTGGAGAGTGGGAGGAGTGATAGAACTGGAAAAAGGAAGAAATAGAAGGAGAATGAAAGGCGAGGAGGAAACAATAAAAGAAGGCAGAAAAGTTGGAGAAGAAAAAATAAAAGGATGAGAAATAGAAAGATACGGTGAAGAGAAGCTGGTGGTGGGGAAGTGGAAGAGAAGTAGGTGTAATTGGAGAAGAGAAAGAAGGAATCGGGTAGACTAGAAGGGGGGGGGGTATGGATCTGTTATAGTAGAGAACGTATGAAGGAAGAAGAAATGGGAAAGGAATTAAAGGAGGTAAAAAAGTAGAGGAAAACGTACTCGAGAAGTAGAAAGAAAAAAATGGAGTAAAAGAAGTAACGATGAATAGGAAAAGGTTAAGGGGAAAAATAGAGAAACGGCAATGGAAACGAAGGAGAAACAGGAGGGAGGATAGGATTTTACAGCTACTAGAAGGGAAGAACAGAGGAGGACAAGAAAGTAATGTGATAGAATGATTAAAACGGTGGAGGGGAGTAGTAGTAGTAGTAGTAGTAGAGGAAATAGAAGTAGGAAGAGGATTAGTTGGTATGGCTAAGTGATGAAGGGTTGAGGGTGGAAAGGTGCAGAGATTAATATCCTTGTTGATCATAAGCAGTTAATGACGCCCTTCACTATTGCTGATCGCTACTACAGCTACTCTTTGTACTTTCGCTGCGCACCTACTCTACGCAAGCACGCAATTCGGCGCAATAGGCACGCTAATGTTGTTACCGGTCGCCCATTAGCCTGTCTATGTGTATAAATGTTAATTATAAGCTTGCGCTAACTTTTGCCGCTTGGCCGCTCGCATTTTCTAAACGCATTTTCCCCCCTCCTCCTCCCACATATCGACACCGCGCCTCATTAAGAATCGCCACACTCCAAAATGGATTCCAATAAAAAAAAACAGAGACAAAACAATCGAATCCCTCAATGGTACACTCACACATTCATAGAGCCTACATCACAAAATATGGAATTCACACTGACTTCCCACCGAAACTATTGTTACGGGTTCTATCTCTAAAATAACGCTGGCAACACTTAAATTTATCACTCGCACTTTATTTACACAAATAATCCACAACACGCACTGATCAGTAATGTCTTACACAAAATAAGCATTCAAAAACAGATAAATCGATATTGTTCAACTAATAAGAGTTTGCAATATTACTGTACAAAAATCAATCACTAAATATTAAAAGGCCGATCTAATATTAAATAATAACTGTTCAATAAACTGTCCAATAATTCAAGAAGAACGTCAAAAAAGAGAACAATTAACTTATGTAGCACAAGTCCGTAATACAATAATAGCTATGACAGGGGTGCCCACCCCCCCTAAGCCTCATGACGCACCCCCCCTAAATTTAGCAACCCCTTCCAAAAAATGTGAAAAACCCCCCCCCGTATTTTTTCTAAAACTAAAAGAAGATTTTCATTACTATTGAAAAAATTCAAACCCAGTCGATAATATACAAAATGTATGTATATTTCTTGGGATTCTTTACATAGGTAACATTTTTTTGTAAAGGTAAAAAAGAAATATCAATGAAATGAATATATGAACTAATTGAACTAAATGAAATAAACTTAATTGCAAAATAGCTAAATAAGAATTTGTACGTAAATGGTTTTTAAACAATAAAATATCATTACGAAGACACAATGTTCAATAAAAATGATATAACTATAAGTTTATGTTCGGTGTACCAATTACATTATGGTTAAATAATTCTACAAAGTTGTTCCTTTAAAGGAAGTGAAAACAATGAGTTAATAACTTCATTTGTAAAACACAAAAATTCAAAATACTAAGTCATTTATTGGACAGTAGTTAAACAACAGGTTATTTACTTAGTGTAGTATCTTGGGGGAATTTATGTATCGACTGGGTTTGAATTTTTTACAACACACAATCGAAAGAAGTGTCTTTCAAAAACAAAATAAAGACATAGTTATGAAAAATTACTGAATTTTTAGTATTTAGTAAGTTTTGCTATAGCAGTTCTTACTTATTAGTAAGTACTTGTCGTAAAATATATGAAAAACATCAACAGTTTGAAGTCAAACATTCTAAATTTGTAGGCTGTGACCATCTACAAGTTAGCTAGGCACCTTCTAAGCTTGTTAAATCTATCTCTTTAAACCCCACATAGAAGTTTTTGTCTTTGGGATGAGGAAACAGAAAACCATTCAATTATTTCTTCGTTAGAAATAGACTCAAGTACATCTTTTTCTGCAGCTAGAACCATTAGATTGGACAACCATGAGTCTCTCATAGCTGATCTGAGTCTGTTTTTGATAATTTTAAATCGACTTATTCTCTTTCTGCTGATTAACTAGTAACTGTTAAGGAGAGTAAAGTTGTATAAACCACTTTCAGAGCACTCGCTTAGCGTCTTGCTAAGTTTGAATAATAACTTCCTGCAGAAATCCTGAACATAACTACTTTAGCTAATTCATATTCAATTGTATAATAATAATTATAAATATATTTTCATTAATTGACATTCTGTCTGGTGACTTCGTAGTATATTTTTGAATGTTGTCACGTTAAACACGGTTTCAATCAACTTTACGCCCCCCCCAAAACGTTTTTTGGAACCCCCCCCCAAGAATTTCAATGACGCAGTCTGCGTCATAGCTCCCCCCCCCCCCTGTGGGCACCACTGGCTATGAGTATAGTCCACTGGTATAAATTTGAAAAGAACTCTCACTAAAGGCACAGTATATGGTAATTAATTATCACTGCTTGTTTATCTCGACAAATTTTAAAGAAGATTGAACTAAACTTTTACGAAAGCGTTCGCCTTAAATAGGTTTTTCAATAATCTAGAAAGAACTCCATCTTTCTATCAAATTCTAAATAAACAGATAAGGACTCTCGCATTTTCCACAATATTCGATAAGATTCCATTAAATTCTAATTAAACACCTAGAATATTCTACAAAGTTCAAAGTAAATATCATAAAAGTGTCAAAATAAACTACAAGGCGAAGAGGATAGTAATTAATTGCTCTCAAAAATCAATTTTGACACAGCAGTTAACACTGAAAAGCAGTTAACACTGAAAATCTTTCTTTTTCCTTTGCTCTGTTCACAACACTATGTTACTTGTGAGCTCCACCAATAGTCTTAATGGTTAAATTGCTACTTTGCAATCATTGTTTTCTTTGTTTTTATTTTTAGAGATGGCGAAGCCCACATGAGTCTGAAACTACTTGCTTCGTGGGTAATGAGGTGAATGAGTACACAAAATAAGGCTGAATGGGAAATGAACTCTATACTGCAGGTGTAGCAGTCAGTTAGAGTCTTATCAAATAAAAGCTCTCTAACCGATTGCACCACAGAGGCTGCCATTGATTGATTATCAACAATCATTGTCATTCAAATATGTCAATGTTATTCTCCTTCTCTTGGACCCTCTCATATTTCGTATTATATCCTCCCCTTCTTCTCCACCACCTCTGTGATTGATACTATGGTTGCAAAAGCGAGTTTAAGCAGAACTGCGCTTATTATAGCCTGATCACTATATGCCTCCGCTGGCTCTAAATACAAGATACTGTATAGCGTCCTGAGACAAAGAGTGGTCAGGTTAGAATTATTATTAGCGTAGTTTTGCTCAAACTCTCAATAATAATTAATATGATTGGTAATACTGTTGCTTTGCATTGCTAAAGAAATAACAAGAAATTTCTGCTGGGTTTCTTGGCATATAGATAGAAGGATTTTTTCAAATCTTTTTGGGAGCTCAAACGTACTCCAAATTGGAATAGTATCTGAGCTGAGTTTATAATATAGATATTAAAGTAAAACAGAACAGTAATTAGATTTTGCCTGTACATATAAGCATGCTATTAAAATCTTCAGTGCTACTAGATTGGTAGATAAATGGATATATCAATCTAAGTTATTCAGATCCTAAGTAGACTTGGTAGATGGATATACAGTTTTTTAGTAATTGATAAAGAATAAGATATTATATTGCTCACAAGATAAGTAATTAATTCCTTTAAATGCTATAGATTATGCTAGAGACCTTTGTTATTGCAGATATTAGCAACTGCATTAAATATGGTAAAAGTATCCAACCAGTGATATCTGAATATCAGTAACATCTGGGTATCGAACAACGGATCTCCTAATTGCTGGTCAGGCGTCATAACCACTACACTACACTGACAATCTCTACGCAGTATCATTCATTTGAGGTTTAGCCATACCGTTCAGTGCAATCGAGATCGAGTTATTTTGAAACATATTACAATTTATTGAATCGCTAATAATTATTAATCACATTAACTCACATATTTAATTTGAGTTTGTCAAAAGGAGTGTTCCTAAGAGCAATGAAAGAAATATTTGCAAAATATAAAGGAGATGGTAAACTAATTGCTACTAATTATTGACCTATTTCATGATAAGTATAATATTTCCAAAATATTGGAGAAATTGGTAAAAAGCGTCTAGTAAATTACTTAAAAAAATATTAAATTTTTATTAAATCAGTTTGGCTTTCCTGAGGAAATGAGTACAGAAGATGCAGTTTTGGAATTCTTAAACTTTTTTCTTAAACTTTATTTTGAATTATTAATAAATAATGCGTGGCAGTTTTCCTTGATTTTGCCAAGGCTTTTGACACTGTATTTCATGGCTTGCTGTTGAAGAAATTAGAAGCTATAGGGATAAGAGGAATTACATTGTAGTGGTTCAAATCATAGCTCAGTAACCGGCAGCAAAAGGTTAAAGTTGAAAACCATCCAAGTGCAGAAATAACTATAAAATTTGGAATACCTCAAGGGCGGTTCTAGGGCCTATTTGGTATTTGCAAATGAGCTGTGCTCAATTTCAATTCGAGGGAAAGTCATAGCTTTTGCCAATGATACAGCACTACTCTTCAAAGGGAATACCTATGATAAAGTTCTCAATATAGCTGTAGCAAAAGTGACTAAAATCAATAAATGGCTGAGGGATAACCTTCTAACAATAAATGCAAACAAGAAAAAATGTCTAGTGTTTTCTTTAAGGGATCTCGCAATGCCGTGCCGTCAAGAACTTTAATTAAGCCATGCACAGACATAAGTCAGCCATGTGATTGCCCTTAATGGGTCGATAGAATAAAATATTATTTAGGCACAATAGTGGATGAAAGTTTACATTATTCAAAATGTAAAAAGGATCAGAAAACTAATTTTTAAATTCTACCAGCTTTGCAAAATCCTGAATCATGGAACTTTAAAAACAGTTTATCATTCTTCAGTAGAATTTTTTTAAAGATATAACATACATGTTTGGGGAGCTACAAATTATATTCATATTGAACCTTTATATATAGCTCAGAAAGGTATACAAAAAATAATAAATTTCAAAGATAACCAGTTCCCAACAATTCAACTATTCAAAGAAAGTAAAGTACTTAGTGATGAACAGCTTTTTATTCAAGCAGCGCTCTCATACTTGAAGAAAAGACCAGAGCAATTTAGATTTGTAGATCACATTCATCATGAACAGAAATGTAAATACTGTTATTCCTAGAATGAACACGGCATTTGGACAAAGATAATTCATTTACATTGCACCAAAAATTTATAACATTATTCATGTCCATATAAAAGTAGAAAGAATTATCTATCGGTTCAAGAGAAGCTCAGTAAATTGGATGATAGATCAAGAAGTAATGCAATTTTAAAATTTAGAAAGACCTCAAATTAATTGATTATTATATTTTTTGTTTGCATTTATAATTTTTGTATTGACATTGTATTCTAATAATAATTATTATGTAGTATTCTATTTTGTATAACTCTAGGTAGCTAGTTTTTTAATTAATTTATTTTTCTACTTTTACAACTTTTGTTTACTTATATATTTATGTACTAAAACATCTCCCTTCATTCTTAAAAAATATTTCAACAAGGTATTATATATAGCATTTGAAAAAACATAATACAGTATTAACAAACTAGACTCATATACCCCAACACATAGTATTTATAGTGGAGTTTCTAAATGCGAATTATTGATATAACATATTCTGTATTAAGTTAAACTGTAAGGATTTTGTGATAATATTTTTGATTAATAAATTTCGATTTGGTATTGATTTGAGTGACTTCATAAAGTATCAATGGATAGCAACCAATACAGAGAAAATTCAGTAACCTCCCAACTTTCAAAATTGGACCAACTAGCTTTTCGAAATTACATTATGAATGTATTTGAAAACGATTGAATATTATTGAAGAGCCGATTTTATTCCATCAGTATCTCTCTTATGTCTCATTTTACAAGCTATTTCATGCAATACAATAACTGAAGGGTAGTGGGTAGTATAGTTAATTTTCAATTTATTTTAAGTGGAAGAATGCAAAACCTGCATGAGGTTTCTTCAGTTCAAGACATTATCACTGCGGTAATCAAGATGTCAATCTACATAGCCTTCTGTACATGAGAGTTCTTTCAATTTTCAGTTCGGAAATTGGATTTATGGATTTATTGATTAGCGCAAATTGGATTCGCTGAATGGTTAGTGTGGTTTTTGTCTGTCGTTTCAATAACTTGTTAGGCGATGATGAGGTTTGGTCTGCTGGAGTTCATTCCATTTTTTTGCTTCAATCTACACCCAGGTTAGAATCATTATTCACTCAATTTGAGCCATTGCATGACCTCAGCTGTCAAAACGAGGGAAAAATTACAAAAACTTCCATTCCAGTCTAAAAACATGATCAGTACTTTTATGTAAGAGCATTCCTATGTGTCATGTATGGTACTACCAAACATGCTTTTCATAATAATTTTTTAAATGTTTAATATCGAAAGTAACAATCAACAAAGCACATCAATTAATATTGAGATTTCCATTATTCATAATTCTTGAATCCTCAAAACTCAAAATCCGCTAATCAGGTTTGAGGCAAGGGAAGTGAGAATGTTTGTAATTCATATGACTGCTGCATTCAGGAGTTTACTGTCACACAGTTTTTTAACATGAATTAAAAATTGAAAATATTATGATTGGTTCAATGAATAATCAAAATTTAATTTACTTGAGTGAACCTTTTTTTATAGTATCGTCCATAAATTCTCTTGTGAATGATTAATTAATCAACCAACTTGCTAAAAACCACTCTTTTTTGTTCTCACTAAACTAGAAACTAAATGTAGTTTTTTTTTTAAACTTTAAGTCGCTTGTTTGTCATTTTCACCCTACTCTATAAATGATGGATTTAGAATAATGACTCATTATGCACAACAATGAATTAATAAATGATGTAACAAAGAATTATCAACTATTCACCAGATAAATGTGAGTTGGGAATTGAAAGGATTGATATTTGAACTAAGTTTGGTTCAATAATAGAACCGATAAAATTTCAACTTGTCAAAATATCTCATCAATTTTCTGAACTTCTATAATAACTATAACAAGGTTATTGTTGTGAAAACCAACCTTTCAAAAGTGAAATGCAATGCAGAATGTTATTCTCTTTTCCCTTCTCGTTCTCTTAGTCCAACGTTTTATAGCTATCCAACATGCAAGGGCTTATTCAATTTCCTTGACCTGTCTACAGAACATAACTCTCATTAAACTCATTAACTCTCATCTAGTTAGAAACCTGCTTGTTAAACGAGTTAAAAGTAATTAGGGTATAGAGGATAGTTATTGTTTCTTCGTTAGCATAGGTCTTTTTTATTATACATACAATGGGTTTTCTTATTTATCTGGTAAGGAAATCCAGTCTATAAAGTACTAAGGCCATGTTTCTCGAGTGTGTAAGTATCATTCACACACTATCATTCTCTTGCACTATTATTTTACATCGACGCTTTAATGATAATATGAATCATAATGCTAATGAAATTATGATAACCACAAGTTTCTCGCTGTTTGCCCTTCAAAAGTCTTTTCTCGTTGATTTAAAGTTCAAAATAACTTATTATCTGAAAGTAATAGAAAAAATCTGTATTTTTGTACAAAAATTTCAATTTCAATTTACTTACACATGGAGCACAAGAAAAAAAAATACAATAATAACACATACGAATAACACAATAAAAAACAAGAAGACTTAACAGTAAGGAAATGTGGTGTAGAAAAGAGAAGGGATTGAAAGCTCTTCCAATTATGGCTACCCATGTACTAGGAAGGCCTTCAATCGATGAAAAAGGAAATGTGGAAGGAATAGAGGATGAGATTGAGGGAAGGGATAGAGCAGATGGAAGCATCCGTAAGCAAGCACACAAAGCAGAAGAACCGTTTCTAGTACTATTTCATAGATGAAAAAAATGATTTCTCTTAATTCAACTACTGATGTTTTGTTTCATTCTCTTGGCTACTTTGGTACTATTTGGTTACTTTGGTTCAGGAATTTTATTAATAGTTTCAGAGCTTGTGTATATTAGCTGTCTCCTGATTGTTTGAATGTTAGTATTATTATATAAGATATTTATTAGAGGAATGTCTTTAGATATATTGACTGTTAGCTGTATTATTGTTGTGGGGAGAATTAGTTTTATGTTTAATTATAAATTCAATTACATTCATTACATGTCATAACATATATATATATATATATATATATATATATATATATATATATATAGCGTATGGCATTTTTTTTCCTTAAGTCATTGTAATTTCACACTATTTACAAGTGCACGTCCAAGTTTAAAATATACTCTAAGGCCTGGGGGCTGGCTACATTGAAGTCATTCGCCTCACCTAGGTAGGCACGTCTTTCACATTCATAAATAATGTGCTTCATTGTTTGCTCTGGTGCCCCACAATCACATACTGGAGAGTCTGAGAAGCCCCATTTGTAAAAAGATGCTTTGCATCTACCATGCATTGTACGGATGTGATTCAGTGTCACCCAGGAATTTCTAGGAAGGTCAAAGCCTGGTGGTATGGTGCACTGTCTGAGAGCATCTGGTATCTCTGGGGGAGCCTCCTCTCTCCATCTATCAGTCAGAGAAAAGTTTTCACTCCTGAGGCGTTCAGCCAGCTTAATTGTTGGCCTCCTAGACTTGAGGCATCTTCTGTCTAGGTCTGGGATATCATTATGAATTGGAAGCTGCTGGTTGGAGCATATCCTGTTGTAAAGTCGGAGAAGGGCCTGGGATCTGCGCAGAGTGGGCGGTGGTATGCCACTCAGTATGGGAAGCCAGGATACTGGAGTTGATCTCAGGGCTCCAGTGACAATGCACATTGAGTTGTTCAGTTGCACATCCAACAGCTTGGTGTGATAGCTGTTCATCCAGGCTGGGGCACAATACTCTGCAGCAGCATACACCAGGCCAAGGCTAGAGCACCTCAGAGTTGATGCAGATGATCCCCATGTTGTGCCACATAGTTTCTGTATTATATTATTTCTTGTCTTTGGCTGACCTTGGCTACCATGTTCTTCAGGTGTTGGTTGAAGGAGAGAGTTCTGTCAAGAGTAATACCAAGGTATTTTGGGAAATTATTGTGGCATAGTGCAGTGTTGTTCATTGACACCTTCAGCTTGGCATTTGCCATCCTGTTATTCAAGTGAAAGGCTGACACTTCAGTTTTCCCCAAGCTTGTGCATAGTCTCCATTTTGAACAGTAGCCTGCTAGGGTGGCCAGGTCACTGGTTAGGGTTTCCTCACTGCTCTCTAGATCTTTGTTCTGTGTAGCAAGAGCTATGTCATCTGCATATGCAAATACTCTAGATCTGAAACAAGGAAGATCTGAGACATATAGGTTGAAAAGAAGGGGAGCCAAAACAGAACCCTGAGGCAGGCCATTATCCAGTCTCCTAGTTCTGCTCATCTTGTTTCCCATTGAGACCTGGAAGGATCTGTTTTTTAACATGTTATTCAGGAGTCTAGCTATTAGTTGGCAGGGAATGACTTTCAGCAATTTAAATATAAGCCCTTCTCTCCAGACAGTGTCATATGCTGCCTTCAAGTCAACAAAAGCTACAGCTGTTTTCTCCTGCTTCTGGTACCCAGCCTCAATGTACGTTGTAAGTGCTAAGACCTGGTCCTCACAGCTGCGCTCTGGCCTGAACCCTGCCTGTTCCACTGGAATAACATTGAGAATTGCTGGGCTTATTCTCCTGAAAAGTAGTCTTTCAAGTAATTTATAGACTGTGCTAAGCAGAGCAATTGGACGGTAGCTATCAACATAAATTAACATCAATTACATTAACTGTCATAACATCAAATTAATAAAAAATTAAGTTAGTTGGAAAAAAATTGGGCTTATTCAGAACGGTTTTGATAATTAATTTTTGCATTATGAATAGTTCTTTTAAATGGGAATTATTTTAGCCTCCCCAGACGGTTATTCCATATTAAATTATCGACTGTACAAGTGCAAAGTAAAGAAATCCTAGAATACTTGGACTCAGAATTTTTTGGTTCCATAGAATTTATAAGTAAGGTATCTCATTCTTTTACCAATAATTTTTATATGGGTGTCCCATCTCAAATGTTCATCCAGAATAGTGGAAATTGAATTAGGCTACTGATGAAGTATTAAAGAGTAGCAATAGTGGCTACTTTTGTCAATTTGTAAACTAACATTTCAGTTTGGCACTGCTTTGCGCCTGGTCAGATATTTTTTAACTGCACCGCAATTTTAGTCACTTCCCTGATTTTATGATCAATATTCTCTGAACTATCTCTTCTAAATTACTGATGGTTCATGGTAATTAAACTACATAGTAGCTAGAGCAGACCAAAGTGCACTAACAAATATTAGACAATTTCCAACGCTCAATATACGAGGTATTACCAAGGCGAAAATTTTGACATTCACTATATACATGTAAAACAAAAGAATAAACAAAGTGAAGTTATGGCATCACTGTTAACAAAAAATCAACGAAAAATACGTTTGACCACCTTCATTTCACGTTAACTAGAAAATATAATATTATAATTTCTTTCTATTTAAAGGTTTTCTATCAAATTTCATGCAGGTGGTAGTGGGAAATCTCGCCTATTTCATGGTATTACACGAACATAGGCTAGTAATCAACATATTCAAGGTCTTGGTTGTAATTACTCACTAATTTCCCCATACAATGCAGAACAATATATGTGCTGGTGGGGTGGCATTTGTGAGCGGGGGATGGTTGACTGAAGCGATTAGGGGGTGACTTAGATTGGATCAAGCGTGTAGGAGAAAGGCTTTGTTGCCACTATGGGGTGAGGGGTGAATAGAGTTTGAAGCCGGGAGAGCGTTTGACTCATCATTCCGATGACTCATCGGAATGTTGTAATACGTTCAACTTAGGCCTGATCACTCGTGGTCTACTATGCAAGTAGGGGTTGCTTATAGATTGTTGGCAGTGCTGAAGGTGAGCCACTGTTTTCTGTGTTGGCCCGA
Source organism: Conomelus anceps (assembly GCA_948455865.1). Taxonomy (NCBI): domain Eukaryota; kingdom Metazoa; phylum Arthropoda; class Insecta; order Hemiptera; family Delphacidae; genus Conomelus; species Conomelus anceps. The sequence goes on from OX418220.1 coordinate 32,462,931, forward strand.
CAAAGCGAGTGAATAATTGTTATTTTCAACAAACTGTTGACTCATGTGTACTGAATTGTATGGGGTAAGTGCGCATGTAGTGGGGGTGCCCTCTCTCCTTGCGGACAGCCAAAACAGGGGAGGCTAGTTGAGAAATGACTCGACCTTACAACCCCTTGACAAGTGCACACACATTCGTACGACGACCTAAGCGTACAATACTGCTGCAACAAAAACAACTTCCAATAACTAAAAAAATAATAAGAATGAACGTAGACAAGTATGGTGCCATGGAAGTGGCCGAAAAGTTTTTTCCAACTTCGTGGCTCCGTGGTATTCTATCCTTTCAGGAACAAATGGGATCTCATTAGTTTCCACTGTCCGTTTGTCTCCTATCTGACAACATCTATCAACATTTTTTTCTGACCTCAGCTGATAGAAAGTCAGCCGAAACCTGATGCACAAGTTTTTGCTTTTAATTATTGTGAATCGAGAGAATTATTGTTTCAGATTTATATGACAAATTGAACATGATTTAAGAAACCTATGAAAATCAATAGTAGGTATAGAGATGATTGATAATTTGAAACATAAATGAATAAAGTAAGAATGAAAAAAGCAGGCCAAATGAGTCAATTTTGTGTTTTCCCTTTCACCTTATTCAAGAAGTATTGAATCCTTATCTAGTTTTCACTTAGAATTTCATTATAATTTTCGAATAAGATCATTTTTTAGTACATTCTTGAAGAAGACGTCATAATACGTGATAGTCTACAATCAATTTGTTGTAAGTATTGAATTATCAATTTTCCCAAATGATCCCACGTATATTGGAAAAAAAATTACAAATGGAATAATATTATTCCACATTTATTGATTTCCTGCCTCTCAGCAGCCCTCACATCTCGGTTTTCTCTCTCTTTCACGATAATTCTAGGTCTTGTTCCTCCACCATTGCTCAATATTTGTGCAGTGCGCAGCAAACATTCAATATTTACATTTTTTATTCCAAACACCGGCACTGTCACAGACATCTGAAACACACAGAAACATATCGTAACAGCGGTTCTGCGTTCACGTTATTGAAACAGATTGGAAATCGGAGATGAGTTTGTTTGTATGAGGTTATTTGAACAGGTCATAGGAACAGAACAGATACAGCGGCGAATCGGTGATGAAGATTGGATCGGGCCGATCGTCGGATTGGAAAGAGAAGGTCCGATCATAGAGCAAAAGAGAGAGGAAGAGAGAGCGAGAAATACAGTTGGAGAGAGAGAGAGAGAGAGAGAAATAGAGATTGATAGAGAGGGTGTGGTGGAACAGAGAGCGTTAATTTCTCTAGTGCCGCACAACCCTCAAGCAAGTATCGACGGATAAAGTTATCATAAATTGAATAAAAATCAGTCTCAAGAACGGCTACATCATTTTACAATAATGTGTTTGATTATTTCATGTGGCTTTAGGTTTGTAAGCATGGTAAAAATTCTAACAATTTCTTTTGATAGTGATTTGAAGTATTTTAAATCAAGGAAATTTTGTGATTATGAATAGGGGAAAATGTGAATAAATAGTGCGCGAAGCTCGCGCATCAAGCTTTCTCTATTAAATTTCTAGTTCCACGCTTATCTAGTCAAGCCAAGTCAATTTAAAACGTAAGAGCATACAAACAGAAAACACACATATAAACAAAGTTCTTTCAATGTTCATGGCCTAGAAATCATCATACGCATATGATAAAATATCAACCTATCAACAAATAAGACTGTCTATTATGTTTTCCACTAAGGTAGTTATAGTCTAAGATCCAAAAGAAAGCGGTTTGGTGTATAGAAAGAGTGAATAGATTAGATTCATGTAGGCCGTTGTTCAAGAGACTTGGTCTCCTAACTGTACCCTGCTTATATGTGTATGAAGCTACTTTATGTGTAAAAACGAATGATATTAACCAAAATCTTAACGTACTCGATTATAATACAAGAAGCCAAGGAGATTATCACTTGGTGAGTCACAATAGTAGCTTATTCAAACAAAATCCTAGTTATATTGGTAGAAAACTCTACAAAAAGCTACCGCAGTTTTTAAAGAGTCTTGAAAATATAGAAATATTTAAAAAAAGCAATTAAAAAATATTTATTGATAATGGTCTTTATAGTGCACAAGAGTTACTTTCACATCAAAATTAAGCCTCATACCAACTAATTGATATAGTAATTATGGTAACTAGTTTAAAAGAGTATAATTGTTGATCTGACCTGTCTTATGTCAGGTCTTATGATCTGACCCTTAACTGGAGTCAAGTCGTAATCTACAAAAAAATAACGCTTTCTCTTCAAACTGGATAATTCCTTTCTAATCAATAGCGACTTGTTGCTGAAAGCTTAATCACTACTCTCTCGAGAGTAATAACTGTAAACGTGCTTTAAATTATTTACAAAAATCCAAACGTGTTTTAATTCACATCCAGCTGAACGATTCCAATCTTAATTGATTCGAAGCTTACAGGGATCAAACGCGCTAAAAGCTTTTCCAAATGAGAATTCAACGGAATGCTGGATGTTCATTCGAGTTGAGAATTTTTCACTGGAACACCAATAAAAAGTGAATTTATGATGTACTTTGATGCACGTTGGATATTTCACACTGGAAACTTCCTCACACGTTTCAGCGATAGAAATGTTACAATTGAAACCATATAAGAAGTACGTATTCCTTTGTAATACATGCTCAAAGTTCAACCTGTTGGAATTTATGGTGAGTTTCAAGCAACATGTGGAAGCTAAATGAAATAAATGGACCGCTTCTTCATCGGAAAGTAAGGAAAACATAGCAAAATTTCATGCTAGATGAATTCAGAATGATGCGAGGAAAGTTTTTATTCTGTTAGAAGTTGTACTTACGCAAACTTTCCATCGAACGACAGAGGCTCAAGCATTGTAACGGTATGTATTACATGGCAAAACTTCATGACCCAAGTTTGAGTGCAGCAAGAAGTGTATTTAAATGGGATATCACTATGAGCTAGATAGAGAAGCTTTCATAGAAAGAGAAAAAAGAGGAGAAGCCCTAAAAAGTCAAAGTAATAATGCCTTGGAGGCAACGGAAGAAGCACATTTCCGCTTTAGTGGTCGATATACGATGGGAAATCCACTTACTTATCTTTTGCCGTATTGGTATTCCTTCCTTCCAACATCATCATCTCTGTACCGGTTTTATTACACAGAATACAACCTAATGTATAAATAATTTTCTCTTTTCCCCACCTTTTTCATGCGATCGCAGGCTCAGGTAGCATCGTAGAGTTTTATCGAATGTTCTAACTACGTTTCCTGAAATGAAATTTTCCTCATTCCAGCAGTTCAGCCTAGCGCTGGTTGAAACGAGCCCAGTATTCGTGTTATGCGTTTTTTATGAGTAAAACATGAAAAATATCCGATGGCTTCAAAATCCTTCACAGATTATCTGGCTGTAAAAAGTACAAAATATTTCCGATTTAATAAAGATAACATGGCCCAGTTTCCATTCCAGAATAATGGAAATTGTGGGCTTTAAAAATGGACATTGTTGTTGATAAACATTTATTACGAACTCCATAGATCATATAAAAACTTATCTGATAAAGAAATAACAATATTTACGCTCCGAACTGAATTGGAGGTGGTAGCCAAGGATAACAAAAGACCAAAGACCTGGATAAATCAAAACTGAGTTACCACTAAAGACCTGGTCTTTTGTTATCCTTGGTGGTAGCTCAGTTTTGATTTATTCGTGCTCAATAAACTCTCATAATCAAATATCAACTCAGTTAAAGTAATATTTGTTCAGATCGTATTTATCACAGAATTTGTTTTCCGGAATAAACTATTTTTAATTTTTTGCTTCAACAACTATAGTAACATCTTCTTACTACTCTAAATGAAAGTTGTTATAAATTCTTCTCTCATTGAATTGGTAAACATCAATTGCTTTTATGTCTGTAGAATTAATAAGAAATAAATTTTAATGGAATAGTCTGATAACTTTCTTTCTTGAATAGGAACAATGGTTTTTTGGCATTCACCAATGACTCAAGATGATCTATGCTGTGCCAATTAGCCCCTAAATAAATGTCCATGATTTGAAGGAACAAACTCGACAATGTTGTCTGCGAAATGAGGGTTGAAACTTGTTATGGATTCATAGATAGAGTGCTTATAATGTAAGCTAATGCATAATTTTGCATAATTTTTCATACATAAAATCTGAATATTAGATGAACGTAATGATATATTCTGCTCTTTTTGAATCACTCTATGGTTGATATATTTGTAATATTTAATTGAGCTCGTTCTCTCGACTTCTTTTGCGATTATAACATACAAATCGACCATAATCACACAATAATAATATAAACCATATCAAGAAAATAACAACTTTTGCTAGGCGTGTTAGTTGAGTCCCTGATTCTGAAACTTCCACATTGTAGGAGAGTAATAATTTATTGCTTTATGAGAATTATATTAATATTCCTGTCATGTAACGTGAAGAATTGAGAATTCTCAATTTCAATTTTTGCCCCGTAACTTATTTCAATTCACTAGCATTTCAACACCTGTTGATTTATGTAGTTGGAGGGACATCTTAACGGAATAAAGATCTTTTTGAGAAAAAGGGAAAAGGTAAGTGACGCTTAACATGAGCAGGGATAGGAATAATATATTTGCGTCTGTTTCCGTTTGAAAGGAATATCAGATAGTGGAAGGGTGGGTGGGCTTTGGCTGTCAGTTGGTTTGGAGGGTGTAGATGTGAGAGGGTGGAAAAAAGGGGAGATAGGCTCATATTTTCTGGGATGTTTCATTACCGGGGTCTTTCTCCCTTCTTGAAAATGTCTGAGGGATTCCATCATGCACAGGGAAGCCATACCAAGGCTGGAGGTCTTCGACTTCAGGCCCACAGCTACGCTGGCAACTAGATCCGACCCAGTTGGCTGCAGGCTTGCTGTCAAATATTTTTTCAAGCCGAGTAGAGATGCCATCAAAGCCACCTATGCAAAGTGTTGAGCATTTCAAAACACGTGAATTATTGTCAATTAGTTTTCGTCAACCGTCAACAGTTTTGTTGGAATATATTTTGCCTTTCTGCCACTTTTAACTTCATTTGCATCGCATTCAAACACTTTTCGCACTTATCTTCTTTCCATCAGTTTTCAAATATTCATCCTCGAAGTCAACATAAACGGCTGATAAAATAACATACGATAAATAACTAAATAATATTGAAATTCAATCCACCATTATTATTTTTGTTTACTATAAACAGTCTGTATATTGAAAGCGCCATGCAAGCTTGTGCGTTGATCTTAATAATTGAAAATGACGTAACCTATTTAGCTACAGTCATATTGTGGAAGTATATAAAAAATCCCAAACTTTGTTCCTCAATCACCAAACAACTCCAACACACATATGATAGAAATGATATACAAGAATTCAATCTATATATATATATATATATAAATGAATGTCTGTATGCATGTGTAGTGGAATGTGTCTGCCCTTGGACAGGAGACGCCTGTCTGTCCAGACTGTTACGTAACCAAAACACGAAGGCAAAAATATGCCTCAGGCCATACCAGGCCTTACACATGTATGTGTATGTATGTATGTATGTATTGTCAGGGCGCATTCTCTGAACCCCATAATAATAAAAGAAATAGTAGGAAAAATTAATTCAGTATAATTAATTTATTGTTGGAAACTTGAAATACAAACCAAGAGCAAAGGCAGTAGTATGTTCAAAAGAACCACTCATTGTTTACATTTATTGAAACTAGGTTATAGTACTATGTATGGCTGTCAGCTGTGACTGACATTTTTCGCGCCAAATTCAGCCTAACCTAGAGCCGGCTAATAAATAAAAAATTATAATTTGTAATTAAATAACATTATTATTTGTAATAAGGACCGCTCACAACACCTAGCCCTTCTACAAATTGGTGGATTTAAATACTCCAACTTATTTTTTGAATTTAACCCATGACATAGGGGTGTGTTGTCCTGAATCACCGAGTTGGGGCAGTATATCTCTGTGGCCTGGGAAGCCACATGGAAAAAGGAAATTGGACAGCACTTGCTGAAAAAATCCTGCCCGAGGACATCGAACTCCTGTCGAGTCCCAAATAAGCTTAATTCTTCTAGTCAATTTTAGTGTTCTAAATTTCATTTCAAGTTACCAGTTTTTGTGTTTAAATGTCCCTGGAAGATGGAATCTACTTTTAAGAAACATTTAATGTGATACGCCAATTTTAAAAGAACTTCGCCAAATAACGACCACGAGAGGCAGCCTAATCCAATTCAAGTTACCAAAGGACTGAATCAAGTAGAAAAACCACTCATCGCCTGGAACACGTGAGTCTAATGTTATTAAATATAAATTGGCCAATTTACAGTGGAAATGTGCTTCGAAAAAATATATTAGACACAACGATTTCCACGACCGCATGTTGAAATAAATTTTGTATCAGAGTGTAAAGATTTCATCTTACCTTCACTGCACTAATTAGCCCTTAGGTCGGCTCAACAAAATTATCATCTATCGATTCATAAACTTTCAAAAATATTTTCAGAAAAAATAAGCCTGAAAAAAGGACTTTTGTTTTTCTATTCAAATCTCTTGTATGAGATATTTTTTCTTAATTTTAAGATAAATTCCGCAATATTGTCATTTAAATCTGTGCCTGATTGCATTGCCCTGCTCGACTATTGGTACTTGTTAGTGATTAGTTTTATCATTTTCTTACTGTGGGTGATCTTTGTCGAGGGTCATACTACACAATAATTATATTCTGTATGATATTTGGGTCGCTGGTGTCGTCGGTGTGACATACAGCTGCTCGAGAGTATATCGGTGAATTTTTTGAGAGGCCAAATTCGACAGAGATCAGCTTCCTCAGTGAACCTTACAGCAATACTAAGCATAGCAGCGGTCTTCAACATAGTAGGTATAGGGATTTGACAACTTACAACGGTTGATTCCTGGATATCATACCTGGAATAAATATTTCAGGGAAGATTGAAAGGACTTTTCCGTTTTTCGTTGTGGGATTGCCCCATCACCCTCACAATCATCCCGGAGCTGAATGGGAGCCTAATACCTGAGTGATTCCGGCAGCAAGGACAACAATTAATTATATTTCAGGTAATTGTAGAGGGAGGTGAATGTAGTTCCCGCAGGTGGATGTATGTATGTATGTATTTATTGTCAGTTGCATTTTGAGATAGTGCCCTTTTGTGAGCTATAGCTCGAGGGGTACCCTCTTTTGAAAATAATTTGATGATGCAAATGGCCGGATGCTGCAGTCGGAAGTTTTTTTTTTTTTTTGAGGATGAAGCCCACATAGGTTTGAGACCTGTGCGTGGGTAATGAGTTGGATGATGGTGATTGATGAGTTGGACCTACAGTTTTAGGTGGGTTCCGAACCACCGGGAAGTGATTTTACAGCAGAGA